>JAEQBA010000348.1:0-202612 GCA_019434445.1 Phalangium opilio
TGGAAAAGCCAACGGCACGCAGTGTTCCTAAGTGGTCTCCCTCCCAAGTACTGGACTGCGCTCGACTCTGCTTAACTTCGGTGATCGGACGAGAACCGGGGTGTTTTCAGCGTGATATGGCCGTTGCCGAGAGTGCTAGATAATAATTCGAATTTAAATTAAGTGAGACAAATTAACCTTCATCTTTAAAACAATAACAAAAAGAAAATATGTTTGCTTTTTTATATCTATTGGAATTTAAAAGAGGAAAAAAAAGTGAAAAAGCCAACGGCACGCAGTGTTCCTAAGTGGTCTCCCTCCCAAGTACTGACTGCGCTCGACGCTGCTTAACTTCGGTGATCGGACGAGAACCGGTGTTTTCAGCGTGATATGGCCGTTGCCGAGAGTGCTAGTTAATAATTGAATTTAATTAACCTTCATCTTTATAAAACAAAACAATAAAAAAAGATATGTTTGCTTTTTTCATATCTGATGGAATTTAAAAGAGGAAACAAAAGTGAAAAAGCCAACGGCACGCAGAGTTTCCAAGTACTGACTGCGCTCGACGCTGCTTAACTTCGGTGATCGGACGAGAACCGGTGTTTTCAGCGTGATATGGCCGTTGCCGAGAGTGCTAGTTAATAATTCGAATTTAAATTAAGTGAGACAAATTAACCTTCATCTTTTTAAAACAATAACAAAAAGAAAATATGTTTGCTTTTTTCATATCTATTGGAATTTAAAAGAGGAAAAAAAAGTGAAAAAGCCAACGGCACGCAGTGTTCCTAAGTGGTCTCCCTCCCAAGTACTGACTGCGCTCGACGCTGCTTAACTTCGGTGATCGGACGAGAACCGGTTGTTTTCAGTGTGATATGGCCGTTGCCGAGAGTGCTATTTAATAATTTGAATTTAATTAACCTTCATCTTTATAAAACAATAACAAAAAGAAGATATGTTTGCTTTTTCATATCTGATGGAATTTAAAAGAGGAGGAAACAAAAGTGAAAAAGCCAACGGCACGCAGAGTTTCCAAGTACTGACTGCGCTCGACGCGCTTAACTTCGGTGATCGGACGAGAACCGGTGTTTTCAGCGTGATATGGCCGTTGCCGAGAGTGCTAGATAATAATTCGAATTAAATTAAGTGAGACAAATTAACCTTCATCTTTTTAAAACAATAACAAAAAGAAAATATGTTTGCTTTTTTCATATCTATTGGAATTTAAAAGAGGAAAAAAAGTGAAAAAGCCAACGGCACGCAGTGTTCCCAAGTGGTAATGACTGCGCTCGACGCTGCTTAACTTCGGTGATCGGACGAGAACCGGTGTTTTCAGCGTGATATGGCCGTTGCCGAGAGTGCTAGTTAATAATTCGAATTTAAATTAAGTGAGACAAATTAACCTTCATCTTTTTAAAACAATAACAAAAAGAAAATATGTTTGCTTTTTTCATATCTATTGGAATTTAAAGAGGAAAAAAAAGTGAAAAAGCCAACGGCACGCAGTGTTCCTAAGTGGTCTCCCTCCAAGTACTGACTGCGCTCGACGCTGCTTAACTTCGGTGATCGGACGAGAACCGGTGTTTTCAGTGATGATGGCCGTTGCCGAGAGTGCTATTTAATAATTTGAATTTAATTAACCTTCATCTTTATAAAACAATAACAAAAAGAAGATATGTTTGCTTTTTTCATATCTGATGGAATTTAAAAGAGGAAACAAAAGTGAAAAAGCCAACGGCACGCAGAGTTTCCAAGTACTGACTGCGCTCGACGCGGCTTAACTTCGGTGATCGGACGAGAACCGGTGTTTTCAGCGTGATATGGCCGTTGCCGAGAGTGCTAGATAATAATTCGAATTTAAATGAAGTGAGACAAATTAACCTTCATCTTTTTAAAACAATAACAAATAGAAAATATGTTTGCTTTTTTCATATCTATTGGAGTTTAAAAGAGGAAACAAAAGTGTCAAAGCCAACGGCACGCAGTGTTCCCAAGTAATGACTGCGCTCGACGCTGCTTAACTTCGGTGATCGGACGAGAACCGGTGTTTTCAGCGTGATATGGCCGTTGCCGAGAGTGCTAGTTAATAATTCGAATTTAAATTAAGTGAGACAAATTAACCTTCATCTTTTTAAAACAATAACATAAAGAAAATATGTTTGCTTTTTTCATATCTATTGGAATTTAAAAGAGGAAAAAAAGTGAAAAAGCCAACGGCACGCAGTGTACCTAAGTGGTCTCCCTCCCAAGTACTGACTACGCTCGACGCTGCTTAACTTCGTGATCGGACGAGAACCGGTGTATTCAGCGTAATATGGCCGTTGCCGAGAGTGCTAGTTAATAATTTGAATTTAATTAACCTACATCTTTATAAAACAATATCAAAAAGAAGATATGTTTGCTTTGTTCATATCTGGTGGAATTTAAAAGAGGAAACAAAAAGGAAAAAGCCAACGTCACGCAGTGTTCCCAAGTACTGACTGCGCTCGACGCTGCTTAACTTCGGTGATCGGACGAGAACCGGTGTTTTCAGCGTGATATGGCCGTTGCCGAGAGTGCTAGATAATAATTCGAATTTAAATTAAGTGAGACAAATTAACCTTCATCTTTATGAAACAATAACAAAAAGAAGATATGTTTGCTTTTTTCACATCTGGTGGAATTTAAATGAGGAAACAAAAAGGGAAAAGCCAACCGCACGCAGAGTTCCCAAGTACTGACTGCGCTCGACGCTGCATAACTTCGGTGATCGGACGAGAACCGGTGTTTTCAGCGTTATATGGCCGTTGCCGAGAGTGTTAGTTAATAATTCGAATTTAAATTAAGTGAGACAAATTAACCTTCATCTTTTTGAAACAATAACAAAAAGAAAATATGTTTGTTTTTTTCATATCTATTGGAATTTAAAAGAGGAAAAAAAAATTAAAAAGCCAACGGCACGCAGTGTTCCTAAGTAGTCTCCCTCCCAAGTACTAACTGCGCTCGACGCTGCTTAACTTCGGTGATCGGACGAGAACCGGTGTTTTCAGCGTGATATGGCCGTTGCCGAGAGTGCTAGATAATAATTCGAATTTAAATTAAGTGAGACAAATTAACCTTCATTTTTTTAAAACAATAACAAAAAGAAAATATGTTTGTTTTTTTCATATCTATTGGAATTTAAAAGAGGAAAAAAAAATTAAAAAGCCAACGGCACGCAGTGTTCCTAAGTGGTCTCTCTCCCAAGTACTGACTTAGGGAAGGGCTCTATTTGTAGATTGAATATTGATTATTACGATAAAAATGGTATGAACATTGTAGGAATACGTGGATGAAAGATACGAACCTATATACACACCAACTCGGACTAATCAACTTACGTTGATGCCAATTTTAGGTGTGGCTTAATACAATACCATAGGGGAATAAGCTTTAGCAAGAGTTAAAATAATCCCACGATATCAAACCTTTAATCGTTAGATAGATCACGTTTTTCACTATAAAATTGACATTAATATCTGTGGTTTCGATTCAGAATTCGATTTTATAAATAGAGTTGGAAAAAACCAAGTAAGAATTGCGAATGTAGGACATAATCCTCCGGACATAATCCCCCCATTAGATAAGAAAAGGACATAATTCCCCGGACATAATCCCCCATTAGAGAAGAAAAGGACATAATCCCCTTAGGTAGGAGACAAAATCCCCCGGACAATTTCCCCCCGAATGGATGCCGAAGACAAAATCCCCCGGACAATTTCCCCCCGAATGGATGCCGAAGACAAAATACCCCGGACAATTTCCCCCCGAATGGATGCCGAAGACAAAATACCCCCAGTCCTAGGACAAATTCCCCCAGCCCGCGGACAAATTCCCCCAATAAATGTAAAAAATATAATTTTGGAAAAGGCGTACCTGTGTTGGTCGCTATAATTTCCATGGTTTAATGAGCAAGTGCTAAAATATACATTGTCTTTTATAGAAATCTTAAAAAATGTTAAGCCTATAACTATAAGCCTGTCTCTAAAGGGAGGGAAATCTCAATAATTTAAAAAGTAATGTTACTTCGAAAGAAAATAAATGGTAAAAATAATATTTTGGAAAAGGCGTACCATTGTTACAATATTTCGAAAATATTACTAACCGAAGACAACCCAAGTTAACTTAACTTGACCTAACCTAACAAAACCAAACCCAACCCAACCCAACCCAACCTAACCTAACCTAACCTAACCCAACCCAACCCAACCAAACCAAACCCAACCCAACCTAACCGAACCTAACCAAACCTAACCTAACCCAACTGAACCCGAATAAAATCAAAAAATTGTCAAACTGAAAGTCTCTATTGAATGTCAGTGACACAACCAATTAACGATTCGAAAGGAAAAATTGTTTCTTATTTCTAATTTTTCTCCATTGTTCACGCTTATAACTAATAATTAATACGTAAACCTATTTCTACCCTAGAAATGAATGAAACTGAAGGAAATAATTAGAAATAATTCAAAATATATTTTGATAATACTCACGTACCTTCGGGAAATCGAACCCACTATTCTTCTCTCCGCTGTTCAACGCCTTATCCACTAGCCACCAAATCGCCGAGGCTTTCAGTGTTTTAGATAATATTGATATTGTATGTTTTGTTGTCGGGGGAATATGACCGCGGAATTTTGCCTAGAGCGTGAGGGATTTTGTCTAGAGGGTGGGGGGATTTTGACTAGAGAGTGGGGGATTTTGTCTACAGAGTGGGGGATTTTATCTACAGAGTAGGGGATTTTGTCTTGAGAGTGGGGGGATTTTGTACTCCTAACTAGGATGGGGGAAAATGACCGGGGGATTTGGTCTTGAGAGAGGGGGATTTTGTACGTTTTTAAAAATGGGGGGATTATGACCGGGGGTCTTTTGTCTTGGGGGTATTTAGTCCGTATACCAAAAATTGCATATGTTTCAAGGTTAATTAGAATCCTTTTTAAGCTATTTTACTAAAAAATAAAATGTGTGGTGTAAGGAATCTACGTTCGGATAATATTAACTTTAAAATACATCATTGACCCAAAAAAGACTCAAATTTCGCGTCATTAGTAAGTTTATCAATTTAGCGGTAAGAGGGCGGTAGCTACCACTACTTATTGGGCGGGAAAGCGAGGAAACCGGACAGCTGTTATGCGAGGTATCGAAATAAATAGGACTTCTCAACAAATTATTGAACATTTTGACTCGGGTATTGTTTTAACTATATTATCCAATTATCCTGTTATCACTTATCACATCTGCGTAAACTTTAATCTAGGTGCATGAATTTAGGCCCTACGTAATGGTAGGTCCTTCAGGGTTGCCACGGAATTTTCAGAACCAAATTCCCTGACTTTTCCAGGTTTTCCCTGACCTTTTAGGCCGAAAGTGTGAATGTTTACAGCACGTTTTAAGTGCTTATAATTAAATAAACTCTCTACATTAAGTTTTCCCATGTATTTGTTGCACCAAAACAAATAAGAAACATTTTAACTATAAATAACAGTCTAAGAGAGCATTTACTTTACAACAACAATTCTAGACATTTTTAAGGATTAATCTAGAGTTTTCTGTGTTGAGAGAGCATGAGGAGAAACTTTCATTACTCTTTCAATAAAGACTTATTCCCAGAAGTTTTACCCACTAAAATCAAATTCCCTGACTTTGCGGAAATTTTGGATATTTCCTGACTTTAAGGGTTGGCACTGAACCAACCATACCGGTTTTAACCGGTTATAACCGTCTGAAAAAATCCGGCTTTTTTGGCTTTTTTAAAACAAAAATATTTTATTAAAAAAAGCAGTTTCTTGCTGGCTATTCCATATTGTTTCATTAGGAAGTTGGGGCATCAAACCATTTTTAGTGAGCAGCCAGCTTCGTGGCTGATAGGTATTTCTGCAGTACTTGTTGACTTCTACTAAATGTTTTAAAACTGTTTTATGGTGTGACCTCTTTTTCTAACAAATTCATAAAATGGGAACTGCAGCCATAGGTAATGAAATTTGGAATTTTTTGTGGAGGTTTCATTGCGAATGGGTCAGAGGACCGCGGCAAGGATGTGATTATTCAGGTTTCATTATGTGTGTAAGCAGGGAAGGAAATGAGGTTTACTTGGGAGGTGTCGGACGGGGTGTGGGGGTCAAGTCACCTCGGGCAAACACGGGGCAGTCAGCAGCTATAGGGTAGGATCGCCGACATGTGTCTTATTCCCTCAAACTTTGCCGCCCAGAAGCTTGGCTGTGCGCCACACTCCCGGCTAGATTTGGAAATTCCAGCATCAGAATAATCTCAGAAGTTTGTAGCAGACGATTTCTCACTTCGAAAAAGTGCGTGACATACGAAAAATCGGTTGATTTTATTTTAGCCGGTTATAACCAATAAAAGCCGGTTATAACCAATAAAAACCACTGGCTTTTTTCAAAAAAATCCGGCTTTTTTCCAACCCTGTGACTTTTCCCTGACTTTTCCATATTTTCGAGGATTTCCAGGTACCCAACCTTTCCTATGGTCTTTTTTATTCCTCCCATTTGATTATCATTGTTGTTCACATTTGGGTCCAGTGTTCAGTCACTACCTCCTTCGGTATTTAGGGTCACGGTGTTTACATTTACTAGCGATTGTTCACATTTGGGGTCCTCTGAGGGGATTGGGAAATAGGATATTGTGCAAAATTTAAGACAGTTAAAAAGCTGAAAACATAGCGAATTGTGTCTAAAGAATCATATTTCATATCCTGAAAGTTTCTGGTGTCTAACGTTAGCTTCACAGAAGTTATTCAAAGATTTGCAAAAAGTGTTCACAATTACCAGTACCAACCCTATAGTAACTTCCTCAATCGGTTAGTTTTAAACTTAACTAAACTACATCATTATTTGTTAGTTATCATAAAGTATAGTATAATATTAATTAAATTAAAGTATAACATTAATTAAATTAAAGTATAACATTAATTAAATTAAAGTATAACATTAATTAAATTAAAGTATAATATTTATTAAATTAAAGTATAATATTTGTTTAAAGTATAATATTAATTAATCTACAGTAAATTCCTCAATTAACTTACTTGAAACATCATTATTTATAATTATCATTAATCTCACTCGTGAATATATATTTATTTTAATCTTAGTTAAGTTACTGAATAATATATATTGAACTATTGTTACTTCCTCAATCGGTTAATTTTAAAATTAATTAAACTACATCATTATTTATAAAGATATCATTAATCTCACTTGTGAACGTGGACTGCTCGCTTAAGCAGACGAGTTTCTAGAGACGATATTATTGGTTAACTCATGGTGAACTTTGCCTGCTAATTCGTTTCTCTCTACATTCAAGACTGATAAGGTTTTAGGAAAAGAACTCTAAGCTTCAGACGTGATTTTGAGGCCGACAGAACGTCATATTAACGTGGCAGTGGGCGATTATTTAATTTCTCTCTCTTAGTGCGAAACGCTTTTGGACTCGAGATGGATTTGTCTCTCTCTTATGTTCCAAAAGCAACGTACTATTTAAGAATTCGTTGGCGCAGTCGTTACGTGCCGGTTTTCCGAACCGTAGCTTTAACGTTGGTACGTTCGAGCCCCTCGGGGATTTGGAAGTTTTCAAAAAAAATAATATAAAGTGTAGCTACCCTAGATCCATCTGTTCGCGTTTTAGAGCATTATTTATGAATTATATAAAAAAGACTTAGTTTGCCCAAGCCTTAAAAACAAAGCGATAAGAGTTTTTCCAGTTGTCTGAAGCGCGGATATTTTTTTTCTATTGAATTTTAAAGACAATCCGTATTTTACTACTCTTTAGAATTTAATTCAATCACCTGATTTTACTGCTAATGGATTAATTTCCTATAAATTAATTGAAATAAAAAATTACTTATCTCAGATTTTTCATGAACAATTCCATTTTCCTGAAACATTTTATCATGAATTTTTTTCTTTTCAATGGAGAACGTACTTTAATTTTCAAATAATACTCTCATTAATAATGTATTATATGCGGTCTTTTCGAATACAAAAGGGGGCTGTTATCACCTTTCTTATATTTGATAAAGGGGTTCGTTTCTTCTTTAAGCAGAGTCACAATTATTGAACTGTGTATATCAGTACTTGTGGGGAAGATTTTAGAAGTGTTGGTTGAGTTGCTATTTAGTTGACAACATTATGAATACTTGATGTGTTTAAAACCTTTTGAAAGGAAAATTCTCGGAAATTAAAAAAGAAAGAGTCAATTTGATTAAATTTACACGATATCCCTCAAAATTATAAATGCATGATAAAATGATTCAGGAAAATGGAATTGTTGTTGAAAAATCTGAGATAAGTAATTTTTTATTTCAATTAATTTATAGGAAACTAATCCATTAGCAGTAAAATCAGGTGATTGAATTAAATTCTAAAGAGTAGTAAAATACGGATTGTCTTTAAAATTCAATAGAAAAAAAATATCCGCGCTTCAGACAACTGGAAAAACTCTTATCGTTTTGTTTTTAAGGCTTGGGCAAACCAAGTCTTTTTTATATAATATCTGTTCCTTCAGCCTTAATTTGTATTAATCTATTATAAAAATAATAATAGGCTTGTCAAACTTCTAATGAAGTTGTGTTGTTCGATGTTCCAGTAAGATGTTCGTGAGCATATTGGCTCCCTCCAAGTGCCTCTCATTATTTTATGCGAAAGATTAAAATTTTAAATTATTTGGCAGGGGAGTGTTAAATTAATTCACAATTGGTAGGCACGTTGTAAATTAATTCACCATAGATAGGCGGGTGGTAACTTATTTTATATAAAAAGGCGGTTGGTGACTCAATTAAGTTTAGTTGACCTTTTTGCATAGATTTAAAAAAAGTTATTTCTAAACCACGCGCCACACGCGCACATTTCATTGAAATTTTGTTATTTAATAATTTTCCCTTATATATACTAAGATTCTTCATCAAAAATAGACAACGCGCTTTCCAAGACTCGAACCTGCAATGTTTTGCCTCGAATGCAAACGCGTTATCCATTACGCCACAAGCCCGTACTTCATAACAAAAAAATTATCCAAACATTGTATTTATAGGATCATTTCATTTATGTTGAATAAAAGATCTGTAAAAATAAACACCGAGCTTGCCAGGACTCGAACCTGCAATCTCCTGCTCCATAGGCAGACGCGTTATCCTATGCGCCACAAACCCGATGAAGGCTGAACGAAATGCTATGAAAACAGTGTAATATATGTAACGGTTTTACCATGATTTATAAATTAATTAAAATAAAATACTTGGAATTAATTGTTCTTAATCAAACTTCAGAAGTTCAACATTTAATAGTTGCTTGATAATTCAAAAGTGTTCCGAACCTTAACTTCCCAGTAGTTTCTGAGTTATTCGATGGAGTGGACCACCAAAAATCCCATGGTTTTTCTATGGGACGCTAAGCCTAAAATCTGTGAAATATTTCTTTAACATTACGGGAGGGTGTGGGTTCTTATCTAGAAGGGCCTACCGGCCCTCTAGAATTATGAATAAATTTGAATAAATTAACGCGAAAATGGGCGGGGATAGGGCGGGGTTAAGGCTATAATGGGGAAAAAAGGGGGAATATAGGGGGAAAGGCACCAAAAAAGGGGTAAAAGTGGGGGTAGTGAATCTTCGGTATAAATGCATAACGTTTTACGCCATCTATGGCGATAAAAAGTAAAAAATGTGTTATCTCTCATAGCAAACGACTAATATTATCGCTGCTCATGCTTACGCCACTCAGATGCCTCTATGGGCAATTGTATAAGTTAATAAATAAATCAATAAAAATGCGCACCCTTGGAAACTCAGCTTTTCCTGTTTGAAGCAGACAACATGCGACTTAATATTTTCTAACCCTCACGGGATTGGCTGATTTGGCACTATCCCAAAAGAGGTTTTTATTGGCCGGTAGGTAAGTGCGCTAAAATCGAAACCCATTGTTAAGCCTAACAAATTTAAAAAAAATTAATTTTCATTGAAAAAATTGTTTGAAAAGTCAGAAAAGATTTGAGACTTCATATTTAATTGAAACGAACCAGGAAAAAATAAAAAACCGGCACTAAAATTTCAAATGTAGGACATTATCCCCCCTGGACATAATCCTCCGGTCAAAATCCCCCCATCAGAGAAGAAATAGACATAATCCCCTGACGTAGGCGACAAAATCCCCCGGACAATTTCCCCCCGAATGGATGTCGAGGACAAATTCCCCCGGCCCCAGGTCAAATTCCCCCCAAACTGTGATTGATAGGGAGGGAAATCTCTATTATTTTAAGTATGTAAAAATAAAGATCAATATCACTGCGCGACGTAACAACCTATGACTTACACGGTCGGAAAATCAACGAGTGTGCGTTGACTGTTGATGATAATCTTGCTTTATTTTTTATTAGCATAATGCTATGAAGCGTAAAGCTTGTCTTACACCTAACGGAGCAACTAAGCCTTGGCTCAATCCGTTATGTTTCAATATTTGAATGTTATGCTACTCCCGTTGAGTATTCCTTTCGGACTCCTGACTCTAATGACTATGAACTAAAGACATTAACGGTCCTTCGACCTTTTATTATGCCAGAAAGAGTCACCAGTTCGTTTGATATTAACCCTAAAAATCAATAATGGTTATACTACACTCTAGTTCACCTAAGGGTAAGGCGAACCAGTCATTCCCGCTCTTCTCATGCGGGGATGCCACTTCCTCAATTTCTAGCCAAACTAATACTACTTCAAGCTGTGATAGCTCTAGTCATGAAGCTAATGAAGTTCCTAACTCTGGGGGACCTCCAATTTATCTTGTCGAGCCACCGTCAACAATGTCCAGTGATATTTCTCTCGGGACTAGCCAATCATCCTCTACACAAATAAGCTGAAACCAAATTAGCTCATTGTCTGACAATCTTTCACTGACACGAAGTGTTCCTCCTAACAACTCCTCGAGCCAGTTTAAAGCTCCTATAGAAAAAAAGAAACGTGGTCGACCAAAACTCGCTATCTCCACTACAAAGCCTCTCTCCACTACTGTCAAGCGGAATACAAAATTGATCCACAACAATTGCACATCCTACCTACTAACAGTAGCTGATGATCACAAAGCCTTCCAGTGTGAAGCATGCCAAGCCTGGTGTCACACCACTTGTGTTAATATCTCGGATGACCTTTTTGACTTTCACAACGCTCACCCCTGTGACAATGAGGTTTTCTTCTACCCGTCCTGAATCGTACTTGGTCCAAAGCTTCTCAAAGCTATTGCTACTCTTTCCCAAGAACTTGCCTCTACTAAGATGGTTGTTGACCCCCTTACAACCTCCGGTCCTATGATAGCTGAAGACGTTGCTGCCCTAAAGACAGAGCTTCAGCACCTACAAACCACTATGCCTACCTTGTCTCGTCTTCAAGACCTAGAAGATTGCTGCAAGCAACCCCAAATAGAGCTTCGCACTGCCAAGAAAGCTCCCTCCCTTTCGAACGCTGATGACCAAATTGCAGAGGAAATAGCACCTCTAAAAACATTCCATGAGATCCTTACAACACAACTACAAGCCCAGAGTGACGAAATTTTGAAGCTTCAATCTAGCCTGTCAACCAACAATGGAACCTCAGTCCAGGGCCGTCGAGAGACTTTGCGGGTCCCGGGAAAAGTTATTGGTCGGGCCCCTTGAAAAATTCACCATCTCATTGGGAGGGAAACTATCTGGGTGCACAGAAGTTCTCTGAGTGGCGAAATTAGCCATTCCGTGCACTCGCCAATAGCACTCCAAACACTCTTTTCTCGTAGCAATTTAGGCACTTTTAAGCCCTAGTATCTTCGTTTTGGTTAAAGGTGGAAGTCTGAATTTTCATAAACTAATAGTTCGTAATAAGCCTACCTCTATAACCAATTTATACGTTTGTATACCTAATATAGTATACCTTAAGTCAAACGGCCGACCATGAAAATTCTAAGGTACTTCTAGAAGAGGTATAAACCTAAAATTTGGGATTTATTTAGTATTTAAATTATAGAGTAAAGAAAAAATTTTAAAATACTGAAATTCCTTAAATGGCTCTTTTGTTCTCACTTTAAAGACCACCTATAAAAAGTTGGGAAACCAAAAGAAACCTCTTCGAAATAAGAGGTTTTAATAAATAATTAGATAAATATAATTTATATTAATTATTTTAATCGTCATTAATTTACCTTAATTCTAGTTTAATCGTCATTAATTTACCTTAATTCTAGTTTAATCGTTTTAAGAAACTTTATTCCTTAAATCATTTTAAACATAGCTATTGTTGACGTTTGAATTCAATTTTATGCCTCTTTAACAATTTTTGAAAATTTAGGGTATAAAAGGCGATTCATTCATAATAATGATAAGAAAACCCGCAATTGCGTGAACTTTTGGTGGAAACCATGCCATTGGGAGACTAGACGTTTCTCGTAACCTTAGCCGATTGCCGCGTACTTCTTAATCCTAACGATGAGAGTGGATGGCAAAAATTGCTTTCTACGAACACGATTGCTCTGATTTGCCATTTGTGAATGCAGTGAGAGACATACACACAGACACTTGCAGTGTAGTAATTCTTCGTGACATTATCTTCACTCGGAGAGGTGAAAAGACGTGATATCGTACCTAAAGCCTGAAGCGCAAAATTATGGAAAGCTTCGTTTTGGAACTGCTACACCGCATGAGTTCCGAGAACCCATGTTCTGCAAAGTTCCATATAAATATTTTTGAATTTAATATTTTATATAAAACACATTGTCATTTGCCTATAGCACAGCAAAATGAGATAATAATAACAATATTAACAATATTATGACCCAGTGAAGATATGCTTGTACAAAATTTTATTTAAAACTTAGCTGTAAAAGGGATCTCAGAGAATTATACCGTGCAGCAGGTCCAAAGCGAAGCTTGTCATAATTTTCATGTACGGATAACTAGTTTAGAAGTTTATTTAACTTAAAATAATGATACTCTTTAGGCTTCTTTAATTTAGCTCGCAAAATATCAATTTACAACTAAGCGACTGCAAGACGCTGTCTGTACTGCATGTTGTGTTCTTATATTAATAGACTACTTCGCCTAAACCCATAACCATATGGAGTTAGAAAGCTATTGGTAGCCCGATCGACCACATCAAATAAACAAACTGTAAAAATGCGAAAGATTTTCCGGGGCACACGGTGATTCCCGTGATAAACAAAACTTAAACGTTCGTTTACATTTTTTTTCAGTGATTCATGTTTATGGAGAATAAAGGACTGAGGGCATTTTAAGACAAGGCATAAGTTATAAAACAATCACCCTTCACTCTTTTTTTTTAGTTTACTGTTTAAGATCTAGTTGAAGATAATATTTTTTAAGTTTCATATTTATATTTTTTTCACAACCATTATCTACTACAATTAACAAAGGTCGACGTCTGGCCGGGCCCCCGAAAGGTACAGACCCCGGGAAAATGGACCGAATTGCCCCCCTCTCTCGACGGCCCTGCCTCAGACGATGGTCCTAATCTAACGACCCCTAAAGAACCTCACATTCATACCTCTCAGACAAACTGGCCTAATAAACATTCCTCTCTTGACTCAAACAGCACCAACCCACCTTCTGGCACCTTCATCCACCAAGCGAATGGCCAGTCGGCCACAAATTCCCATAAATACAATGCAATACTTTTTCACGTACCCGACTTTAACGACTATATGTATGATCGTGATTTTTCGTATGAGACACTTCAATATCTCGATTTTGCCTACACCCTGTGTGAGCGTATTGCCCTTAAAAGACTTGGTCAATATCAACAAGGTCAAAACCGTCCCTTGCGTCTCACCTTCCAGTCTGTCACCCATCGTCAGTACTTTATTAAATACATTAATTACTATCGCCACCTTGGTGAATTTGAGTACCCAATCGCCCTGACCGCACGGTCGAACAGCGTGAGGCACGAAGGCGACTCGTCGCTGAGCTACGTCACCGCCGGCATCAGGGTGAGACTGGTCTTTTTATCCGCCAGGGCTGGATTATCTGCGAGGAACCTCCTAGAAGCAGTTCACAGTCATAAAACTATCCTTCATCACAAACTTCTGCCCATCTCTCCTATCCCAAGACAGTGCCACTCTATCCACCAAGGATGCTCCAGCTCTCTCATTTCAAAAAAACTCACTGCTCACCCAATCTCGTCCCATGTTGCTACGTCACTCCCAAACTCACATTTAAAAATCCTCTATTTTAATGCCCAGAGTCTCTACGGTAAGCGAAAAGAACTTTTCTCCCTCTCTTCTAATGGCAAGCTGACTGCATCTGCATTACGGAAACTTGGGCAACTTCTACCCAAGATGACTCTATTTACAATCTCCCTGGCTACGTCTTGCTCCGTCAGGACAGACTGCTTAAACCCGGAGGCGGTGTTTTAATGTATCTTCGTCAACACTTTATTCATCACACACTTGACTTTCAACCACTCCATCCTGAATCGCTCTGGGTTGAATTTAAACCACCACACTCCCCTACTTGGATCACCTTGGGTTGTGTCCACCGCCCTCCCAATACCCCACTGAAAGCTACTCACTGGTTACTTGAAGACATACAGTTGGTCAGTATTAGCTGCTCGGACGTTCTCAATACTGGTGACTTTAACCTGCCTGCCATATGCTGGGAAACATTGTCACCTGAACCTGGTTCCTCAGCATTCCATACTGCCTTGATAGAAACTATAAGCACCTCAGCTTTAAACCAGTGCGTCAATTTCCCAACTCGATACAGTCAACGACGTACATTGGGATTCAGTACTCTCGACATAGTTTTGACTAAAGCTAACGTCAAACCCCTTGTCACAGACCTACCTCCAGTGGGAGGCAGTGATCATGTAACCATTCAAGTCGAGTTTCCTCTGCCTGGGATGCCACCCCCAAAACCAAAGTTGAACTATGACTTCAACTATTCCCGCGGTGACTACAACAAACTAAATTTTATGCTCACTGAGGTAGATTGGTCACCCCTGACAAACCTCCCAATTAATCAAGCCTGGCATTACTTTAAATCCGCTCTATTCAAATGTGTGTCAGAGGCTGTTCCGCTCTATGACCACTCCGCTGACTGCAACAAACGTCCTTGGATCACTTCCTCAACTAAACGAGCCATTCGTAAGAAGGAACGGCTATGGAAGAAACTCCAGTATGTCAACAAAACTGGTAACCAGTTAGTGTATAACCACCTTCAGCCTCTCTACAAGACTCAAGTCAAACTTGTGAAGTTACTTCTTCTAAAAGCTAAATCAGCCTCTTACAAGCGTAAACTAAAACACTTAAAAACTAACCCGCGAGCCTTCTATCGTTTTGTCCGGAAAAACATTCGTGCTATACCAACTCGCCTAAATATTAAACTTGCGAACGGTCAAAAAACAGATTGTAACTTAGCCATGGCAAACTGCCTCAATCAAACACTGGTTAACAATTACGTGTTTGTGAAGACCCAATTTTCTACTCCTCAACTGTATACCCTCAATGTTCAAAGCCAGATTCACAACAGGGTTGCCGTGCAAACACTATCCTCTCGTTTCACCTCGACGATTTTCTTAATTTGTCAACATGACTGTTAACGTTACAAATCACCAAAGCTTATTTGTGGCTACACGCACTGAAAGTAATTGCGCGCCATATAACGCATGAAAACACGAATCTAGAACCGAGGGGGAAACCACTTGTGAAATCAGGTGTACAAAATTTTTGAAATCACAATTGAAGTCCATAAATTGTTTTTGAAGTCTCTATAAATCGCAAAGTTTAGTTGAAATCTCGGAAATCTTAGGAAGTCGCTAGAGAATCCCTTGAAGTCATGCGAAGTCCTTGGAAATCGCTTGAAGTCAGTCGAAGTCTCTCGGAAGTCTCTTGAAGTCATACGAAATCCCTTTGAAATCTCTTGAAGTCTCTCTGAAGTCAAGAGAAGTCATACGAAGTCCCTTTGAAATCTCTTGAAGTCTCTTGGAAATCTCTTGAAGTCTCTTGGAAATCTCTTGAAGTCTCTTGGAAATCTCTTGAAGTCTCTCGGAAATCTCTTGAAGTCTCTCGGAAATCTCTTGAAGTCTCTCGGAAATCTCTTGAAGTCTCTCGGAAATCTCTTGAAGTCTCTCAGAAGTCATACGAAGTCCGTTGGAAATCTCTTGAAGTCAAATGAAGTGGTAGAAAAATCCCTTGAAGTCTATTGAAATTCCGTCTTTCATAAGTGGAAATTTCCTTTTCTTCAAATTTTATCTTCAATAGTCTTGATCAGGGCCGGAAATAAGCACAGGACACTGGAATTTTAAAATGTGCCATAGTTTTGTTAAAAACTAAGGGGGTCACTGGACAGTTTGACCAATAAAATTTTGGAAGTTTTGATAGCTTGACTAAGGAGATGTGAAACTATTTCTGCACACTACAGTGGACAATGTCCTATAAATTTTCCAGTCAAACAGGGGGGGGCTGGTCTCTATCCCTCAATTTTCGGCCGTTTTCGGAGGTGCAATGCTACCAGACTCTTGTGCCAGACACTCTTCCCCAGAAATTTTTCGTTTTTGGACTTATTGTCGGCTGCTAATCATTCCGTTTTCAAGGAATATTCGTAAAAACGATATATTTTTGTTTGTGGCGAAGTTTAATTGGCTTAATTTAAACTACTATTTAACTAAATTGGGAACCTTCGAAATACAGCATACAAGCAGCCAATTTAAAAATTGTGTCTTCTAGTTCTCTGAACTATGAATTCGAGTATGAATCAGACGATAATCAGTTTCAAAAACCTGAGGGGTCGGACGTTTTGGAAAAAGTGTACGGGATTTCGAAATCCAATTTGATTTCTTCGGATTTTGTTTGATTTCAAAATTCGATAAAATCCAACGGATTTTGCAATTTTTCCCGTGATTTCCTCGGATTTTTTCCATGATTTCGGCAGATTTTGGGATATTTCAATTGATTTCGTTGGATTTTGTGATTACCATCTTTTGAGTTTGGATTTCGTGAATTTTGTAATGGATTTCGCGATTTCGTTACTGATTTTGTGATTTCTTTGTTGATTTTGTGGTATCTTTACTGATTTTGTGATTTCTTTGTTGATTTTGTGGTATCTCTACTGATTTTGTAATTTCTCTACTGATTTTGTGATTTCTCTACTGATTTTGTGATTTCTTTACTGTTTTGTTATTTCTTTATTGATTTCGGATTTTTTATGAGATTTTTTAAGTTGGATTTCGCGGGTAGCGTACGGGATTTCATGAATGACCGACCCCTTGCAAAAACTACTGCCCAAGCGCTCACTGGCGTGATTGAGTTAGCTATGCCACGACAAAAACTTCTTTCCGTAAATAGCGGCCGATCACGTGATCATATTTTCCCGCGTGAAACGTCGCAGAATTCTTGAGACATAAGCGACGATCAAATGGATCAGTATACTATCCGGGCTTGTATCTGCGCCATATAATCAAGAAGGAATTTACTATAAGAAGGCCTAAAAAGGCGTCCGGTGCGCGCGTGATAGTCGACAATCCCCCCTCATGGGTGGGGGGAGGCTGGAAAAGAAGGCGGGACTTAATATTTTATCTTACTCTATGTTTCCACCATCTATCTCTTTTACCTTCTCGTTAAACCTTGGTTTGGTTTTTGGAACTCACGAAATCATAAGTATAGTACACTTGATTCGATTTAGAAACAATTATAGAACGAACGATTTTCACGTAGAGACAAGTATTCAAAATCCATTAAGTTAGGTTCAAAACCTTTAACTTACTTGTTAATGGCAATTAAAAACCATTCCCTAACCGTTTCAGCACCGCTGGCAGCCTCCATTTTCTGCTTACTTTGCTAGACGTTTTCTTTCTCTGTTCGGAATACGTCAATCGCGTCTGTATGACCTATTCCCGCGGGATCCAATAGGAAAGCGCAGAGCAATGAGGGACATGAAAGGGGTGGGGCTTACTTGTCCACTAACACCGGCGTAAGAGTAGAAGCGTAAAATCTAGTGACTTAGGCATTCTTATAGTAAATTAATTCTTGATATAATTCTGCATAGATAATTGCTTTCGGTTGCTCTGCACCTTAGTACTTAATAGCGAAGTACATAGATATTTTTTAATTATTACAATTTAATGAAGTCTTGAGAAAAAAATAGAAATCGGCTTTAGTCTATAAATTCTATTGAAGTCACTTGAAGTCTTTAAATTATGTTGAAGTCACTAGAAGTCTTTAAATTATGTTGAAGTCACTAGAAGTCTTTACAAATTCTATTGAAGTCACTTGAAGTCTATAAAATGTAATGAAGTCACTTGAAGTCTCTAAATTATATTGAAGTCACTTGAAGTCTTCATAAATTGTATTGAAGTCACTTGAAGTCTTTATAAATTGTATTGAAGTCACTTGAAGTCTTTATAAATTATATTGAAGCCCCTTGAAGTCTTTATAAATTTTATTGAAGTCATCTGAAATCAAATACAGTTAGTGAAGTCTTTGAAGTCGAATGAAGTCTTTGATAGTTCAATTGAAGTCATTTGAAATCTGAAATCAGGTGTACAAAATTTTCTTAGTGGTTTCCCCCTCGTCTAGAACCCGATAACGGTCAGACCTTTCACTGATCTGCGCTGCCTTCAGCAGAGCTCACCAAAAAAGACAGCGGATTTTGGAAAACGTTAACCGGTGAGCTCTGTCGTCATAGCTTTGCTGAACGCTTTTCTCCGGTCATCGGTGTTTTAAAAATTACGCTAGTGCAATAAAGCGTGCAAGGTACCAAGGCTTAACAAAAATTGTATGATAACATATTTATAAAGATAGATAAAAACAACTTTTATAATTAAAATTAGAAAGACTAACATGTCTCTTAAAATTCTCGCGTGATCAACTGGTTTCACGCCAATTAAATAGGTATAGTCCCATCAGAATCAGCAAGAGCTATTTGTAATAATACCTCCATGTTTTTACCGCCAAGCTGAGAACTACGCGTTTTACGTCACGTTATCCAAAAACCCGACTATTTTCTTTGGTGACCGCGCTGGCTAAAAGCTGAGCGCCGTGACGTCAAAATTCAAAAACAATATCCCTTTCTGTTTGACATTGCTAACAGCGCTGAGCTCTGCTGAACGCGGCCTAGATTTTCACCATGATGCTTTATTCAATTATATAATCTAAGCCTGATTATTTAAAAGTGTATTTAACTTTCGGCCCACTCTGAACCGTTAATGTCTCTGCATTACAGAAACGAAAACCAAACCCAAGCGTTTACTTTTGGGTTCACTAGGCCTATTGAAAAATAAAAGTTCATTTGACCCACATAGTACCGTTCTTCCTAATAACGAAAGGATTATGCTATAAACAGATGTAGTATAGCTTAAGTAATATATAAACATCCATTTCAAATAATAATTATAAAAAATATTCCTGGGATATCAAAATGAAACAGAGCTTTAAAGCTACAAAACTACTAAAGGCATCGAAATTACGAAAAATATTTCCATATATTAATTTTACATTATGAGAAAACCAAATATTAAGGTCTTGTAGAATTTCTTTCCACATCAACACAAGGCGAACTGCTAACACGAAGCACTAGTGTAACAACGGACGGACACACACAGACAAACACATACACTGCTGTTTTACCCTTTCCGTATTAATTTTGTTTTGAGAGACAAGATTACTTTAAATACTAAAATAAATATAATTATTATAATATATTTTCTTCGTTAGTTGTTCGCCTTATTGAACGTTACATCGTTTTGATAACCCTTACCAAAATGAGAGTCTTATTTTAGTATAAAGTAAGTCTAAAATAAGGATCAAGGATATTTGGGTACCAAACTTGTCTCAAAAATTGTTAAAAAATATAATGGTTTCATATTGGACTCCTTTGAGACTAAATTTAGTCTTACATAAAAGGGCTCAGTTTTAGAGACTGTAAAAGGATTGCTTCTAGACTTGATTGAGAACACAAATCTGCGACTTATTGTAGGACTCCTATAAGACACATTTTAATCTCACCAAATTAGGCTTAGTTTTTGAGATTGGAAAGAGATTCTTTCTACACTTAATTGAGAACACAAATATGCAACTTATTATAGGACTCCTATAAGACACATTTTAATCTCACCAAATAAGGCTTAGTTTTTGAGATTGGAAAGCGATTCTTTCTAGACTTGATTGAGAACACAAATCTGCGACTTATTGTAGGACTCCTATGAGACACAATTTAATCTCACTAAATAGGGCTTAGTTTTTGAGATTGGAAAGCGATTCTTTCTGGACTTGATTGAGAACACAAATCTGCGACTTATTGTAGGACTCCTATGAGACACAATTTAATCTCACTAAATAGGGCTTAGTTTTTGAGATTGGAAAGCGAATCTTTCTAGACTTGATTGAGAACACAAATCTGCGACTTATTGTAGGACTCCTATAAGACACATTTTAATCTCACCAAATAAGGCTTAGTTTTTGAGATTGGAAAGCGATTCTTTCTAGACTTGATTGAGAACACAAATCTGCGACTTATTATAGGACTCCTATAAGACACATTTTAATCTCACCAAATGAAGCTTAGTTTTTGAGATTGGAAAGCGATTCTTTCTAGACTTGATCGAGAACACAAATCTGAGACTTATTGTAGGACTCCTATGAGACACAATTTAATCTCACTAAATAGGGGTAAGTTTTTGAGATTGGAAAACGATTCTTTCTAGACTTGATTGAGAACACAAATCTGCGACTTATTATAGGACTCCTATAAGACACATTTTAATCTCACCAAATAAGGCTTAGTTTTTGAGATTGGAAAGCGATTCTTTCTAGACTTGATTGAGAACACAAATATGCGACTTATTATAGGACTCCTATAAGACACATTTTAATCTCACCAAATAAGGCTTAGTTTTTGAGATTGGAAAGCGATTCTTTCTAGACTTGATTGAGAACACAAATCTGCGACTTATTATAGGACTCCTATAAGACACATTTTAATCTCACCAAATGAAGCTTAGTTTTTGAGATTGGAAAGCGATTCTTTCTAGACTTGATCGAGAACACAAATCTGAGACTTATTGTAGGACTCCTATGAGACACAATTTAATCTCACTAAATAGGGCTTAGTTTTTGAGATTGGAAAACGATTCTTTCTAGACTTGATTGAGAACACAAATCTGCGACTTATTATAGGACTCCTATAAGACACATTTTAATCTCACCAAATAAGGCTTAGTTTTTGAGATTGGAAAGCGATTCTTTCTAGACTTGATTGAGAACACAAATCTGCGACTTATTGTAGGACTCCTATGAGACACAATTTAATCTCACTAAATAAGGCTTAGTTTTTGAGATTGGAAAACGATTCTTTCTAGACTTGATTGAGAACACAAATCTGCGACTTATTATAGGACTCCTATAAGACACATTTTAATCTCACCAAATAAGGCTTAGTTTTTGAGATTGGAAAGCGATTCTTTCTAGACTTGATTGAGAACACAAATCTGCGACTTATTGTAGGACTCCTATGAGACACAATTTAATCTCACTAAATAGGGCTTAGTTTTTGAGATTGGAAACGATTCTTTCTAGACTTGATTGAGAACACAAATCTGCGACTTATTATAGGACTCCTATAAGACACATTTTAATCTCACCAAATAAGGCTTAGTTTTTGAGATTGGAAAGCGATTCTTTCTAGACTTGATTGAGAACACAAATCTGCGACTTATTATAGGACTCCTATAAGACACATTTTAATCTCACCAAATAAGGCTTAGTTTTTGAGATTGGAAAGCGATTCTTTCTAGACTTGATTGAGAACACAAATCTGCGACTTATTATAGGACTCCTATAAGACACATTTTAATCTCACCAAATAAGCTTAGTTTTTGAGATTGGAAAGCGATTCTTTCTAGACTTGATTGAGAACACAAATCTGCGACTTATTGTAGGACTCCTATGAGACACAATTTAATCTCACTAAATAGGGCTTAGTTTTTGAGATTGGAAAACGATTCTTTCTAGACTTGATTGAGAACACAAATCTGCGACTTATTATAGGACTCCTATAAGACACATTTTAATCTCACCAAATAAGGCTTAGTTTTTGAGATTGGAAAGCGATTCTTTCTAGACTTGATTGAGAACACAAATCTGCGACTTATTGTAGGACTCCTATGAGACACATTTAATCTCACTAAATAAGGCTTAGTTTTTGAGATTGGAAACGATTCTTTCTAGACTTGATTGAGAACACAAATCGTCGACTTATTATAGGACTCCTATAAGACACATTTTAATCTCACCAAATAAGGCTTAGTTTTTGAGATTGGAAAGCGATTCTTTCTAGACTTGATTGAGAACACAAATCTGCGACTTATTGTAGGACTCCTATGAGACACAATTTAATCTCACTAAATAGGGCTTAGTTTTTGAGATTGGAAAACGATTCTTTCTAGACTTGATTGAGAACACAAATCTGCGACTTATTATAGGACTCCTATAAGACACATTTTAATCTCACCAAATAAGGCTTAGTTTTTGAGATTGGAAAGCGATTCTTTCTAGACTTGATTGAGAACACAAATCTGCGACTTATTATAGGACTCCTATAAGACACATTTTAATCTCACCAAATAAGGCTTAGTTTTTGAGATTGGAAAGCGATTCTTTCTAGACTTGATTGAGAACACAAATCTGCGACTTATTGTAGGACTCCTATGAGACACAATTTAATCTCACTAAATAGGGCTTAGTTTTTGAGATTGGAAAGCGATTCTTTCTAGACTTGATTGAGAACACAAATCTGCGACTTATTGTAGGACTCCTATGAGACACAATTTAATCTCACTAAATAGGGCTTAGTTTTTGAGATTGGAAAGCGATTCTTTCTAGACTTGATTGAGAACACAAATCTGCGACTTATTGTAGGACTCCTATAAGACACATTTTAATCTCACCAAATAAGGCTTAGTTTTTGAGATTGGAAAGCGATTCTTTCTAGACTTGATTGAGAACACAAATCTGCGACTTATTATAGGACTCCTATAAGACACATTTTAATCTCACCAAATAAGCTTAGTTTTTGAGATTGGAAAGCGATTCTTTCTAGACTTGATTGAGAACACAAATCTGCGACTTATTGTAGGACTCCTATGAGACACAATTTAATCTCACTAAATAGGGGTAGTTTTTGAGATTGGAAAACGATTCTTTCTAGACTTGATTGAGAACACAAATCTGCGACTTATTATAGGACTCCTATAAGACACATTTTAATCTCACCAAATAAGGCTTAGTTTTTGAGATTGGAAAGCGATTCTTTCTAGACTTGATTGAGAACACAAATATGCGACTTATTATAGGACTCCTATAAGACACATTTTAATCTCACCAAATAAGGCTTAGTTTTTGAGATTGGAAAGCGATTCTTTCTAGACTTGATTGAGAACACAAATCTGCGACTTATTATAGGACTCCTATAAGACACATTTTAATCTCACCAAATAAGGCTTAGTTTTTGAGATTGGAAAGCGATTCTTTCTAGACTTGATTGAGAACACAAATCTGCGACTTATTGTAGGACTCCTATGAGACACAATTTAATCTCACTAAATAGGGCTTAGTTTTTGAGATTGGAAAACGATTCTTTCTAGACTTGATTGAGAACACAAATCTGCGACTTATTATAGGACTCCTATAAGACACATTTTAATCTCACCAAATAAGGCTTAGTTTTTGAGATTGGAAAGCGATTCTTTCTAGACTTGATTGAGAACACAAATCTGCGACTTATTGTAGGACTCCTATGAGACACAATTTAATCTCACTAAATAAGGCTTAGTTTTTGAGATTGGAAAACGATTCTTTCTAGACTTGATTGAGAACACAAATCGTCGACTTATTATAGGACTCCTATAAGACACATTTTAATCTCACCAAATAAGGCTTAGTTTTTGAGATTGGAAAGCGATTCTTTCTAGACTTGATTGAGAACACAAATCTGCGACTTATTGTAGGACTCCTATGAGACACAATTTAATCTCACTAAATAGGGCTTAGTTTTTGAGATTGGAAAACGATTCTATCTAGACGTGATTGAGAACACAAATCTGCGACTTATTATAGGACTCCTATAAGACACATTTTAATCTCACCAAATAAGGCTTAGTTTTTGAGATTGGAAAGCGATTCTTTCTAGACTTGATTGAGAACACAAATCTTCGACTTATTATAGGACTCCTATAAGACACATTTTAATCTCACCAAATAAGGCTTAGTTTTTGAGATTGGAAAGCGATTCTTTCTAGACTTGATTGAGAACACAAATCTGCGACTTATTGTAGGACTCCTATGAGACACAATTTAATCTCACTAAATAGGGCTTAGTTTTTGAGATTGGAAAACGATTCTATCTAGACGTGATTGAGAACACAAATCTGCGACTTATTATAGGACTCCTATAAGACACATTTTAATCTCACCAAATAAGGCTTAGTTTTTGAGATTGGAAAGCGATTCTTTCTAGACTTGATTGAGAACACAAATCTGCGACTTATTATAGGACTCCTATAAGACACATTTTAATCTCACCAAATAAGGCTTAGTTTTTGAGATTGGAAAGCGATTCTTTCTAGGCTTGATTGAGAACACAAATCTGCCACTTATTGTAGGACTCCTATAAGACACATTTTAATCTCACTAAATAAGGCTTAGTTTTTGAGATTGGTAAGCGATTCTTTCTAGACTTCATTGAGAACACAAATCTGCGACTTATTATAGGACTCCTATAAGACACATTTTAATCTCACCAAATAAGGCTTAGTTTTTGAGATTGGAAAGAGATTCTTTCTACACTCTAAGAAATGGAAGTGTTAAAAAAGTGTTAAAATGGTGTAAACACCGTAAAAACACCCAAAAGAGAGTTTTATTACGTTGAGTTTTTAGGGGCCAATTTAAAGTGTAAATTCGGTGTAAAATAACACCATTAAAACACCGTTTTGAAATTAAACATGTAAAATTATAGTATACTGCGGGTTTTTTAAAAAAGGTCTTTCATTTTCATTAATGTTTTAATATTAAAGTCAATCCGAACAGTAAAAAATTATTGAAAACCTTAATTTTTAAACGTTTTTTTTAAAGGTGATATTCACGAAAGAATATATTTTTATCCATTAAATAAAATTAACAAGGAAATTCTTAATCCAACGGTATTGTACATTCATAAAGCACTGCTAAACGTGTTAGGTGACACTCTTAAAAGCGTTATGCGACACTCTTAAAAGTGTTATGCGACGCTCTCGCAGTGGCGTCGCTAGGCCTTTTATGGGGGCTATAGCGGCCCCAAATTTAAAAGTTAGCCCCCTCAAAATAATCCGTAAACTATACCAAAAAATTGCTCGTAGCCCCCTAAAATTCTTTAACAATATAGTGTATATAAATTATAATGAAAAGTTCGTTAAGGTTCATCTTTGTAGAGATGAATTTCAATATCAAACAGTAGTGGGGACTAAAAGCAAACGAAAACTATACTTAAAAAAGACGAGCGAAATTCTTTCATCCACAATTGTCTCATAGTCAATAACTCGGTTCCGTACTCTTTATCATAAAAGTTTGTATATCTTTAATATACGAATAATAAGATTAAGCCCCCCAAATTTCAAGCCCTAGCAACGCTATTGCACTCTTGAAAGTGTTACGCGATACTCTTAAAAGTATTGTGTGACACTAAAAAAACGAGACTAGGTTAGGTACTGGCCTCACAGTAGGGCGACTATTATTATTATTATTATCAGAAGGGAATAACAGAGAAGGGACACACTTTATATCTCCATAATGCTTTACACTCGTAACAACAGTCTTACCAACCTCAAATCAACTACCCTTCGCTGATTGGCTATCTAATTTCTGTCTTAGCTGTGACGTCAGATAAGAAGGTGACGTCTCGGTTGACGAATAAAAAGTAGTTTTGTTTACAACTTTACATTGAAGGAGATAAAAATGGCCGAATTTCATGTTGATAAACGAAATCAAGCTGTGCAATTAATTTAGATACACGGGAATTGAGAACATACCAAAATCAGATAATTTGAAGGTAATAAATAGATGAAAACTAATTATTCTGAATTAATATTAAAAAATTCAAATTAGTTTCAATAAAATACATACTTGAGGTTATAATTACACAAGAACGAAACATCGACAGCCCTAAGCCTTTGGAGAATGAAAATCTAGCAGACAAATAGGCCGCCTGATACCGCGGACTCGGAGAACTTAAAGAACTATATTTGCAGTAAATTGGTTAAAAGCTGTGTACTTGCGCAAAGTTTTCGCGGTTTTCTTGAGGTTGGTCGGACTCTCGTTACCAAAGCAGGCTCTAATGTCTCCCTTCTCTCTTATTCCCTTCTGTTATTATTGTTACAATTGGGGAGAGGGGGGCTCACATCCTTGCACCAATGTCAGAGGCATATTGTGCACCCACATATTCAGGCCTTGAAGAGACCTGTGGCCACGGTGTAGCGTAGAATTCGTTCCACCGTTATGGACTATAGACGCCAGCTTGAGAGGCCAACATGTGGGGCACATGCTTTTGTGACATGTCTTATCTTTATTTTGAGTAAAATTAGAGTAGAAAATGGTTTTTTTTTAAATATTTTAGAGTAGATTCGGTCAAACGCGTTTCTGGTGTTCGAAAAACTCTTCGTGAAAAGGGATTGTTAAATTTAACGAGTTCGTCTGTATCTACTGCTGGGATATTATAGCCTCCAAAACCAATTTAACACCCGATGCATTTTTACTAATTTAAAACTTTCTGCCATTTCAGAAGTTATTAAGTCGGTGAAAATGACCAACATATCATGCAGTTTCACGCTGGATTTTGTGCAGTTTCACATTGCATGAGAGAACTACCCTTGTCTAAAGGGTTATAGCTCTGCATGTTAGAACTGTCCTCATAAGTTCTCTCAAGGTGGAACCTTGCTATGAATATAGCGCTATTCGCGAATAAATCAAACACTCACATGAGAGTAAAAAATTAACTTTTAGTTCGGTATAAGAGTTAGAAAGGTGTTAAACTACACCTCTATTGCACCATTTTAATATTATCTTTGACACCAATTGCTCAAATAAGTGTTATTAAACCCTTTTAGGGGTGTAAATGAACACCTGTAACGGTGTCAAATTTGGACCCATATAAACTACTTTAAAGCTGGATTCTCACTCGACGGAAATCACGACGGAAACCCGGCGTTTTGGACTCGACGGCAAAATCTGGCCGTCGACCACGACGGAACCACCGCGCCGTCGGACGGAATCTGTGTTCTATTTTTGCCGTCGAACGCGGCGTTTATCTCATTGCTCCACCAATGATAACGCGACAATGAAATCGTCATCGATGACTCAAATTTTAGGCGGGAAAGTGAAATATTTCATCCTATTGCGCAATCAGTCTTGGAACGAGGGAAGAGTGCAGCAAAATGGGCCCTAAAAAACCACCACTAATGTTGAGTTTAAATTTAGTTTTTATACAACAAATAGGTTAATAGCGCATAATTATAAATGCTTAATGTGGACAAGATTTTAACAGAAAAATCAGAATCCAACAGTTCCTCCATTTTTTTAACAAAACTTCAAATCACGTGACTTCGCTCAAATTTGCCGTCACAAAAATTCCGTCTAATGAGAATGAGACACCGTCGGAGCCCGGCGTTTTCAAAATTTCAAGCCGCCGAGCGGCAGTTTTCCGTCGAGATTTTCCGTCGAGTGAGAATCAAGCTTTAAGGTGTTAAGGCACACCCCATATTCTTAGAGTGTACCAGCATAGTTTTTTCCTTGTTTTTTTTTTGCAATTTGCAATTAAACAACAGAAAATCGAGGGAATCTTGCAATAGTATACAAGTAAGAGACTCGAGGGAATCTTACAATAGTATACAAGTAAGAGACTCCAGGGAATCTTACAATAGTATACAAGTAAGAGACTCCAGGGAATCTTACAATAGTATACAAGTAAGAGACTCCAGGGAATCTTACAATAGTATACAAGTAAGAGACTCCAGGGAATCTTACAATAGTATACAAGCAAGAGACTCCAGGGAATCTTGCAATAGTATACAAGCAAGAGACTCCAGGGAATTTTATAATAGTATACAAGGAAGAGACTCGAGGGAATCTTACAATAGTATACAAGCAAGAGACTCCAGGGAATCTTATAATAGTATACAAATAAGAGATGCGAGGAAGTCTTACAATAGCATCCAAATACGACACTCCAGGGAGTCTTACTACAGTGTCCGAAGTAGAGACTAGAGGGAATCTTGCTATAGTGTCCAAATGAAAGACTCTATGAAATCTTACATTAGTGTCCAAAAAAAAGACTGCAGGAAATCTTACATTAGCATTCAAATACGACACTCCTGGAAGTCTTACTACAGTATCCGAATTAGAGACTAGAGGAAATCTTACTATAGTGTCAAAAAAAGAAACTCGAGGGAATCTTACTATAGTATCCCAATAAGACACTCCTGGGAATCTTACTATAGTGTCCGAAAATGTGACTCGGGGAGTCTTACTATAATGTCCAAATAAGGGACTCGAGGGAATCTTACTAAAGTGTCCAAAAAGAGACTCGAGGGAGTATTACTCTAGTATCAAAATATGAACACCCGATGGAAACTTACAATAGTATCCAAAATAGAGATTCGAAAGAATCTTACTATAGTGTCCAAAAAAGAGACTTAATGGAATGTCCAATTAAGAGACTCGAGGGGTACTGCTACAAGTCTTGTAAATTTAGAAATCCAAACTCAAATAAATCTCGTTTTTGGACTGCCGGTGTACCTAGTGGGGACTTATTACGGTACTTAAATAAGTCTTGAAATTCGAACCGCGATTTTGGCAATGGTGGACTATCGAAGCCAGTGGGTAAAGACTGGTGTCCATATGAGATGGACAAATGGCCAGAGGATGGTGGTGTTAGACACGTAATGGATAATAGCTATGGAAAGTGGAATACAATTTTCCAAATTTCCGGGAACTGTAAATGCGGTCCGGAATTTGGGAAAACGTTTGCTCCGATTTGAAAACTGCGAACGCGGTCCCCTGGGGTGTAAGTCAATAACGACAGACAGACAGACAGACACGTCGAAATTAGAGCCTCTTCATGACATACGTCACTCGGAGAGGTAAAAAGAAAGTATCCCTTTAAACGTGTACTTAACTTTCGGATCACTCTGAACCGTTAATATCTCTTCATTACAGACAAGAAAATCAAAACCCATAGTTTACTTCATCTCGGGTCTCAACTATTTTCTCTTTGGTTCACTAATCCTATTACTGATGAGTTACCTGCCTTAGTCTAGGCCATAGCTTTCTTCTTGCAATCACTATAGCAAGACTTATTCTATATATAGTATATATAGTATAGATTAAATAATATGTAAAAAACCATTTCAAATAATAATATTAAAAATATCCTAGGAATATCAAAATGAAACAGAGCTTTAAAGCTACAAACCCACTAAAGGCATCGGAATTACAAAAAATATTTTTACATATTCACTTTACTATATGGAAAAAGGGAATATTAAGGTTCTGTAGGATTTCTTTACACATCAACACAAGGCGAACTGCTAACGCGGCCTACTACCTTTTCTTATTAATTCTTAGTTGAGATGCAAGATTATCTTAAATACTAAAAATATATATAATTAATATTAAACATTTTCATCGTTAGTTATTCGCCTTATTGAGCGTTTTATCGTTTCAAAAAAGAACCATTAATCATTGTTGAGAGACTTGACTAATATTGACGTTTGAAATGAAGCATACGCCTGTTGCTTCGTCTTACTAAAATTGGTAGAATATCAATTTTTCGAATCGCAGCTATAGATAAGAACAGTGCAATTGCGTGAACCTTTGGTGGAAGCCCCGCCATTGGGAGGCTAGACGTTTCTCGTAACCCTCGCCGATCGCCGCGTACAGACTGTTAAAAAAGTCTTTGCGCATTGCGTTTTTCGCACACATTTTACTATATTTCAAAAACTATTCGAGCTAGCGCTCTGGAATAAAGAGCGTTATAAAAGTTTTGCATTTTTCTTTCATATTTTACCCATTCCAAAGTTGTCCTTTGCATACTTATACCGGAAACCGGAAATGTCAAAATTATCAACTTTGAAAATATTGGATTCTCGAGGATATAAATGCGATTTTCGGATTCATATTTGAAAATTTTTCACCAAATTCAATTCCGATGAATAGGTCACGAGTAATCAGCCTTTATTCAAAATCTGGCAAACTTGGTTCGAGTGGCGATAATTCATAATCGAGTATCGAATCTTTGTCGTAATAATGCTTGTTAGATGTTATGGCACCTTATGCGTATATATATGATTGGCCTTGTGGCGCAATACTATGAAACAAATCAAACGTTCATAAAAGGGATGGTGAAGTGGAAAATAAAGTAATTTCTTATTCATTCTTCTATAAGACCAATCTGCATAGTGAAACCTCCAGGAAATAACACCGAACGATTTTTAAACTACCATTAATTTGAAATTTCATGAATAATTATAAATAAGGACCTCCGACCAATCGCGTTTTTATCAACAATTTTCTCTTAGCACGCTCCGTGTTGAATAAATTTATCGCGAGACTTGAAAAAATTTGCACGATGTGACAATTGTGGCGCGAGACATGGAGCGTGCCACGAGAATTTTGTTAACAAAAAGACACGGCGTAACGGGATTGGTCGGAGTTCCTTATTTAAAACTGTTCTTAAAATCCTAGCCTAATTTGAATATTAAAATCAATGGGAGGTATTTCCTGAATTTTTCATTGTGCAGACTGGTCTTATAATTAGTAGAAGAATCGATAAAAAACACCCTGATTTCCACTTCCCGCTCCCTTCAAGAGAAAACTCGCGTCTTTTGAAGAGGAGAAGCGGTTTGAAAATATTGTTATTTGGGCCATGATATCATAATATTTAGAACTCACATTAATTACGTTTGGGTCTACAGCCCGACTCAATCTCATTCATGATGGCATATGCGCTGCACGAGATCCCTTCAAATAGACAAATTCGACTATTCCATACATGAAACAACTTCAGAGAAGAGGGCTTCTATGCTAGGAATGTTCGCTACGCGATTTTGCTTCTTCAAATGGAGCCTGAGGCTGGCTATATGTGAGGCCAGGGATAGATTTAATTTTAGAAGTGGGAATAGAGCGCGTCAAATTCCCGGACCCCCTTCCACGGAAAGGAGGGGTATGAAAGAAGAGGCGTGTCAAAGCGACAATCGTAAAAAGGAATAACGTTTTTTTGCCGATCCCGTCAGCAACGTCAGCAAAACGTAGTTTAAATGAGCAATACGAAAATTTAAACTTTTCATCACGCGTTAGAGGGTGGGCTCTATACTGGGCTATGAGTCGGACCAGAAGTAAATGAACCGAAGTTACCAGAGTCCTATTGTTTATTCATTAAGCACAAGTTCCTCACAAACCCCCATATTTCAACCCCGACGATAGTCTCGCTCCTCTACTCTTTCGAGTCACAACAATTTTGAAAATGCCACCAAGCGGCCAATGTTCGAGTAACCGGATTTTCCGGGAATTAGTTAGAGTTTTTAAAAATGGCGACTTTTTCCCTCGGAAGATTCTTTTGGGGAGAGGTTCACACTCTTTGAAAAACTTTTCGAGTAGGATAAGAAGACTTTTAACACACTTTTGTCCAATGTCTGACTTTAGAATTTCAATAAATCTTTCCCGACTTGAAGTCACAAATGGTCGATTTATATTTGAAAGGTATTTCAAAAGATCATCCCTAATGTTTTCATCCATTATCGAACGTAAGCCTAGGGCCTAGGCTCCTAAGATAGAAGCAGACACCTGTTTCTGAAACAACGACTATTTATTCATACTAACGATATTGCGCGGATTTGTAACTAAGCTGTAACTATGGTCTTTGGTGCCAGCGTTAAATTTCGAGACGATTCAGGTAGAGGTACAGCTACCTTGATTTTTACTACCCCCACGTTATGGAAAACGCATTATACAAATTTTGCCCTCTCCGGTAACTTCGGTTCATTTACTTCTGGTCGGACTGAATTAAACACTAACCGTTCTCCAATCCTACTTCTAAAATTAAATCTATCTCCATTGAGGCTTAATAATAAAGCCGACCGCAACCAAAATGGGCAAAGGCGTATTTCACAATTACTGACGTTCAAAGCTACCAATGGCAAAACCTAAAAATTAAATGAAAAAAAAATGAATGCCGGTAACAATGATCACAACTGAAAATAACAGCTAACAGCTAAAACGAACCCAAACGGTAAACACTTGAAGTTGGTCTATCTGCGCTGCTGGTCTGCTACTCCTTTCATTTATTTTCTATGGCAAAAATACTAATTTTGGGAGGTATTGGGATATTAGGCCATTTTGTGTTTAAGACTTTTATTGTGTAGGAAAGAAAACTAGCCTTTTTAAAGAAATTTTGCGTAACTATTAATATCATTATTGATTACTAGTTAAAAGTTGAAAAATATTTATAAAATTTGGACGAAAATTTTCAAATAACAAGACTTCCTTCGAGTTTCAAATTGAAGAATGCTCGTGTGCTTTATTGAACTATTTTATTCTACAGGGCCAGTAGGCCCTTGTAGATATGACTTGATACCGTTTTGTAACGTTAAAGTAATATTCACCCGCTTTTGCTAATTTCCTATGGAGATTAACATGGGTTTTTCGTGATTTTTCCCCACCGATAACTTAAAAACTACAGCGAAGATACTTTTCGGAATTATCTTAAATTAACAATTTAGTATTCAGGGTGTGCTATCGGCCAGCGTGATCAAAAAAATTAAGTCTAAGTATGTTAATTTTACTTAATTACTGAAGTACGGCTTTGACCATCGTGATTGGACATAATAATTAGCTAGATCTCTTGGAAAACTCAGTGTCACTACGTATCTGTAGTGTGGTGGTTATCACGTACGCTTCACACGCGGAAGGTCACAGGTTCGAGCCCTGGTAGATACATGCATTGACCATCGTGATTGGACATAAGAATTGGCTAGATCTCTTTGAAAACCCTGTGCTACCACGTATCTATGGTGCAGTGGTTATCACGTCCGCTTCACACGCGGAAGGTCCCAGGTTCAAGCCCTGGTAGATACATGTTTTGACCATCGTGATTGGGCAAAAGAATTAGCTAGATCTCTTGGAAAACTTAGACTTACCACGTGTCTGTGGTGTAGTGGTTATAATATATATTTAACAATTATTTCACTTCACTTGGTTTAATAAGGTGACATAGGTAGTGTACTTTTTCCCTACTTTTAAAACCATTAAACTAAGTAATATTAGAAGTTCAATAGATTGTCTAAAAAAGATGTTAAAAGCCACTGTAAATGGAGCATAAATGCTTAATATTTCCTAAATACTTGCAAATAATATTAGTAAATGGCGTGAATTTATCATAGAAATGGGGTTAAAGTACACCGTAAATGATGTCTTTTATGGCACTGGAAAAAACAGCATATATGGTGTTTGAATGCACCATTATATTTTAGAGTGCAAATGTATGACGGTAAAGCAAACATAATTATTCAAAATTTAATTACATTAAGACTGAAGCGACAGATATTATATAAAAACGTCTTGGTTTGGACCAAGGCCGAAAAAACAAACGATATGTGTGAGGTTTATCAATTGACTGAAGTTCAGATATTGAAATTTTTTTCTAGTTCTTTTTATCCACTCAATCCTTAATCAATATTTAATTCAATCAACTGATTTTACTGTTAATCGATCTAGTCTCTCTAAATTAATTGAAAAAATTACTTATCTACGCTTTTTCAAGAACAATTAATTTCATGATAAAATGTTTTCGAAAATGTAATTGTTCTTGAAAAAGCGTAGATATGTAATTTTTTCAATTAATTTAGAGGGACTAGATCGATAAACAGTAAAATCAGTTGATTGAATTAAATATTGATTAAGGATTGAGTGGATAAAAAGAACTAGAAAAAAATTTCAATATCTGAACTTCAGTCAATTGATAAACCTCACACATATCGTTTGTTTTTTCGGCCTTGGTCCAAACCAAGACGTTTTTATATAATACAAACAAGACAGTCACTTTCAGCTTGAATTATGCTTGATATTTTATTGGACATCCCCTAGCCCTTAAAGGGAGGATGAAGAGGACAATAAAGTGATTTTTTATCGATTCTTCTTCTAATTATAAGACCATTTTGCACAGTGAAACATCCAGGAAATACCGTCTGCGTTCTTGTACTATTTATTACAAACAAGACTGTCACTTTCAGTTTCAATTGTATTTTACTTAACCTCCCTAAGCCCTTAAACACATTTTTCATCTTTTATTAAATGACAGACATAAACGCTAAATCGGGTTCAAGTCGGGCGAGAGAGCGGGCCAATACAAAGCGTCAATTCCTTCGTTCTCCAGAAATCTTGCAACGAGTCCGGACGTATGGGCTGGGCAATTGTCCTGCTGAGCCTGAAACCATACACTAAAACAATGTTTTAAGTTAGTCAAGAATAATTATCAGGTTACCTCCTAATTTCATTAGAGTTTATGTCTGTCTTTTAGAATACGATTAAGAATGTGTTTAATGGGAGGGTGAAATGAAAAATCAAATAATTTTTTATCGATTCTTCTACTAATTATAAGACCATTCTGCATAGTGAAACATCCAGGAAGTATATCCGAATGATTCCAATTAGGTTCAGATTAATCGGAAAATTTGAAATAATGACCTCCGACCCATCGCGTAACGCCCTGCCTTCCTATTGACAAAATTCTCGTGGCACGCTCCACGCCGAATGAAATTTATCGCGAGATTTAATAAAAGTTGCTTGCGATGTGACTATCGTGGCGCGAGATATAGAGCGTGCAACGGAAATTTTGTTAACAGAAAGGCAGGGCGTTAAGCTACTAGTCAGTGGTGCTTATTTCAAATTATCTTTAAAATCTGAACCTAATTTGAATTTTAAAATCATTCGGAGACTTTATTTCCTGTATGTTTCACACTGCATATAATGGTCTTATAATAAGAAAAATCGATCAAAAAATCACTCTATTTTCCTCTTCATCCTTCCTTTAACGGCTAGGGGATGTCCAATAAAAGCAACAATTGAAACTGAAAGTGACTGTCTTTTTTGTAAAAAATTGTTCAATAAAGCACACGAACATTCTTCGATTTGAAACTCAAAGGAAGTCTTGTTATTTGAAAATTTTCGTCCAAATTTTTTAAATAAATTTCAACTTCTAACTAAATATTAAAAATTATCCAAAGTTTCTTTAAACAGGGTCGTTTTCTTTCCTACAACAATAAAAGTCTTAAAACACAAAATGGCCTAATATCCCAATACCTCCCAAAGTTAGTATTTTTGCCATAGAAAATAAACGAAAGGAGTAGCAGACCAGCAGCACAGAGAGACCAACTTCAAGAGTTTACCGTTAGGGTTCGTTTTAGCTGTTAGCTGTTATTTTCAGTTGTGATCATTCTTACCGGCATTCATTTTTTTTCATTTAATTTTTAGGCTTTTCCATCGGTAGCTTTGAACGTCAGTTGTGAAATACGCCTTTGCCCATGCTTTGGTCGCGGACGCGGTCGGCTTTATTATTAAGCCTCAACAGAGATAGATTTAATTTTAGAGGTAGGAATAGAAAACGGTTAGCGTTAAATTCAGTCCGACTCATAGCCCAGTATAGAGCCCCTCCCTAAAACACGTAATAAAAAGTTTAAAATTGCAGATTGGCTCACTTAAACTAGGTTTTTATGAAGTTGCTTACTGGGACGGCGAAAAATACGCAATTCCTTTTTACCTTTGTCGCTATGACCAGCCTCTTCTTTCATATCCCACCGTCCCGAGGAAGGGGGTCCGAGACTTTCACTCGCGCCCACATAACTCTGTTCCCTATTCCTGTTTCTAAAATAAAAATCTTTCAATGGCCTCACATTTGCGCTAAACGCGGGAGGCTATGGGCAACCCCAGGCTCCGTTTAGCGAAGCTCAATCGCGTAGCGAACGTTCCTAGCATAGAAGCCATCTCCTCTGAAGTTATTTCTTATATGGAATAGTCGAATATGTCTATTTGAAGGGATCTCGTGCAGCGCATAGTCTGCAATTAATCGGGCTGAAGACCTAGACGTAATTAATAAGAGTTCTAAATATTATGATATCATGGCCCAAATAACAATATTTTCAAACCGCTTCTCGTCTTCAAAAGACGCGAGTTTTCTCTTGAAGGGAGCGGGAAGTGGAAATCAAGGTGTTTTTTATGGATTCTTCTACTAATTAAAACACCAGTCTGTACAATGAAAAATTTAGGAAATACCTCCCATTGATTTTAGTATTCAAATTAGGCTAGGATTTTAAGAACAGTTTTAAATAAGGAACTCCGACCAATCCCGTAACGCCGTGCCTTTTTGTTAACAAAATTCTCGTGGCACACTCCATGTCTCGCGCCACAATTGTCACATCGTGCAAATTTTTTCAAGTCTCGCGATAAATTGATTCAACACGGAGCGTGCCAAGAGAAAATTGTTGATAAAAAGGCGGGGCGCTACGCGATTGGTCTTAGATCCCCATTCAAAACTATCCATGAAATTTCAAACTAATGGTCGTTTAAAAATCGTTCGGTTTTATTTCCTGGAGGTTTCACTATGCAAATTGGTCTTATAGAAGAATCAATAAAAAATTACTTTATTATCCACTTCACCATACCTTTAATGAACGTCTGATTTGTTTCAAAGTATTGCGCCACTAGACCAATCATATATATACGCATAAGGTGCCATGACATTTAACAAGCATTATTACGACAAAGATTCGATACTCGATTATGAATTATCGCCACTATAACCAATTTTGCCAGCTTTTGAATAAAGGCTGTTTACTCGTGACCTATTCATCGGAATTGAATTTGGTGAAAAATTTTCAAATATGAATCCGAAAATCGCATTTATATCCTCGAGAATCCAATATTTTCAAAGTTGATAATTTTGACATTTCCGGTTTCCGGTATAAGTATGCAAAGGACAACTTTGGAACGGGTAAAATATGAAAGAGAAATGCAAAACTTTTATAACGCACTTTATTCCAGAGCGCTAGCTTGAATAGTTTTTGAAATATAGTAAAATATGTGCGAAAAACGCAACGCGCAAAGACTTTTTTAACAGTCTGTCAGGGCCGTCGTCAGGGGGAGGGCCGGGTGGGCCCGGCCCTACCTACAATGTGTTTGGCCCTACCTGAAATATTTCGAAAATTCTTGGAAATTGCTCGTGGCCCTACCAGTAGTTTCATTGGCCCAACGCTCCTACCCCTAACCTCACCAGACTACGTTCATGACATTATGATAAGCCTCTAAATTCCATATAATTAAAACGAAATATAAAAAATTATTGTCATGGCATGAAAAACGTTTTCGCCAAGCTTTGGCAAATTGGCACATTCTTCGTAGACGGTAGAGCAGATGATTCCAGTGATGCCAATGTTTGAAAGTGGATTTCCCACTTCCATTTGAAAAATTTCCCACATTTCCCACACGCCCTATTTAGCCCCGCCCCCAGCTAAAATATGGAAGAAAAGTTACAGTCACATTTATCTGGACTTTGTTTTCCTACTAGGTTTTATATGGAATATCACTCCGCATGGCTTTGACAATATGTAAAACTGCGCCAAAACGCTATCAAGCTTTAAAATTCTCAAAATATGCTACTCTTTTTCCAGTGTCAAATTTAAAATCACCGAGTTTATTTCAAAATGTCACTTGCAATTATTTAACCGGGAAAGTTTTTTGAAAATGCACTAATTTTAACTGCATAGTCTGCACTATTAACACTTAAACAGGGAAATTCCAACATTTAACCGATTTCGGAAAAAAATACGTTTTTCCCACAGAGCCTAAAATCATACCGAAATTTCCCACACATTGGCCACACTGGATGATTCTAAACTCTCGGGAGGTCTAGAGCTTCGTGAAATCAGGCATTCTTACAAAAAACGTTTTTTCCTATACTTCGGAGTGGGGAGTTAGGGACCCCTGCTTGGTGTGGTTGTTAAGTTCGTGGCAACTAATTATTAAGGCCAATATTTTGGAAAAGGTGAAAACTGGTTATATAATTTGGAAAACGTTTCAATTATGTATTCATATATTTTGGAAAAGATAAAAACAAATCATGCTAAGTATCAGGGCCCTTTTTTGCAAAATCGGATCTTATTTGTTATTGATCTACGCGAATGCAAGTTGATATATTTATTTTTAATTCGCAAAAGTAACCTGACCCAACAGCTTCTGCCAATGTTAAATAAATCATTTTTAATATACATACTAAATCGAAGAACGTAAAATATTAATATTGTATTTAAATTACACTTGGAAGTGAACATTTCGTCATTTGGCATATTTATTGTCGTTAATGTTAGTAGAGTCTTTATTGTTACTGATACACATTTCAGCATATTTTTTGCCAATTTTCAAAAGTTCACATTTCATCGTCTTTTTACAAAAAAAAATAAAATTAAAACGGAAATTAGCTATGATTAAAGGATTTAGCCATGAGTCGGAGGAAATATGTTTCTTTTACGCATTCAATGGTTCGAATCTTCTGAAATATTAGTGAGAAGTATATTGAAGGGCTTTAAATTATCGTGCAAAAGTTCAGAATTTTAAAATGAATAGTTTTTTTTAAAATTCATTTAAACTTTGTACTTTTCACAGTAACATAGACGTTTTTAAGCAAATGAACCATTATTTATATACACAGTGACTAGTCTTAGTGTTAATCGGTTAGTCGCACTAGTGCTTAATTTTTAAACCGCGTATTAGAGATATATGTTTAACCAGATCAAACGTGTTCTTCACATTAGGAACTTTCAAGTTATTTTCTAATATGCATCATCTTGAACCAGACTTTTCAGCTAAAAATCTTGCGTTAAGACTTGGCACACGCATCGATAATAAGATGCATTCGTCCGAAAATGTGCCCTGACGCGGCCCTACCTAAAATTTGACCCTGGCGACGGCCCTGCAGTCTGTACGTCTTAATCTTAACGATGATGATGGAGATAGAAAACAGTATGTACAGACTGATGTCCATGTGGGATGGACAAAAGACCAGATGATGATGGTGTACATACTGATGTACAGCCTGGTGTTCATATTAGTTGTGGATTATAATACGATTTAACATGCAAGTTCTGTGGATAATTTTCAAGTATGGATAAAGATAAAATAACGTGGATAATGGATAAAGATAAAATAACGTGGATAATGGATAAAGATAAAATAACGTGGATAATGGATAAAGATAAAATAACGTGGATAATGGATAAAGATAAAATAACGTGGATAATGGATAAAGATAAAATAACGTGGATAATGGATAAAGATAAAATAACGTGGATAATGGATAAAGATAAAATAACGTGGATAATGGATAAAGATAAAATAACGTGGATAATGGATAAAGATAAAATAACGTGGATAATGGATAGATAATGCCGAGCTCTTGAAATAGATGTTCTGGAAACCACTCAAATCTTTTACGTGACCCAAAAATATCTACCGCCAATCTAAAATTCAGTCGCAGTGTGAACGGTCTACCACCGGGTGTACCTCGAATGAGCAGTTCCCGGTAGAGCAGTTCTCGAAATAGAAGCCGCGATTCCAAAAACACAGCGGCGTTGTTCAAAACTACTGTTTTAGAAATAGCGGCCGCTGTTTTAGAAATAGCGGCTGCTATTTTGGGAAATAGCAGTGTTTGTCTTCAGTTTCGAGTATTTCTTAACAATACAGTTATATTCGTTGTTTTCGAAAACTACCTTTTTCTGTGATCATTTAGTCAGTAATGCGACCTACTAACGGATCGTGTTTTTAAAGTACACTTTGATATTGCACTATTCTTCAGGCTGTATCAGTTTACAATTCTAATAACAGGATAGAAAATATTTCAAGAAAGCTTATTTTATTTCGGAAGTAGATAATTGTAAACAGCATTTTTTTTGGAAAAGGCATATTATTATTTGGGAAGTGAATGAAGATAAACAAAAATATTTTCGAAAAGGCGTAACATTGTTACACCATTTCCAAAATATTACTAACCTAAGTCTAACCAATCAAAACAAAACCTAAAAAACCCAACCTAACCCAACCTAACCTAACCTAACCTAATACTATTTAATTGAAATAATCAACTTTTACCTAACCTAACCTAATCAAACCAAACCAAACCTAACCCAATACTATTTAATTGAAATAATCAACTTTAACCTAACCAAACCAAACCTAACCCAATACTATTTAATTGAAATAATCAACTTTAACCTAACCAAACCTAACCTAACACTATTGGGGGTTCAAATAATCAACTTTAACCTAACCAAACCAAACCTAACCCAATACTATTTAATTGAAATAATCAACTTTAACCTAACCAAACCAAACCTAACCTAACCTTCTACTCCATTATCATCGTTGGGGCTAAGATGTACGCGCGATCGGCTACGGTTACGAGAAACGTTTAGCCTCCGAATGACAGGGCTTCCACCAAATGCTCACGCAATTGCGCTTATTCTTATCATTTGTGAATGAATCGCCTTATATACCCTAAATTTTCAAAAATTATGAAAACGGTGTAGGCTAGAAGTCAAACGTCAAAAATACCTATGTTTAAATTCATTTTAAGAATAACGTTTCTTAAAACGGCTTAACTAGAATTAAGGAAAAATATTGACGATTAAAAAAAATAATATTAGTTATATTTGTTTAATTATTCAAGATAATCTTCCTTTCTACGGAACGACACAAGTGCAACTTTATATAGAACGAGTAATGAAGTTTGCATATGAATAGAAACACAAGGTTAATATAAAGCGAGTAGGATGAAATGATCTCTTACAAAATCATAACATTTTTTATTGCTGAATATTAAATGAAAATATGATTAATATGTTTCGGCATTACGATTCCTTTTGTAGTTTTGTAGCTGCAAAGCTCTGTTTCATTTCAATATTCCAAGAAATTATTTTATATTAATATTTCAAATTTGGTGAATACTCTTTAATTCAGCTTTACTTCATTTATATTTAGTGTAAACTTATACTTCATGGTGAAGAGTTTTAAAAAAGTGATCAAGAGAGAAAAATTTAATATCATTGTTATGATTGCAACCTAACACTGTTAAAATAAGAGCCTCTATAAGGTGGTCATATGATATAATATAATTCCAACGGAGTTGAAACAAACGAGGGCTCTGAGTCAAAATAAATCAGGCTCAGATTCGAACTAAAAGGGGTTCAGAGTCGAGCTACATGGGTTCTGGGTTGATTGCAATACGGTTCTTAGGGGATCTCAACACGGTTCAGAGTCAACATGGTTCTTAGGCTAACTCGACAGGGTTCTGGGTTTAACGCAATACGGTTCTTAGCCGTACGAAGTGGGGTTCAGAGTCGAACTCAACACGGTTCTCAGTCAAACTACACATGGTTCCGATTACCACTGAACAAGGTTTTGAAGCACACGCCACATGATTCAGGTAGGAACCTAATACGGTTCCAAAAGAAACTAACTTGGTTCAAAGAAAACCCCAGCTCGGATCGTAGATAAACTCCTTAGGGATTTATAGAGAACTCATATCAAAGGGTTCTATGTAGATCAAAAAAGGGTTTAAAATAGGGGACAAGCGTTAAGAACCCTTTTCTTGGTAAAGTAGAACCTTTTTTTCTTAGAGTGTAAATGTCGCGGCGCCTAAATGTCACGGCGCCTAATTGTCTTGGCGGCTAAATGACGGCGCCAAAATAGCCAGCGCTTAAATGTCACGGACCGGTTTTACCATAAGGATTTAAGTTATGTTTCATTAGTTTGACACTACCTAATCAAACGTTAGTTTAAATTCGATAAAACGATGTTCAATTAGGAATTGATCATAAAACGAATATGTTGCGGATCTAAATAATAACGTGCTTTACAGCCTTAATGAACAGGGGTTCGTAGAACAGCTATATGCAACTCAACGAACAATTATAAAATCTTCCCTTCAAGTACTGATATACAACATTCAATAATTGTGCCTGTGCATAATGAAGAAACAAACCCCTTTATCAAATATACAAAAGGTGATAAAATTCTCAACCTTTTGTATTCGAATAGACCGCTTATAATATGTTTTTAATGATAGTATTATTTGAAAATTAAAACACGTACTCCCATGAAAAAAAAATTCATGATAAAATGTTTTAGGAAAATGGAATTGTTGAAAAATCTGAGATAAGTAATTTTTTATTTCTATAAATTTATAGGAAATAAATCCATTACCAGCAAAATCAGGAGATCGAATTAAATTTTAAAGAGTAGTAAAATACGGATTGTCTTTAAATAAAAATTGAAAAGGAAAAAAAATATCCGCGCTTCATTCAACTGGAAAAGCTCTTATCGTTTTGTTTTTTAGGCTTGGGAAAACCAAGTCTTTTTTATATAATAGCCAAAGGTTCAGAAGCCAGTCGCCGCAATTAAAAACTTTCTCTCTCGCGACGTCTTGTTTCAATCATAAGCCGCAAATTATTGATCTGATACAATGGGTATAAAAAAAACGTATCTTATATTGTTGTTTCAATAAATTTTTTACTAAGCGTTTTTTTTCCACTCTCCACTTTCCATTTCCAACTACTAAATAGGGGGTTTTGAATGATTGGGATGATTTTAAAGAGAAGGTGAACAGTTGAGCATAGCTCGTCCGAATTACCGAATGACATTCCAGTAAAGGGAGAGTGATGTTAATTGCAATTTTCTGAATTCACGTCCCCCACGGAATCAATGCCTTGAGCCATATTTTTATGGATAGAGATCCCCTTTAATGTTGCACAAATATATAATCAACAATTGTGGAATGAAACTTCAAATTTTCCTCCGGTGAAGATATGGCCACGGGTGCGACATTCTGTTCCACTATGGTTCGCAAATGCCAGGGGGTGGAGAATGATTTCTATCTAGATTAGTGGGCGATTCTTGATGTCAGTTTCAACATAAGTCTGCACGAACGTTTGGTTGAAAACGGCGCATTTCGGAGAGAACCATCTAGAAATTCAATGGCCAACCAATTCCCTCAATATGTCACCCATTGAAAACCGCTTGGTGGAGGAAATACAGGTTCACTGAAAAGGAGAATACCCACATTCAAAGCATAGCATGGGTCACAAAGTGGTGCCTACATTTGAGGAAGTGGTTGTGTTCATTGTATTCAACTAATTGGGATTCGCCATAACGAAGATGACGAACCTTTCTCAAGAAACACTTTATTTACAATGCAAAATTAGCATTATACTAAAGTTCCACTAGTCTTAGCAGTGTATCCGATGGCAAATTATGGTCTTTTTGAGAATCAATGGAATCTGCTGAGCTGCACGAAGTATTAAATCCTTAAAGGTTAAGTAAGGACGCAATGTAGAGTGTGTATATATTTTATTGAGAACTACCCAACCAACATAACTAGTTAAATAAAGAATAAAGACACTTTGCTAATTACTATCGAACATTTATTCTTAATTATGAACATGGTTAGGATAAATACATTTATGCGTTTTCATTTTTAATTTCATTATGCGATTAATATTTGATCATCTTACCGTTGGCGTTTACAACCTGTTGCATTCTCTGCGGCATTGATGAAAACAGATTGTTTATATAATCGGGCCGCTCACCAACCTCTTCCCATGCGGCCTGGATGATGGTGAAAAGTTCGTCCTTATCATTGGGAATTATATTGTTCTGGGATACAATCCTTTTCATAATCGCCCAGACGTTTTCGATTGGAGATAAGTCGGGTGAATTTCTTGGCCAGGTAATTAGATCTATCTCCGGATGATTCTCCTTCAAATACGCCATGGTTGCACGTGACTTGTGTATACTCGAATTATCTTGTTGAAATATAAATTTACCGTCCGGAAAATGATTGTCTACAACATGAGGGAAAAACGTATGTTCCAATACATCAATATACTTATCGGAATTTAGGTGCCCTTCTATTCGTGCTAAGGTGCCAATTTCATGTTTTGAAATATAACCCCACACTGGCACAGAAAACCGTCCGCTATTCCGGATTGAATGAATGTTAGCCGCATCATATCGGGTCCCTTTCTCTCTCCACACTCTTACGTGATGGTCCGTAGATGAACAAAATGTTGATTCGTCGCTGATGACAACTTCATCCCATTCGTTCCTCCAGTGCAGGTGAGCGCGCGCAAATGCTAGGCGTTCTTGTTCGTGCTCTGGTTTGAGATATGGCTTCTCCGCGGCGATACGACTGTGTAGCCCAACGTCACGTAATCGGTTTCTAATCGTTGTTTCCGACGCTTCCAATTCCATGATGGATTTTACAGATCGAACCGTGGTGGTAGGATTATTCACAACAAGAGCAGCAATAACGTCGTCTTCTTCTGCAGTGGTAAGGCGTGGAGTTCCAGGTCTTGGTTTGTCGGTCAATCGCCCATTTTCACCATAAGCGGCGATTATGAAAAGGATTGTATCCCAGAACAATATAATTCCCAATGATAAGGACGAACTTTTCACCATCATCCAGGCCGCATTGGAAGAGGTTGGTGAGCGGCCCGATTATATAAACAATCTGTTTTCATCAATGCCGCAGAAAATGCAACAGGTTGTAAACGCCAACGGTAAGATGATCAAATATTAATCGCATAATGAAATTAAAAATGAAAACGCATAAATGTATTTATCCTAACCATGTTCATAATTAAGAATAAATGTTCGATAGTAATTAGCAAAGTGTCTTTATTCTTTATTTAACTTGTTATGTTGGTTGGGTAGTTCTCAATAAAATATATACACACTCTACATTGCGTCCTTACTTAACCTTCAAGGATTTAATACTTCGTGCAGCTCAGCAGATTCCATTGATTCTCAAAAAGACCATAATTTGCCATCGGATACACTGCTAAGACTAGTGGAACTTTAGTATAATGCTAATTTCGCATTGTAAATAAAGTGTTTCTTGAGAAAGGTTCGTCATCTTCGTTATGGCGAATCCCAATTAGTTGAATACAATGAACACAACCACTTCCTCAAATGTAGGCACCACTTTGTGACCCATGCTATGCTTTGAATGTGGGTATTCTCCTTTTCAGTGAACCTGTATTTCCTCCACCAAGCGGTTTTCAATGGGTGACATATTGAGGGAATTGGTTGGCCATTGAATTTCTAGATGGTTCTCTCCGAAATGCGCCGTTTTCAACCAAACGTTCGTGCAGACTTATGTTGAAACTGACATCAAGAATCGCCCACTAATCTAGATAGAAATCATTCTCCACCCCCTGGCATTTGCGAACCATAGTGGAACAGAATGTCGCACCCGTGGCCATATCTTCACCGGAGGAAAATTTGAAGTTTCATTCCACAATTGTTGATTATATATTTGTGCAACATTAAAGGGGATCTCTATCCATAAAAATATGGCTCAAGGCATTGATTCCGTGGGGGACGTGTATTCAGAAAATTGCAATTAACATCACTCTCCCTTTACTGGAATGTCATTCGGTAATTCGGACGAGCTATGCTCAACTGTTCACCTTCTCTTTAAAATCATCCCAATCATTCAAAACCCCCTATTTAGCAGTTGGAAATGGAAAGTGGAGAGTGGAAAAAAAACGCTTAGTAAAAAATTTATTGAAACAACAATATAAGATACGTTTTTTTATACCCTTTGTATCAGATCAATAATTTGCAGCTTATGATTGAAACAAGACGTCGCGAGAGAGAAAGTTTTTAATTGCGGCGACTGTACATAATGTTGTTTATAAGGTATAGGAAAGGACAAAGCCCAGTTAATGGTGGTTTTAATTATCAACATTAATATTTGCAAATCATGTTGGCCGATAATCTATTAGATGCAAAGGGTATTTCCCATAATCGATCTTCAATAAAACCGTGTAAGTTAGGCTTTGGTCCCATTGAACCGAATTCCCATTCGACAGAACGGCTTTTTTGTGGTGTTCCATTCGACCGAACGTAGCCAAAAGGTGCGATTTTATTATAGTCCCATTAGACCGAAATTCTATTGAACTGGAAGAAGACATACTGTGTTTTTGCATTAAATATCTTTTTAATTTCACAACTTAATATTGTTAAAATAAATGTGAGTTGAAAATGTATTACTCTACTTATTTTAACTACGTTTTAATTACGGAGAACCTCACCTACCCTAGCCTAACCTAACCTAACCAAACGTAACCTAACCTAACCTTCTTTGGAGGTAAAAAGATTATTTATATGAGTATTAAAAGCCCGCCTCTTACCACGAACAATTTATTAGCAATAATAGAAATATTTTGGAAAAGATGTCAGATAATTAATTGTAGAATATTTTGGAAAATGTGGCAGCTAATTAGTAGGAGAATGTTTTGGAAAAGGTTGCAGCTAATTAATAGGAGAATATTTTGGAAAAGGTGGCAGCTAATTAATAGGAGAATGTTTTGGAAAAGGTGGTAGCTAATTAAAAGGAGGATATTTTGGAAAATGTGGTAGCTATTTAAAGGGAGAATATTTTGGAAAAGGTGGTAGCTATTTAAAGGGAGAATATTTTGGAAAAGGTGGTAGCTAATTAAAAGGAGCATATTTTGGAAAAGGTGGCAGCTAATTAATAGGAAAATCTTTTGGAAAAGGTGGCTGCTAATTAATAGGAGAATATTTTGGAAAAGGTGGCAGCTAATTAATAGGAGAATGTTTTGGAAAAGGTGGTAGCTAATTAAAAGGAGAATATTTTGGAAAATGTGGTAGCTAATTAAAAGGAGTATATTTTGGAAAATGTGGTAGCTATTTAAAGAGAGAATATTTTGGAAAAGGTGGTAGCTAATTAAAAGGAGCATATTTTGGAAAAGGTGTCAACGAATTATTGGAACCAAATCAAACCATACCTAAACTAACCTAACCTAACCTAACTAACCCAACCTAACCCAACCCAACCTAACCTAACCCAACCCAACTCAACCCAACTCAACCCAACTCAACCTAACCTAACCTAACCTAACCTAACCTAACCGAACCGAACCGAACCGAACCTAACCTAACCTAACCCACCCGAAACCAAAATATAAAAATTTTAATTTAAAACTTAGAGACATTGATGGAACTACCATTAAGACTGTACTTCATCTTAAGCACAATTTGTTTATTAATCCTATATATCTCTTGCCTTGAAAGGAATGAAAGTAAGCGTTTTAATTAGTATCACGAAACATTTACTTTTAATATTATTAACATACCTTTCGTAGATTCGAACCAACAACCTATCGCTTCGCAGTCCAACATCGTATCCACTACACCACCGAATCGCTGACGGCTACAGTGTTTCAAGTTATATCCATGTATTTTTTAAGGGCATATTCCACTAAACTACCACGTGGATGCCGTTCGTAATATAGTCTCGGACGCTCTAGCTCTGCACAATTTCTTGTTAACTGAAACAGCGGATGTTTATTGCCCGAATGGCTACGCTGATTACGAAGACGAAAACCACGATGTTGTAGCAGGCTGATGGCGCCAAGAAACGCAAATTGAAGGAGTTGAACGTGTTGGTTCAAATATGTATTCAAAAGACGCAAAGGTTCTGAGAGACACTTTATCCAAATATTTCATTAACGAAGGAAAAGTACCATGGCAAGAAGGCATGGTTTATCGTGGCCTTCCCCAAACAAACTGAGCCAAAATGCTTTTCATTATTTTTCAAAATATTTCAGAAAAACTTTATTAGAAATAAAAATACATTGTTTTACTCAAATTATTTTTCTTGTGATAATTTTTCAAAAAGTATGTCATCTATTTTTTTCATACAATCCAATTGGTCCCTTCTGTCCAATAATTTAAGTTTGGATTGAATAAGTTGACCATAATTCTCAATTAAACCCGGCTCCTTTTCTTTTGACTTTAAGAACGAATTCATGGAGTTTGAGGTACTGCTGAACATTTGAAACGCGTCATTTATTAATGACGGATCCACTTCTTCACTAATTTTACGTTTTCGGCCCTTTTTTGGGTTAAATCAAAAGTGAATAGGCTACTACGTACAGAAAGTGAAGAACTTCCGCGTTGTTATGAAACGTGTTATTTCTCTCGCTCTCTTAAACGTCCCCGCCTTAGCGGAAAACCACACCTCTTGAAGTTATAGTTCCTGGTACACGTGACAATTAGACCGAGTGGGGAAATGTATAGCCCCTCCCATTGACATGCGCGGTAACCACTGGATGTTTTACTTCCAACAGCAACACGTAGATGGCGGGAAAAATCTATCCTATGGCGCGAAATTGAAATTGCTTCGTTTTAGAACATTGGTCTTGCTACAGATAATGTTAGTTCGAATCTTAATAAAAAGATGAATATTCGTGGTATTATATAGATTTTAAAATATATTTCTCGCCATGTTTTAAACAACATACACATGGTTTATTACAAAACAATATAAGTTAATATTTTTAAGTCCATGAGTTTTTATTATTATTGTATAATTATGGGAATAAGTTGTCTTTAGGATTTAAATTTATTATTTCTTAAATAAATATGAGTTGTAAATGTCCAATCCCGAGTTTCAGAAGCACAGAAATGGATGTATATTTCCCAAATAATCCCAACGTTAGGAAACAATGTTTAAATTTATCGGTGGACCAAGCAATGATGCCTTGTCTTTTGCAAGATAATGTCTTGTTCTATCAAAGAAAGACTAATAGTTTACTAATAGCCACTTCGTTTGCATTATCATTTTTCTCTGAATTGCTTTGGTAGAAATAATAAAGAGACTCCCACATGCAGTTTCTTCAATTGAAGCCCCAAAACCAACTGACGCATTCACAATATCTATGTCTGAGATGAATAAAAGAATGAACAGAGGAAATGCACAACAAATTAGGATTTAATAACACCTCTTGCTCTATTGCAATCAGGATTGTTTATTTGTTTTTGTTATTTATTGAGGTTAATTCCATGATGAGGAGAGACGTTTTTGTAAAGTGCTACGCTTGAAGTTAATTGAATTGGCCAGGAGCAGATGACATAGGAGTCTCGGACGCTAGCTTCCATAATGTAGAGGGTAATGGGATCCGCGAACGTCACGGTTATTAACCAAAATCATTACGCCAGTGCCACCTCTCGTAGGAAATTTGAGCTTTATTTTCCAACCAATAGCGTGGCTGCAAAGTCTCGAAAGGAGATCTGGGAAATCGCGTCTGGAGCCTCTGTTTAAAAATACGTATCGTCTGCTTATAATTGGCCTAGGCTTAACGAGTATTAGAGTTAAAAAATGGATTTCAACGGCTTTTTAATCTTTTTTAATAGACTAAAATTGATAATGAAAAGCCCAGCGAGTAACTAAAATGTGTTTCAGTGCCAAATTTTTCTAAATTTCTTCTTGAATTAAATGATAGCTACAAGAGGTTGGGAAAAGAAATCACTCACGATCTTTTAAAACCCAAAAAGTAAGAGACAGTGATTTCGTTTCCAACCTCTTGTAGCAGTCAATTAATTCCTACCTTTAAGGTCACAAAATGTAGTCTTGTCTTTTATCTTAATATCAACGATTACAGCTGTTTGAATATAGTAATCATATTGTGTATATTTATGTCGCGATCGGGTAAGACGAACCTCAGTAGCCAGTGCCACCGTTAGTCCGTTATTACAAAAAAAATTCCCAGCAGACTTTAGTGCCAGATATAATCCACCAAAAGCATCGTCTGCTATAATGTCTGATAGCGCCTCTATGGCAAACGATACCGCTACAGCTGTGACGTACGCGGGTCCCATTGCCCTCTATATTGTGGAAGCTAGCGTCCGAGACTCCTTTGTCATCTGCTCCTGAATTGGCCAAAAAAGTAAGTAGTCGCAATTATGAAATAGAATGAATGTTTGTTAAACTTACTTTGCTTGGGCAAAATTAATGCAAAGTTAAGACCATAACAAAACAAGTCATTATCGTCATTATTTACATTTGTGGGAGCTAAATTGACTCCAAGAGCCGCTCTTTACAAAGACTACTCTCCTCATCCTGCAATTAACTGCAAACGTTCACAGAAAAATGATCCTTCAAACAAATTAGCTATTAGAAAACTGTGCGTCTTTTATTAAAAAAAAGACATTAAATTGCAAAAACGCAAGGGCAGGTATTTTCCAAGCAATTCATCATCGCTCGGTCTACCAATAATTTAAAACATTTTTCATAACGTCAGGATTAATAATAATAAATGAAAATCCTTTATTGTTTAGTAATAAATAATGTGTACGTGGTAGGAAATATACATATAACACAAATATTCACCTTTTCATTATGATTTGAACTAACGTTACCTATAGCAACACCAATGATCTATAACTAAGCATTTTAAATTTCGCGCCAAAAAGTAGATTTTTTCGCCATCTACGGGTTGCTGTTGGAAGTAAAACATCCAGTGGTTATCGCGCATGTCAATGGGCGGGGATTTACATTTCCTCACTCGAACTACTTTCGGTGATGTAATTGCTTTGAAGCACGATTGGCTTCTCTAAACGGAGGGAAGTTCGAATACAACCAATCTGGTTTGACTTCATCTTTTACGCGTCGTCTGCTCAAGAGTTTTCTTTAAAACCACAGGAAAAGGCGCTACAGAATTCGATTTCTACACTTTCTGTACGTAGTAGCCTATTCACTTTTGGTTAAATGTATCATCACTCAAAGCAGTTGATGATCGAGAGCATGTTGCAGATGCACCAGTGTCTTTAGTTTGTTTACTTTCGCAGGCAGTAGTTGCATTAGCATTAATTTCAATCTCAATCCCTTCATGAAGCTCAGAATCACTTGCAAATACTGTGTCTCTTGACTGTTCCTCCGGTACAATGTCATTACTAATATTTTCGGCATTAGTAATCGTACTATTCAAATTGTCCAAATATTACTTCAAAAACATTTTGTAAACACAAAATTGATCTTTACCTTTCAGCCTGAAAGCTACAGCCACCCAAAATACTATCCATAATATCATACAGTTCCCACTTTGACTTATAAACTTCTGACGAACCGCTTCCGCTATTTTTAGAGTCACGTACTAATCTTCTTTTTGTTTATTAGACCTGTCTCTTTGTACCTTCCAATATTTTTCAGCCTCGGCAACTGAAATGAAATATTTCATAAACAGTGCATCACCAAATAGCGCTAACCTATGTAGTTGCACATTTCTTATGACCAAGGCCTAACTAAAACAAACTAATTTTACTTACCAGATTTTAAATTGTGCGCTTTGGCAATGGCTTCCCACACGGTTTCTTTAAAAGTAGAATCTTTGTAAGTTTTCTCACTTTTGTCATACAAAGCTCTGTACTTTCGAACAGACTCTATGAATCGTCGAGGATGAAAAAATGGACGCCGTTCCCTTTCGTTTGTTTTTTCTCTCTTTCGATGACGTCAGTCTAATCTCGCATTTTATTGGCTACTAGCAAAGCGGAATCAAGGCAGAAACAGAAAAAGTTGAAACATTTTTAACTCCATTTTCTCCATGATTCTGCTTCTTTTTAGCGTAATATTTTTCTGTTTCCGTTTCTGTTTGGGTTGGGTAAAGATTTTCGGTCGAGCCCCTTTCTGCCGGGTTTCCCACGTGTTTTCCGTCGAATGGGAATCTAACTTTAGACGTTATCCTATTTATTTCAAATCATGAAAATTCTAAAGTTAATATAGGACAGGTAATGATATCGTTGTCGGAAAAGTTTGGGAAAACAGAGCAGAGATGTCGATGTATGATAAATGACTAACAAGAAATCTTGTTTGACTCGTTTCCTAATCAAATTCAAATTCAGCTTCTAATCCTGTTATATTTGCCTATTTAAAGAAATCTTACGAAACTTTTTATGGGGAGTAGTTTTCGGAATTTCGATGCCATTAGTTGGTTTATAGCTATACACTGTTAAAAAAAATGGAACTGTTTGACACCTTTAGAGGTGTTTCCTAATGCATCCCCAGCAGCACCCCTATTGGTGTTTAAAAGCACCATTCGAGAGGATGTCAATACGCACCTTTCAAAACGGTGCGAAATAATACCTTGTCTGAAGGTGCTTTTTATATCCTGTGAGGTGTTTTAATCACTTTGAATAGAGGTGTATATTAATACCAGAAAAAGTGTTAATAAACCCTTTAAAAAAAGGTCTTTTTGAGACTAATTTGGTGTTTTTAAATTCCATTGACGTTGGTGCTTTTTAATTCTTGTTAGGTTTAAACCATCACCCTTAATTAATCAAAAATGTCTTGATTAGAATCAAGACCTAAATGCATCAATAAGACTGAGGTTATCACTTGTCTGAATGATCAGATATTAATTTTTCTTTTTAATTGAAACTTAAATGCATGCTTAAGAAAAAACAACGTTCCATTACCGTTTTCCGTTGAAATAAATTATTCTACTGGTAATCAATTTCAAAAATTTACTTATCTCGGCTTTTCGACCACAATTCCATTCCCACAAAACATTTTATCATTACATTAATTACTTTTGGGAGAGTACGTGTATGGTTTTGCGTTTTAAAAGGTTCCTAAAGACGTTACATCCCCATTTGTGACCGGCACGCTTCGCAGTGGAACATTTTAATTATTCTAAAACCAATGGCGCCAAATTGAATAGGGACAGTAAGATTTTTACTCGCGGTTTTGCAAAATGATGTAATATCAAGTGTACTTTAGTCAACCGTCGTATTGTTCTTTCTCATAGTTCAGGGCATGATCAGTGTTACTGCCCAATTTCTATCTCTAGTTTCTAACAATGGTCAGAGACTATATGATATGGCACGGCACAACATTATATGCATTTGAAAATTCTAAGTAGCACAAAAGGAAAAAGAATCCATTTTTTTATATTTTGGTTTGAAATAAATAATTCATGATAGTAGTTATAACGAACAGAAAGTCAAGGGAATGGCACCGGTAATGAGCTGCAGAAAGAGAGGAAAGTTTGCTTCAAGTTAGCAGAGGGACATAGTAGTGAAAATAGTAATCTAGAATTTTGTTCATTCAAACCTTATTATATCATGAAAAATTCAAGTGAGTAGGCGGCACTATCTAGACAGATTGATTTTGGCAGATAACAGCGAAAAAATTATGTTCTACACACATTGGGACTATGGGAGAGTTTCAGGGCCGCAGGTCGCACATGATGAAATTTCAACTCCAGATTACATCAATTCTCTCTGGTCGTACTAGCAGCAGGTTAAGCTATAGTTTGCTCAGGTCCAGTTAGTCTCGAAAGGGTCATATAGTGCTTGCAACTTTTAAAAGGTTGTTATCATGGCTAAACAGACCGCTATTACAGTTTTTTCTTCTTTTATAGGCTATTTTGACACGTTATCTCCCAAAAGTAATTAATGTAATGATAAAATGTTTTCGGGGAATGGAATTGTGGTCGAAAACCCGAGATAAGTAAATTTTTGAAATTGATTACCAGTAAAATAATTTATTTCAACGGAAAACGGTAATGGAACGTTGTTTTTTCTTAAGCATGCATTTAAGTTTCAATTAAAAAGAAAAATTAATATCTGATCATTCAGACAAGTGATAACCTCAGTCTTATTGATGCATTTAGGTCTTGATTCTAATCAAGACATTTTTGATTAATATCTGTTCCTTCAGTCTTCATTTTAATTATGAATGTTAAGAAACTGTTTTACATTTTCAAAATCTGCACTAAGCAGAAACATATATAAAGGGGACCATAACTTTAGCTCAATCAGACATTTATTTATAATGATACTTCAAAAATAAAACGTAAATCATTAAAAGTTTGTATTCTTATTGTAATTAGAATAATACATTTTTTACAATCATTTATTGAAACGCGAGGCGCCCCCCTAAAAATTCCACCTACCCACAAGCACCTACAAGCACCCGGGCAAAGCATCTACCCAAAAGTACCCACAAGCACCCACAAGTACCTACAAGCACCCACAAGTGCCCACAAGTACCTACTAGTACCCACAATTAACTACAAGCACCCACAAGTACCCACAATGAACTACAAGCACCCACAAGTACCTACAAATACCTACAAATACCCACAATACCTACAAGCACCCACAATACCTACAAGCACCCACAAAACCTACAAGCACCCACAAGCACCCAGAAGTACCTACAAGCACCCACTAGTACTCAGAAGTACCTACAAGCACCCACAAGTACCCACAAGTACCTACAAGCACCCACAAGTACCCGCAAGCACCCACAAGCACCTACAAGCACCCACAAGTACCTACAAGCACCCACAAGTACCTACAAGTACTCGGGGCAAGCACCCACAAGTACCCGGGGCAAGCCCCCACAAGTACCCGGGGCAAGCACCCACAAGTACTCGGGGCAAGAACCCACAAGTACCTACAAGCACCCACAAGTACCTACAAGCACCCACAAGTACCTACAAGCACTCACAAGTGCCCACAAGTACCTACAAGTACCCACAAGTACCTACAAGTACCTACAAGCACTCACAAGTACCCACAAGTACCTACATGAACCCACAAGTACCTACATGCACCCACAAGTACCTACAAGCACCCACAAGTACCTACAAGCACCCACAAGTACCCACAAGCACTCACAAGTACCCACAAGTACCTACAAGCACCCACAAGTACCTACAAGCACCCACAAGTACCCACAAGCACTCACAAGTACCCACAAGTACCTACAAGCACTCACAAGTACCTACAAGCACTCACAAGTACCCAAAAGTACCTACATGCACCCACAAGTACCCACATGCACCCACAAGTACCTAAATGCACCCACAAGTACCTACATGCACCCACAAGTACCTACAAGCACCCATAAGTACCTATAAGCGCCCACAAGTACCTACAAGCATCCACAAGTACCTACATGCACCCACAAGTACCTAAATGCACCCACAAGTACCTACAAGCACCCACAAGTACCTACAAGCACCCACAAGTACCTACAAGCACCCACAAGCACCCACAAGTACCTGCAAACACCCACAAGCACCCACAAGTACCTTCAAACACCCACATGTACCCACAAGTACCTACAAGTACCCACTAGAACCCACAAGTACCTACAAGTACCCACAAGTACCCACAAGTACCCACAAGCACCCACAAGCACCTACAAGTACCTACAAGTACCCACAAGTACCCATAAGCACCAACAAGTACCTACAAGCACCCACAAGTACCCACAAGTACCTACATGCACCCACAAGTACCCACAAGGTAATCAAGTTTAAATAGCTTTAACCTAAACAGAGAAAAGATAAAATGTCCATTAAGCTAGCTATTTGTTCTAAGAATTTGACTATAACCGCGGTAAAACGACCAAACTCGCTTCATACACTACATTACTCATGCTAAAATGTCGCAAGTTCCATAGTTTCAGGGTAAACCACGTAAGTCGGAGCATGTAATTAAAACTATGAAAAACAGTACTTAAACTTAATTTTTCTTGATGAAAAAAAATAGGCGCCAACTATGGATATGGGGCTTTCATTTAAGACCGTTTTTGTAAGGGTATGGACAAAATTTGTAACTTTGGAAAATTTCCCATGTTATTTCTATGGGAAATTTCCAGTTTTTCGTCAAAATCTGTGATTAATTTTATGGAAATGAAAACCACCCTTAGCAACTTTATTTTTTATAAAATAAACTAATTAATGGATCTCTTTGAAATTTTAACCACATATTAAGGGTCCGAATTGTAGTTCAGTGGAATTTTGTTGAACCAATTAGTACAATACAAAAAAAACTACATCCAAACAAAAAACCCTCCTTATACATTAAGAGCAGTATGAAGTCTTATCTAAGAGAGCTACCGCTCTCATAGAATAGAGGATTATAATTATACCAGAAAGGTGTCTATAGACTCTGTAAAAGGTGTTTTTTGAAATTATTTTTTTCAAAACACTTGAGTTACCATAGATTAGTCTATCAAAATAGCTGCTCAAATCCAGTGGATTAAGGGTAAACGTTTTTCTGCTGTAAGCCTTATTCAACCGTGTAAGAATTGATATGCGTGTGAAATGGTTACTTTATCCTTTACTGTATATCCTCAATAGTTCTATTTAAGGACCTGATTTACATCATTTAAATGTGTATTTAATTTTCGGCTCACTGTGAACCGTCAAGACCTCCTCAAAGACACACGAATTCAAGGAACCAATCCGAACAACGCTTACCAAAACATTTCGAAGTAACATTTAGTGAATTTAGGAAATTTAAATTTCAAGTTTAACCTGTATATAAATGTAGTAAAGCTGAATTAAAAAGTAAACACCAAATTTGATATATTAATATAAAAGTTCTTCTTGGAATATTGAAATGAAACAGAACTTTATAGCTACAAAACTACTTAAAGAATCGTAATGCCGAAACATACTTAACATATTTTCATTTAATATTCTACAATAAGAAAATGTTATGGTTTTGTAAGAGATAATTTCATCCTACTCGCTTTATATTAACTTTGATATGCGTGTAGTGTTTCGACTCAGATGCAATCTTCATTACTCGTTCTATATCAACTTTCACTTGTGTCGTTCCGAAGAAAGAAAATTATCTTAAATATTTAAATAAATATAAATGATATTAATTTTTTTAATCGTCAGTATTTTACCTTAATTCCAGTTAAGTGGTTTTAAGAACGTTATTCTTAAAACGATTTTAAACATAGCTATTGTTGAAGTTTGACTTCTAGCGTAAACCGTTTACACAATTTTTGGAAATTTAGGGTATATAAGGCGATTGATTCACAAATGGTAGGAATAAGCGCTATTGCGTCAACCTTTGGTCGAAGCCCTGCCATTGGGAGGCTGGTCGTTTCTCTTAACTTAAGCCGATCGCGCGTACATCTTAATTCCAACGATGTTAATGGAGTAGAAGCCAATGTTTCAGTTTGGCGTGTATGTGGTATACACAGAAGACTATATGATGGTGTTGTCAGAAGACAATAAGTACAGATTAGCGTGTATGTGGTATATACCATTAGAAAAACATGTGTGGCGATAGAGTAATGAAGTAGAATTTTTACCTCTCTCCGAGTGACTGGACGTGTCTGTGGGTCTGTCTGTCACCGCGTTCGCAGTTGGCAAATCGAAGCAAACGTGTTCGTTATTTCCGGAACGCGTTCGCAGTATACAGAAACTCGGAAAATGTTACTTCGTTGCAATATCCATCTTATTTAACGTCAATCATTAACTATCCGTTACACCTTCATCTGCTGTCTAACAACCAATTGTTTCACCCAATGCTAACCGGTATTTAATGGTTTCTAACAACAACACCATGCACTAGTCATTCGTGTACACCACATACGCCACACGTCCACACGTGAGACATGAGAAACGTCTAGCCTCCTAATGGCAGAGCTTCCACCAAAGGTTCACGCAATTGCGCATTTCTTATCTCTTAATGTGAATCAATCACCTTATATACCCAAAATTTACAAAAGTTCTGATATAGGTGTTTCCTAGAAGTATAACTTTATAGATAGCTATGTTTAAAATTATTTTAGGAATTAAATTTCTTAAACCTACCTAATTATAATTAACGTAAAATACTGACAATTAAAATAATTCATAGCACTTATATTTATTTAATTATTTAAGATAAACTTCTTTCTTTGGAATGACAAAAAAGAGAGTTTATATAGAACGAGTAATGAAGATTGCATCTGAATCGAGACACAACTCGCATATCAAAGTTAATATAAAGCGAGTAGGATGATAAGATCTCTTCCAAAAGGATAACATTTTCTTTTTGCAGAATATTAAACGGAAATATTTTAAATATTTTTCGGCATTACGATTCTTTTAGTAGTTGGGTAGCTATAAAGCTTTGTTTCATCTTAGACACACAGATACGTCCAGTGTAATACCTCTCCGTGACGTCATCGTCACTCGGAGAGATAAAAACCTCTGTCAAGGGGAAATTCAAGTGATAATTTTATGAATTACTCTAATTCCAAGAAATTCCAGCATATTGAACTCTTCGAGAATTATTTTCCCATGATTGAAAAATCAAAATAAGTATAAATTCCTTCAAATATTAGAATAAGCTAGTCCTAAGAAATGTAAAATAATTTAGATTTTTAAAATCTTTGGTTTATTCTTAGGAAGCTTCACTGTGCAGGTAGAATTAGTAGATTATTTCCTTCTAAGCTCATATCAATAACCTTTCACTTAAAAAGACACCATATCAGCTTAAAATGTGTAAAGTAAAGCCCAAAGGTGTTTATTCGCACCATTCGAACAGATTTATATTGAAAACACTATTTCCGTTTAAAAAACAATTTAATAAGGGTCAATTAACACCTAAAGGTGTGTCTACGTACCAGTGAATCACAATTTCCTTTAAAAATACCTTAAAAGAGTCAACTAGCACCTTTTTACGAAGAAAACACCATTTCAGTTAAAAAACACTCCAAAAAGAGTGTATAAACACCTCAAGGTATTTCCGAACACCCATGAAACACCTTTTTTTCTAACAGTGTAAAACTTCGTTTTATTTCGATATTCTATGAATGACTTTTGATATTAATAGGTTTTCACATGTGAATGAAGCCATACTACAATTATATATATCCTAAACGCTAATTTAGACATTGCTGGATAAAAAGGGAAAGTTTTGCTTTATGTATTTGCTTACACTGATCACTTATCTGTTCTTAGTAGAAAAGTAAATACTCAATTTCCGAAAGGAGCTGAAACTAGATTTTGTTTTTCGTGTCCTCTTTTAAGAGACATAACGGTTCAGAGTGAGCTTCTAGTTAAACCTCAGATTAATGACAACAACAATAATCGGCTAACAGCTTGAAGGTTCGATTATTTCAGTGCGGCTTGAGACAAATCAGTTATACTTTGGTCAAACATTAACATTGACAATGGCTAACTAAGCATATCGTGAAAGTATATCTAGACAATAGTGCTTACACACCAATGTAGTTCTAAATAAAGCTTTGAATAATTTATTAATTTTAACTTCTGCAGTTACTGGTCAATAAAGAGCAACAATTACACATATAGGCAATTAAGTTTGTAGGTTGACCTTCACTTACCTTGTTGAAGTAATTTTTTGGTATCCCAACTTGTTTGTCAGTGAAATCTTTTACGTAGTTGGCCTAAAAAATCTACTAACAAGGTTGTGTTAGAGAAAGGTATTGATCACAATCATGATTGAAGTTGTCAAAATGAATAGACAATCTAAAGGCAGTAACTATTTAGCTTTGTATAACATCATGTTATGCGAGAATGTACCTGCATTTGAAATTAAAATAGTGAATTTGCTTATTAATAAAAGAGACTTTTGATAACGTTATTCTCACTCAGACCTCGAAGTAAACACTAGCACATTTTCTATAATCAATATATCGCAAATTTCACATCAGAATATCGAATTGTTAAGGTCGTTTTGATAGCGAGAAATTCTATATGTATATATACGTCTAGTCGAAACGTCTATTTTCCACGGTTTTTGAAACAATTTTAATTTAAATTATAAATTATGGTTAATCACCAGAGGGGTTCTGCATTTTCAATCATCTATTAGTGGATAATCGATTATTTATATATAAATATGGTTGTGGATACAATATGATTAAAATATAACTCTGTAGATAATTCTTCGGTACGGAATTTGCCGTGCGTAAATTACCGGTAATTTACCAATTACCGCGTAAATTACCGTTTTATTTCTTACAGTAATTTTACAATGTTAATTTACCGGTAAATTACGGCGGTAAATTACCGTGGTAAATTACCAAACATTTTTATTACGCATTAAATGTTCATTTTACACTTAAATGATCAGTCATTTCTGTGTTTACTTCCAAAATGACTCACCAGGCGCTATTCGCTAGTTAGTACTTACAAAGTTGCTCTAGAAATTAGTCTTTTAATAAATCTTTAATAAGAAATCAGATTAGAAAGGCCACGGCTGCCGTCGTGGTAGCAAAAGCCGCAAACACGTGTAAAGCAGTCAGATAGTGCTCTCAATGAAACTTTGTTTTAAGTAAAGCATTGTATGCATAGGAAAATATAAATTACCAAAAATTACTGACTGAACGGTAATTCCTAAAATTTCAATCGATAATTTTTAAAAACGGTAATTTATCAGTAATTTACCCGGTAAATTACCGTTTTTAAAAATTACGGTAATTTCACATCTCTACAAATGGGTGATCATAAATTCCGCTCGAGAGAAGTGCACATTGGGTTTTCGTTACTTTGCGTCCTCACCTCGCGAAGTTACAAATTTCTTGCTGCTAGGCAAAATATTTCGCGCCTTTACGAGAAAAGCACCAATCACAGACGAGACGAGAGTAAAGATGGGGTGTGGAGGGCTTCGATTAGTTTCGTTTTTGTTACTTTTTCACAATAACGGAAGCAGCGTGTAGCTAAGTTGCTCAGTCGAGTCACTATTAATAAATGTGGACCATATAGATGGGGCAATGCTAGCTCAAATTTCACTGGCTATCGGACTAGGGAAAGTAAAATATTTGCGTGTATATGAACGGTAGCGCAAATGTTTTCGTGATCTGTTGTGAAGAGTGGGGTGGCGTAGTGGTTTGCGCTTTCGCCTCGCAGCAAAAGGATCCCGGGTTCGATCCCGGACTGTGGCACCGGGTGAAAATCTGGGAACAAATCCTTCTGCGTAGAGTTTGCAAGTTCTCTCCCCGCTTGTTAAAAGGAGTTTTCCTCCGCGGTCTAACCCGGTTTCTCCTTTCCATCAAAACTTGCAGAGGTTAACGGTAATAGTTAGTATAGGACGCTGTCAGTTAGCTGTAGCATAGGGGCTAGCCACAACCCCTCTATGCATTGTAAGGGAACCCACCTGTAAACAAGCCAGAGGCTTAGTGTGGAAATCCCTTCATAGGCAAAGCTTAGATTATTATTATTAATAGACCAAGGCGCGAACACGCAAGCGCGAGCCTAAAGGCTAATTAAACCCTGAATTTGAAGCTCATCGCCCCAATATTTCCAAGGAAAATAGGAATCCAGAATATGATGGAAGAGATTTTAAAATATTGCAAGCTCTTTCAAAACGTCTATCTCGGTTTGTCCTATTCTTTATTCCTTTCACAGAAAAGGTCCTTGGTACCCTTGCGCTGACGGTCAACAATAACCAGGGTCTATATACTTACTTATTCAGGGTGAGGCTGGGCCTGGACCAAAGTCAACTTCCGGAGAGAATTATTCCTAGACCAATATATATAATCAACCATGGTGCCGTGCACCTATTATTTCATTACCAAAAAGTGGTTTTTCGTGAATAAATAATGAAGTATTAAATATAAATTCATAGTTTCTGTTTCCAGAAACGAATGTATTTTGGGTAGATTATTTTAAATTTAAATTTTGAAAATTGGTTCACTGGAAACTAAATTAAACGGGAACTGAGACTCATTTTGTTATAGTTAATAAAATAATTTAACTAACGAACTGAAGCAAGTCCAATTCTCAATTATACATATATTGGAAACATGGTAAGATTTCACTATAAAATATCGAGAAAACGGTATTTGTCGATAGTTTCTTTGCTTCTGAAATAAAATATGAACTAGTTTACTCTTTTTTGTAGTACATTCCGGAAATTCCACATGTAAGGGTAGTTAACGATAGCAGCATACTGAGGTAATTGTTATTATTCACGAGTGTTTTATGGATACTTGACCATCTAATTTATTCATATATACCATAAGTATACGTTAATCTCTTCTGAGTTTTTCAACATTCGACACATACGCTCTAACACCTTCTAGTTGGTCGTGATCCATATTCAAAGGCGTAAATGAATTAATTCATAATAATGAACTGTAGACGAAGAAGAAAATTTCGAAAACAAAGCAATAAATTTTGTAATAAAAAATCATTCACTATCTCTCGTCAACAAGAGCATTGTATAAAATCCCGTTTTTCGCGGCTGAAAAAATCATTCCATCTCCGGAAAACTTCAACTTCAATTTGAAACACATCGCTCGTCTAATTGAAACTACGCTCTTCACCTTGTTGTCGCCGTCGGTAAGAAAACTTTGACTATTTTCTTTTGTCCATATATTAGTGTTCCGGGCATTTTCGTTCGTGATTTCTAGAGGTTCTTACAAAAATGTCTTAAGAAAGCTTGAGAAGTATTAGAAAGAGTGTGTTTCAGAATGTCTTAAGAGGTGTCCATTAGTCCATCCATGGGAGTTATTTGGAAGTTGGGCTTTTTTCCCAAAAATTATTTCTTAAGAGTGTTTAATTAAACTTCCTATGGATATACTTAAGAAACACTTAACAAATGTTACCACGGAATTCCCAAAATATTACCTCTCAAATCTATTTCTCTCAAAATTTCTGTTTCTGAAAGCGTTTTCAAAGAATCCCCACTATGATTTCCGCAACCTCCCATATACCTATCGCAATTGGTATACTCCTATTGGATAGAATCCTGTTGGACCGAATTCAGATTTGTACAATTATAGCCAAATTTAAAACAATTTATAGCCCAAAGAGCGATTTTCGGCTCAATGGGAATATTTATATGGAATAGCTTTCGACTGAATGGGATGGGTTTACACATATAAAATAACAGCGTTTTCCTTCAGTTGCCGAGCTCCAGTAGCGCAATGGATGATCGAAGAAGATCAGCATCATCGAGCGCCGTCAGTATTTGGGAGGGAGTTCTCTTAAAGGTAAGGTTGGGTTAGAGTTAGGTTAGTAATATTTCATAAGAAAAACTAAAATGTTACGCCTTTTCCAAAGCATTGAAGTTTATCTTCATTGACTATCCAAATTAATATGCCTTTTCCAAAGGTTAGGTTAGTAATATTTTATATATAAGAAAAGTAAAATGTTACGCCTTTCCCAAAATATTGAAGTTTATCTTCATTCACTTTCCAAATTAATATGCCTTTTCCAAATGTTAGGTTAGTAATATTTTAAACCACACGTGCACACCTAAAAAAAAGTAAAATGTTACGCCTTTTCCAAAATATTGAAGTTTATCTTCATTGACATTCCAAATTAATATGCCTTTTCCAAAGATTAGGTTAGGTTACTAATATTATATAAAAACTAAAATGCTACGCCTTTTCCAAAATATTGAAGTTTATCTTCATTGACTTTCCAAATTAATATGCCTTTTCCAAATGTTAGGTTAGTAATATTTTATAAAAAAAAGTAAAATGTTACGCCTTTTCCAAAATATTGAAGTTTATCTTCACTGACATTCCAAATTAATATGCCTTTTCCAAAGATTAGGTTAGGTTACTAATATTTTATAAAAACTAAAATGCTACGCCTTTTCCAAAATATTGAAGTTTATCTTCATTGACTTTCCAAATTAATATGCCTCTTCCAAAAAATTACATTTTATATTCACTTCCGATATAACGTTACTCCTTTTTGAATAATATTGTTCTTTATTTTTGTACTAAGATAATAATAATAATAATAATAATCTAAGCTTGGTCTAGGAAGGGATATCCACACTAAGTCAACTCGCGACATATTTACAGGTGGGTCCCTTTACAATGCATAGAGGGGTGGAGGCTAGCCCCTATGCCACAGCTAACCTACAGCACCCTACACTAACTATTACCGTTAACCTCTGCAAGTTTTGATGGAAAGGAGAAACCGGGTTCGACCGCGGAGAAAAACTCCTTTTAACAAGCGGGGAGAGAACTTGCAAACTCTACGCAGAAGGATTTCTTCCCAGATTTTCACCCGGTGCCACAGTCCGGGATCGAGCCCGGGATCCTCTTGCTGCGAGGCGAAAGCGCTAACCGCTACGCCACCCCACTCTTCTAACATTACAATATTCGCATTACAAATGAAACCATTAGCTCTGATCATACGAATAAATACTAACTTAAAAAACAAAAATTTGAAAAAAAACCCACACAAATTAAAGGAAAATTCATCATTGGAAATCCGCCCAAATTGCGGCATTCGGTCCAACGGGATTCGGTCGAACAAGACATTCAATCCAATGGGATTCGACCCAATGGTAGACAATCATCGCAATTAGGCGCTCCATTCTATTACCTATTAAATAATCGGTTATCTCGCTGAGTTTAAATGATAGGTTAAAATCAGTAGCGATTCCTGTAAAAGTTCGATATCGGTATCGACATAGGTTAATTTACAATATTGGCCACGATGGGCTAGTCATTCGCCAAAATTTTGTACAGCTGAATTTTCATGTGAACTCCGTTGATTACAAAACGAATTCCTTGATTTCCGTGATTACGATTATTTTATGTGATTTCTAAAATCTTTACACTGATTTCCTGTTATTGTCGCAGATTACTTGTGATTCCTGTTTGAATTCCAGGATTTTTTGGTGAATTCTTTGATTACCACTGGATTTATCGTGAATATCGATAAATGCAGTGATTATTTCTATTTCAACTGATTACGATTTTTATTTTGTATTTTCGAATTCCTCGTTTGATTATGTGTGATTATTTCACGAAAGCGGTGTCATTACCGAGGTGATTACAAAAGATTACTAGTAAATCATGTGATTATTTCTGATTTTGATTACTGATGATTTTCTAAGAATTCTACTCCTGATTATTCAAGCGACTAACCCCTCGATTGGCCATTACTACCCTGATACCGAAAATATGTATTCCAAACTGAAAAATAAGTACATTTTGTTGAATTAGGTTTTGTATCAGAGAAAAATTTCTCATGCATAAGAGGGTATTAATAAGATAAACCTGCCCAAAACATTCCACCAAAAACCCACTTAGAATAAAACCCATCACTAAAATTCTTCAATTTTGATGAATTTAATTTTAATGATAGTTTAAGATACTTATTGTTTCAACTTTAAAAATATTTATATAATAATTAATATTTATTATTTTTTCATGAAACACATACCACATTCAAGCAACTGCGAAATATAAAACACCAACAAAACCACTGGGGTTATGTAAATAAAACCCGGACCATCACTTTAATCCAAGTGCTATCAACTTCACTCTATCCTTTTAATAAATGGTATTTTATACTTTTTACAGCCGATCTCAGTAATGGAAAATATGTCCAAGATTTTTCTCCTCTTTGCTGTATTGACTATTGCCACTCTCATGGTTGAGCAGTTGGCCTACGCAGAAAAGGGAAGTAAGTATAGAACTTAAGGCTCTTTCAGACGATCCAACTTTTTGACTCAGCTTGATGGGTCAACTCGAGTTGAATCAACTAGTTGGATCGTGTGAATAGAAGCTGGCTGAGTTGGGTCACCAAAAAAGTTGGCTAGGAAAAATTGGATCAGTGATCCAATTATTGCTGACTCATCTTTTTAATTTCATTTCTCCAGCCAATCAAAATGAATTACAAAAAAAGCCTTTTTCGCGGGTTATTTCGTAAGTGCCAAGGTAGGTAGGTGGCGCTTAAAAAAGAGCCATTTGGCGGTAAAAGTTTAGTCGTGTGAATAGGAAGGATTTATTTCACTTTCCCCTTCAAAAGTTGGGCAAGTTGATACAACATTTTGACCCATCGAGCTGAGTCAAAAAGTTGGATCGTCTGAAAGAGACTTTAGTTTTAAATGCATGCAATCCGAAATTAATTACTTAAAAACACTAACCCTCTCAGATTGCAAGAAATAGATAGGTCTGAATTTAGTTTGTTTAGATATCCCGTCTAGTACTCATTTTGTTTAGAGTCTCTATAAACCGAGTACAGCGTCAATAAACCACAATAGACGTCAAAGAATGCGGGGAGGGGAATAAATGGGAAACGCGTCATGTTTGCGCCTAGTGGAGATGTTGGCACTATTTTAAACGGTGTATGTTCTAAGCAGGAAGAAAAGAGGTAAGATGGAGTTGAAATGATGGGCGACTTGCAGCACTGCAACTCTCCCACTGTACGTTGCGCACGCCCCTACCCTTGGGTAGGCGATTGTTCAGTGTTGTCGCGTAGCGCCGTTGTATTTGTATGAGACCAAGGAAGGCTGGTTTTCAATCAAGCAAAATGTTCTTGCTTACGATTGAGGTGGCAAAAAAAGCGTTATTTTCAACCAGCGCGCTACCGCATGAGGAAAAAAGCAAACTGCAAAACTACTAACCGTTTTCAAACTGGTCGCGCAAAGCTTTTAAAGCGTGCTGTTACCGATATCACGTGATAGTGGGTGGGTTCCAAAACATTTTCGCCCCTAAAACTATTAGCAAATATGGCGGTCCCCTCGAAAAGACGGCGTATGTTAAGCCTCGGTTTGTTTTATGTCTCACCAATTTTTAACAGCGCCACCTTTTTTACCTGGCTATCTTTCTCTCCGTAGCATTTCTTTTAATTTTTTTTGGCCATTTTCAATAACACGTTTGTCGGTACGGTCAACACACTTTAAGAGGCATGAAATATGGAGAATTTATATTGGACACAAAATTCTGACGTCAAGAGATTATATACCTCCATCGAGCTTGAAAGCAAAAAGTTAACGCAAATATCTACGGAGAATAGATATCTGCTTGAACAAACATTAGAGCAAAAGCGGCGTCTATAAAAAATTAAAGCTTCAGCCCAAGCGCGATTGAAAACGGCTAAATATTTTGCTTTTGCGTTTTGCGGTGATTTTTCAAGCAAAAGCTTACGTTTTTGATCAAAAAAGCTAGATTGAAAACGGGGTTTACGTCCTCTACGATTCCGTAATATACGACCCTACCTACATGCTGAGGATGCTGGGAGCAGAGACTCCAGAGAGGAGAGAAAGAGGGAGAGAGAATCAGTATAGGCAGCCGTGATCCATGCGTGGTGAAAACGGGGGTAAATCAAGGGTACACCGCGGTGCCTATGCGCTGCTTTCTCGCGCACAGTTGAGGTAGGGGATGACAGATATAAGGCGAGGAGGTCAATGCCCCATGCGCAAAGGACTAAAACAAAACGTCGAAACGTACCGAAAATTCTTTTTACTACCCCCTATTTTCCCGTTTTTCGGCGGATTTTATAAAGCGCGTTTCTATCTCCTCTTTCTCTCCTCTCTGCTGGGAGGACTTCGGTGCCATACTGGGCACATTTACATTCCTCCCTCTCTACTTTAAGGTTCTAAGAACCAGATTCGCGACTGTTGGAGATACTATTAGAGCCACCTATATTCAGTATGCGGAAACTTGATGAGTTTCACATTTCTTTTACAAAAAATAGAACTTAGACGTCATTTTTGAGCTATTGACGCTACTCAATCTATACAGGGTGTTTCTGATAAGTCTGCCATAAATCAAGGGGCGTGTTCTTTGGGTCAAACTGAGTGGAAAGTGTCAAAGAACATGGGGTGTACAAGAATTTGCAACGAAGATATGGCCCCCCAAACATTGGCCCCTAAAACAAGAAAATATTCGAAAATGTAGACTAAAACAAATTCAGCCTTATCAACTTGTTTAGAAATATGAGACAATTTCAATAGTTTCCCTCTAACATCGTTATTGAACTTTCACCTGGCAGAAGTGTAATAAATGAGTAGAAGTATGCCTACTCTAGTAAAGTAAATTCAAAGTATCATGGTACCTTTCGGTTGGTATTACTTTTATTCTTAACAAGTTAACATGGACGTTACAGGTATTGTTCAAAATGTCCACCAACGGCGTTAAGACAAACATGAACCCGTCTTTCGAAAGATTCTTGGACATGTTGGAAGATTCCTGGCATGTTCCTGATTGTTTGACAACCTTCAATAATTCGTCTTCGCAAGTCTTCCTCATCACGGACTTCATTCTTGTACACGATGTCTTTGAGATGACCCCAAAGATAGAAATCGCACGGATTTAAATCCGGAGATCTGGCTGGCCACGCAACTGGTCCTCCACGCCCAATCCACCTCAAATTAAACGTAGCATTAAGATGTTCTCTAACTGCACGGCTGAAATGTGGGGGTGCCCCGTCGTGCATAAACCACATGTCACGAAGTAATGCTAACGGTATGTCCTCGAGTAGTTCAGGTAAAGTGTCTCTTAAGAACGTGAGATATGCTTCACCATTTAGTCTGGGTGGAAGAAAATGCGGACCTAGTAAATGATTACCGACAATGCCGCACCATACGTTTAAAGAAAATTGCTGTTGGTGACTTCTAACACTAGTTGCGTGTGGGTTTAATTGGCGCCATTCGTGGTGGTTGTGATAGTTCAGAATTCCATCCCGGGAAAAATGTGCCTCGTCGGTTACTAAAAGGACCCGTGGAAATTGATTGTCCTCTACTCTGGCCAAAAACCACTCGCAAAAGTCGATGCGTCTTGGATAATCTGCCGGGTTAAGAGCTTGCACCTTTTGAATATGATACGGGTGAAACTGATGTCCGCGGAGAATTCGCCATACCAAAACGTGATTAACATGTAATTGTCGTCCAACTTGTCTGGTACTTGTCGAGGGGTCCTCATCGAACATGGCAAGGACGTCTTCCTCGATTTCCTCCATGTCTTCTGGAATGTCTCGCTCTCGAACGTTGTTGGGTTGTACTTGTCCGATGTCCCTCAAGCGCCTGTCAACCAGGGGCGGACTGGCCACGGGGGCTGGTGGGCAATATCCCACGTGGCCGGAGGCAAAATAAGGGTTTGGGGGCCGGTCGGTCGGCCACGCCGACTGGCCGTTGCGTTGATCTAAATGTCTTAGTACTAATTGTTTGGTAATTTTTATTTTGAATCAATTCAAAAACAGTTTGAAAACAAAAAGATAGGAAATTGGGGGAAGAAGCCTCAAGAAGAAGGTTATGAACTTGCAAGGCAATGCAAGCCATTGGACTTGTTTTTTTTTCTATATGATATTAGCAGCCTAGGCGAAAGATAAGCTTTACGACCGCTCTTTACAAATTTACAATCGTAAAAAATTGGTTCCCACCGTTCCACGGTCCACGCCAATATAGCCACAGAGAGAAAAGTTTCAAAACATTATGAAAGGCTTTATGGGGAAGGGGGAAGAAAGTGGCTAGTGCACGTGACATGAGTCACTGAGTTGAGAAGCAAAAATATTTTTACTTTCGGTTTTCGTTTTCAAAGCCATAATAATGCACACATTTAGTAGTTAGCGTAATAGCGTTATTTTGTACTTTTAAATTTTCCAAACTTATCGAAATGTCGAGCCCTGAAAAATCAAAAAAACCAAAGAAAAGAGTATATAAGGGAGGCGCAGAAAAAGCTAGGGCTAAGAATGTAGAAGGTTTAAAAACTGCAGCTTCTGATCCTAAACAGAGAAAATTGAGTTTTGGACCAGTGCCTATAAAATCTCCTGACCAAGAATTGTTCCCAGTTAATGCGGATCAAGATCATGATGCTGACGAATCAGAACTTCTCGATCGACCTACATCATCTCTGGAATTAGAGCCTTTAGTGACAAGTGAGATTAGTGAAGAGACTGACATTAGGTCCGCTGATGGTGATTCCACTAAACCACCGACAGAGTTTCGTCAAATTCTTCCAAAACTTCCTGATAACGAGCTCGTAACAACGAAAACAGATGAATGTAAATTGCAACAATCAGACCAGCAATCGCAACATGGAAGTCAAGGATCCCAAACCAAAGAAATTATTTCACTATCACCGGAGAGAAGTTTGCATAGTTTCTTCCAAAAAACTATAAACTGCAGTACAATACAAAAATTGGAATTCATTCAGAAACATCCAGTACAGCCTGAATCAACCGACGTGGATTTGTATTTTAAAACAGATCGCTTGTATAACAGAACCGTTGGAAGTCGAAAGATACATAGGAAGTGGCTAACAATCCATGTTATTGATAAGAAAATTCAAGCTCTTTATTTCAGTATTTGCCTGGCATTTTCCAACAAAGACAGCAGTTTCAAAAGTGGTTGCACAAATTTCCGTCACATTTACGATGCGGTTGAAAAACACGAAAAAAGCGTGAATCACAGCTCGTCAGTAGAAAGCTACATAGCCGCAACTAGTGATAAGTCTATAGCGGGCCTCATTATCCCGAACCTTGTGTCAGCCAAAAGAGCCCAAATAGAGCAGAGCATTCATGTTTTGAAAAAGGTTTTCGATGTTGTTAAGCTAATTGGCCGACAAAATTTACCTTTTAGAGGAAGTTCATCACACGAAACCTTAAGCAGATTAGACGACGAAAGCGTGAATCATGGGAACTTTCATGAAATTATGCGACTTTTAGCTGATAGCGAGCCCATTCTTCGTCATCATTTAGAACTATCCATTGCAAAAAGTAAGAAAAGACAAGAACAACTAAAAGATCAGGGAAAATCAGGGGCCTTGGCTCGTGGAAGAGGAGGCCTAGTAACAATGCTTTCAAAAACAACTGTTAACAAGGTGATTTGTGGTACGTTAAATTCAATTCGAAAACAAATTGTTAAGGAGATAGGGAATGGAAAATTTAGCGTGCAAATGGACAGCACTCAAGATATCGGTGTTTTCGATCAAGCAGCGGTTTGCTTGCGTTATATTTGCGATGATAAAATTAGAGAAAGGCTATTTGCTCTCTTAAAAGTTAAAGAATCGTCCGGTGTCGCTTTGCACACTCTACTTAAAGAATGTTTTGATGAGCATGGTTTAAAGTTTGAAAATTGCATTGGAGTATCTTTCGATGGCGCTGCAAATATGAGAAGTGAAAATAAAGGGCTAAGAGCCCAGATAGCAAAAAATAACGAGAAAAACGTTTATATTTGGTGCTATAGTCACTTGCTTAATCTATGCATATGCGATAGCTGTGATAATTTGGAAGCGAAGAAATTTTTTGGGTTTTTAAATAGACTTGCAACTTTCTTCGGTGACTCTTACAAAAGAATGAGTGTTTGGATTCAAATAAACGAGAACACCTTTGGCCATAATCAACTTCGGTGCCTTCAGAAAATAGGCGAAACAAGATGGTGGGCTCGCGAGAAAGCTGTTGATTGGGTATATGGAGAAAGTCCCCTGTTTTGTACCGTAATTAGCGCACTCCATTTTATTACGAAGTCTTCCAATTTCGATCCCAAATGCTCATCAGAGGCAAGCTCCCTTCTTGAAATACTTTGCGATTTTAAAGTCATTTTGACAGCGCACGTATACTTGGCCATTTTTGTTCAAGCTGGACCTGTGGCTAGATACTTACAAACTAAAAATTTAGATTTTCTTACTGCGTGGAACATGGTTGAAGATTTGAAAGATGAATTGTCTAAGCTGGATTTCAAGAAAATTTTAGATAAAGCTACATTGTCTGCCAATCTTAAAAATTTCGACCTTAATCGTTACGGCCTACCTGACAACATTTTGGTAAGAAATGAACTGAAGATCCAACGTCTTTCTCGAAAACGTAAACAAACAACATGGCGAACTGTGCGAAGATGAGAGCCTTGAAAGCCCAATTGATCGTTACAGAGTGGAGGTGTTCCGCGTTATACAAGACCAACTATTTAGTAGCTTAACGGAGCGTTTCTCCGATAACCGCAAACTAATTTCGAGTGCGCAATACCTACACCCACGTCATTTTTCGGAAATTCAAGAAAGAGGCATACCCCAGATAGCTCTTTCAGAGATATCAAGACTAGCGAATATTGACGAAGATCCTTTGACGAAAGAGCTGGTCTCATTTACCAAAATATTCCAAGGCTTAAGACACTCTTAAAAATGTTGGGTTGCTTTTGACCCAAAAAGGGTTATTTTTTACTCTTTGCTGGGTCAGTATTTAACCGACCCATTTTTTTGGGTTGTTGTTCCTTGACCCTTGAATTGGTTGTTTATTTAACCCAATGTTGAGTCATCGTAAACGATAACTCAGATTTGGGCTAAACAGTAACCCCTTTACTGGTTAAATTGTAACATCATATTTCTGTAAAAAACAACCCTAGTAAGGGTTAATTGTAATTTTGACGAAACTTTGGGATAAAAGGTAGCCTCAAATTGGGTTAAATTTTTACATAATTTTGGGTTGAAACAAACAAAATATTTTTTGTTGTTTAAAACCTCTCAAAATAGAACCCAAATTGCTGTTTATTACATAGCTAAGCATTTTTTCCCACCTCACGTTCCTAATTTCAGCTTCCACGATATTGTAAGATCACTGCTTAGTTTTACCTGACTTATGTCACGGAGACGTTCTAATTTCTACGTCCTTGTCTGTTGCTACACCCCAGGGGACCGCGTTCGCAGTTGGAAAATCGGAGCATATGTGTTCTCAATTTCTAGACCGCATTTACAGTTCCCGGAAATTTGTATTCCACTTATACTGGCTATTATTCCATTGTCTGTCTAACACCACCATCCTCTACTTATATGTCCATCCGACACTGGCACCGGTCTGTAGTTACTGGCTTCTACACCACCATCATCGTTAAGGTTTAGACATGCGCGGCGATCGGCTAGGGTTACGAGAAACGTCTAGCCTCCCAATGGTGGGGCTTCCAATACAGGTTTACGCAAATGCGCTGTTCTTATCCATAACCAAGATTCGAAACGTTATGTACCGATTTGAGTAAGACGAGACAACAGGCGTATGCTTCAATTCAAACGTCAATATTAGTCTAGTCTCTCAAGAATGTTCAATAGTTATTTTTGAAAACGATGTAACGCGCAATAAGGTGAATAACTATCGAAGAAAATATATCATATTAATTATATTTATTTTATTATTTAAGATAATCTTGTTTCCCAACTCAAAATTAATGCAGAAAGAGTAACAAAGTCGTCTAGTAGTGTGAGCGTTGATACACTAGTGCACCGCTTTAGCAGTTCGCCTTGTCTTCATAATATAAAATGAATATATTGAATTATTTTTGTAATTTCGATTCCTTTAGTAATTTTGTAGCTCTTTTTCATTTTGATATTCCAAGAATCTTTTTTATATTATTATTTGAAGTGGTTTTTTATACATTACTTAAATATTATTATTGCAAGTTTTCTAAACATCCATCTTGTGTACAATAGCGTGTACTTGTATGCTTGGTTTGCCTAAAATTGCAAATGACCCAATTTGGGTTACTGCAATAACCATATTTTTTGGGTTTAAAACAACCCCATCCCAAACTACCAGGAAATACTTATTCAACTGCTAGTGGGTTATTTTTTAACCAAATTGTAGTTAAAATTCAAATAGCCCAACTCATTATTCAACCCATGTGTTTTAAGAGTGGAGCATCCCTCAATTCAAAAACTGAAGAAATTTACGGAGATGGAGAGCCTGGTTCTGATGTAAGCCTTGATGGTCAGGACCTGTTAGGAGAACCAGAGGCTCCAGAGCCAGAGGCCAGTATTTCAAAAGCACAAGTAGCGCAACCAAAATCTCAACCTCGTTTTACAGCTTCATGTTCCAATGTTGATTGTCACGGATGTCTGATTTGTTGCTTTCAGCTTCTTCATAAATTTAATCTACATTCCGCAGCTTACACTAACCTATATCTGGCCTACGAATATTTATTGACATTGTCATTTAGCCAAGTTAGCTGCGAAAGAGCATTTTCAAAATTGAAAATTATAAAAAACAGACTGAGATCGTCCCTTGGACAAGAAAATCTTGAAGCATTGATGTTGATTTCGGTTGAAAGAGAACTACTTAACAACGTACCATTTAGCGATATACATCAGTATGTAGTAAATTCTTCCTAACTAATGAGAAGTATCTTAACATAAAATGCTTTTAATCAAAACAGTGTGAAAATAAAAAGTTGCTACTACTGAAATGTTTTTTAATTACTTACTGTGAATTTAAATTGCTAATTAGTCACATTTAAATATAATTTAGTCACATTTAAATTGATAATTAGTCACATTTAAATTGATAATTAGTCACATTTAAATTGTTAATTAGTCACAAATGTTTTAGCCGTTTTATAGGGTTTTATGGTTAATTCACCTTATAATGTAAAAGTAAAACGTGGCTGAAGAACGGTTTTGGTCCTTTTGGGAAATTGGGGGCCGCTAAGATATGAAATTTTAGGGGCCGCGACCCTTCAATGCCCACCTCACGAAAACGCCGCCAGTCCGCCCCTGCTGTCAACAGCCTCGAACGTACGACGATTTGGTATGCGTCGTTGCGGAAATTGTTCCTGGTATCGCCGCTGTGCTTCCACTGAATTGCCCTGCGCCAGTCCATACATGAGATGCATGTCTGCATATTCTGCATTGGTATACGCCATACTGTACTACCACACGTTCGTTCGAAGTGATACTGTGACGTTATCAACAACATCGCGTTACTTTATAGCAAACCACCGTTTAGTTTTTACGTTTGCGTCATGACTGTCAGCATTGTTTTTTATTCACAAACGTAAACAATAAACGGTGGTTTGCTAAAAAGTCTTTGGGGTCATCTCAAAGATTTTTTTGACATCGTGTACAAGAATGAAGACTTATCAGAAACACCCTGTATATACTCTAATTAAATTTGAATTTCAGTTCACATTTTAATCGAAATACGAGTTGTGTTTATTTTCCCCATCCAAATGTACGTTAGGTTTATTTTACCAAATGATTTTCGATTGTACGTTAATCCACGCGGAGCTAGTCTTTGACTAATACTTAAGTTGGGGGAGCCTGTTGTTCCGTAAGTTTTTGTCGATATCAAAGCCCAATGGCTTGGTACAAATTGCTACGCATTTCTTGAGTTTTCCATAATAAACGAATATCGAAGACTTATGGGAGAACCACTTGATTTCCCCTCTTTCGGCAATTTAAAGGCGTTCTTTGGGTTGCTCTTGGCCCTAACTGTACCTTTAGGATGCCAAAATACATCGCGTTAAGTAGCCGAAAACAAAAACGACAAAAATTGCTCTTAATTCTGTCCCGTAAATTATTTGAATTTGGATTTTTAAATATTTAAAATATTTTTATCCGCACGTTTGAATCAACTACTATTTCGCAGGCTCTAGTAAGTTGAATTTAATTCACCTATAGTTTTTGGCAAATAAAAATAATTTACACTGGGGAGTGTTTATTACTTCTACGCATAGTTTGAAATTATTCTCCTTTTTTATCTTTAAAAATTTTGTTTTGCACGGACACATTAGACAGTGAGATTTTTCTGATTATTTCGAGTTTTTTATTTTATATGCTATGCCTAGTTTAATAACTTTTTCCGTTTTATGTTATATTTTTTGCATAGTGGGTAAGATTTTCCTGTTCATTAGATTATTTTTTCTACGTGTAACGTTGAGCGTAGGGAGATCTCGGGCAGCCTGGAAAACTTTGTTTCTAGATCGAAAACAAAAAGAGAAGGGTGGTATGGATGATAGGTTGATCGTTTTTAAGAAAATGTCCACTACCAGATCGTATTGGCAGCGAAAGTGTGGGTATAATTTTAGAGAACACACCAGAGTTCGAAGTGAGTAGCGCAACTCATTTTCGCGCTAACCGTTCGCACTTATCGAAAAATTATTGTAAATTAGTTCCTCGTAAGTTAAATTTATTACAGATAGAATTGATCAATTTTCTCGGGCAGAAAAGAGGAGTTATATAGAACCAAAAAGGAATTTACTATAAGAAGGCCTAAAAAGGCGTCCGGTGCGTGCGTGATAGTCGACAATCCCCCTCATGGGTGGGGGAGGCTTGGAACCAAGGAGGGACTTAATATTTTATCTTACTCTATGTTTTCCACCATCCATCTCTTTTACCTTCTCGTTAAGCCTTGGTTTGGTTTTTGGAACTCACGAAATCGCAAGTATAGTACACTTGATTCGATTTAGAAACAATTGTAGAACGAACGATTTTCACGTAGAGACACGTATTCAAAATCCATTAAGTTAGGTTCAAAACCTTTAACTAAATTGTTAATGGCAATTGAAAATCATTCGCGTACCGTTTCAGCACCGCTGGCAGCCACCATTTTTTGTTTACTTTGCTCGAGGTTTTTTTTCTCTAGTCGGAATACGTCATTTGCGTCTGTATGACATATCCCCACGGGATGCAATAGGAATGCACAGATCAATGACGGACATGAAAGGGGTGGGGCTTACTTGTCCATTAACACCGACGTAAGAGTAGAAGCATAAAATCTCGCTACTTAGGTCTTCTTATAGTAAATTCCTTTTTGATAGAACACAACCAGCTATATATGGCAGTGCTGTTTATGTTGGGGGAGGGGAGTTTGTAGAGTATTACAAACAAACACTTCGACATATAATAAACACAACAAATCTTACTGGGGGAGTGGTATCGTGACTAATTTGGACTCTTGATTGTACAAAAGGTGCAAATATGCTATGGATTTTCAGCCCAAAGGTTTTGTTTTACACCGTTACACGTAGAACTTACCAAAGAATTTTCGTGACTTTTTAATACGATGCCTAGTTTGACAAAATTTTCCGTTTTATTTTATCTTCAAACATTTTGATTCGTATTGTCAGTAAGATTTTTCTGTTTATTTCGAGGTTTTATTTATAAATTCTATGTCTAGATTTTCAACACTTTCCGTTTTAATATATCTTTAAACATTTCGTTTTTCATAGCCAGGAAGGTTTTCCCTGTTTATTTTGATTGTTTTATTAATTACATTCCTAGTATGAGAACTGTTTTTCTTTTATTTTTAAACATTGTATTATGCATAGTCGGTAAGATTTCTTAACGTATCTCTGTTATTTATTTGCTTATTCAATGCCTACTGGATTGAATTGTAATTTTTTATTTCTAAAACATTGTGTTTTTCATAGTCGGTAAGAATTTTCTATTTATTTCGAGTTTTTATTTATTATTATTTTTCATTTTAATTTATCTTTAAAATTTCTTTTGCATAGCCAGTAAGATTTTATATTTATGAATTTTATGCATAGTTTGTTAACATTTTCCATTTTAATTTAAATTTAAACATTTTGTTTTGCAGAGCGGGTAAGATTTTTCTGTTCATTTCCAGTTTTTATTTGTTAATTCTATGTCTAGTTTGTTAACATTTACCTTTTTTTTCACTTTTCAATATTTTGTTTTGCAAAGCCGGTAAGACCTTTCTGTTTATCTCCAGATTTTATTTATTAGTTCTGTCTAGTTTGTTAACATTTAACGTTTAATTTTACCTTTAACCTTTTCCAAAACATTCTCCTACTAATTAGCTGCCACATTTTCCAAAATATTCTCCTTTTAATTAGCTACCACCTTTACCAAAATATTCTCCTTATAATTAGCTACCACCTTTTCCAAAACATTCTCCTATTAATTAGCTGCCACCTTTTCCAAAATATTCTCTTATTAATTAGCTGCCACCTTTTCCAAAATATTCTCCAATTAATTATCTGACATCTTTTCCAAAATATTTCTATTATTGCTAATAAATTGTTCGTGGTAAGAGGCGGGCTTTTAATACTCATATAAATAATCTTTTTACCTCCAAACAAGGTTGGGTTGGGTTAGGTTAGGCTAGGGTAGGTGAGGTTCGCCGTAATTAAAACGTAGTTAAAACAAGTGCAGCAATACATTTTCAACTCACATTTATTTTAACAATAATAAGTTGTGAAATTAAAAATATATTTAAAGCAAAACCACACAGTATGTCTTCTTCCAGTTCAATAGAATTTCGGTTCAATGGGACTATTATAAAATCGCACCTTTTTAGTAACTTTAGTAATCAGGTGTACGAAATTTTGGCGAATGACAAGCCCCTGGGATTTTCCTTTTCACCCTCCATTTAAGACTACCTTGGTTTTTGTCACTTGGGCGAAACGGGTGAACATATACCATAATGTAACAGAAATTCGGCCTGACATCAGGTAAATAAATACAATGTAAAGAAAATGCGCTTTGTATCTTTATTAAGGCATGAAAAACAAATAAGAACTATAATAATGAACTAATCTTCCTAAGAGTGTTTTTTCCTAAAGTGGTATTTTAGATTATGAGACTGGTTGTAAATCTTCTTGCAATTGTCGAAAGGACATTTGAATACTTCGTTTGAATGAGTCTGTTGATGTCTGGCAAGTAGTGTTTTCGATGCAAATGACTTCTTACACGAATCATTGCCACAAACAAACCGATTCTCAATGTCAGCGTAATGGGTTCTAGAATGAACTTTGAGGTCAGACTTTCGGATGAACGACTCTCCACAGTTGTTAAATTGACAGTGATACGACCGAGGGGTCCGACGCTCCTTCAAATCTCGTACAGTAGAAGATTTTAAATCTTGAAATCTTAAAAATCTTCAAATCTTTCAAATCCCAGAGAAATCTTTAAATCCGAAAAAATCTTTCAAATCTGAAAAAATCTTTCTAATAAGAGAAAATCTTTCAAATCCGAGAAAAACTTTCAAATCCGAAAAAATCTTTCAAATCCGAGAAAATATTTCAAATCCGAGAAAATCTTTCAAATCCGAGAAAATCTTTCAAATCCGAGAAAATCTTTCAAATCCGAGAAAATCTTTCAAATCCGAGAAAATCTTTCAAATCCGAGAAAATCTTTCAAATCCGAGAAAAATCTTTCAAATCCGAGAAAATCTTTCAAATCTAAGGAAATGATTAAATCCCAGAAAATCTTTCTAATCCTTGATAAATCTTTCCATTCTCACAACTTTCATAAATTTTAAAAATCGAAAAAAATAAATAAATAAATAAATCGAAACATTTCCAATCTTTCAATCTTCAACCCATATACTCCCATAGTCTTTCAATCTTGAAATTATTTCCAAATTTTCATTCTTCAAATCAACGTTCAAATCATTCTCAAGTTTTAAATCCACTCAAAGTTATCCCACGTGACTGCTACATTTCTTGAAGCGTTCCCCTATCTGACTACATAAAGTCCTTATGTTCCCGGGGGGAGGAAGCAGTGATGAAGGGAGTACTTTCCTCCCGCGAAAGGACTTTATAGACTCTTCCATTTACTAGCCTTGAGTAAAGCGTTCCATAACTTTCATTCCTATTCCCCATTTTGGACCACACCAAATTGACTGTTTTTAAAGGGGTGATAACTAGTATCGCACGAAAAAAAGTTATAATATATGGCATGTTTTCAAAGGAGAAGTTTAAAATAACTAAGCCTACCGAAAAAAGGTCTTAAAATTAATATTATCGTATTGCTCTCAAATTCTTATCCCAAACAAATCTTCAAATCCGCAAAATATCTTCAAATCTCTAATAAATCTTCAAATTATCGAATCCCTAGACAATTCTTTAAATCTATATCTATATAAATCAAAGTCCTGACTGACCGACATACTGATAAATATGGCTCAGCCCAAACCGCTTGCCCTAGAAGGCTGAAAATTTGCAGGAACGTTACTCTTAAGTTGTAGGCGCGTACTAAGAAAGATTTTTCCAACTTGCCGCCATATATGGAGCCTAGAAATGTAAAAAAACTTCTCTTCGCAACAGAGTCCGCGCGTTTCAACCGACTTCACAAATATTTAGTACACTGGTTTCCTTTAACCTATAGACGGGCTGAATGGTCTTTCGGGTGCTCTTTTTTGCCATCTTTTTAAATAGCGGCTAAAAACTTAAAAACCTTTCTTTATGGAATAATGTCCGCGTGAAAAGTAATAAAAAATGTCCCGACGGGCTGACGGGCAACGCCGAGTGCCTTCGCTTCTAGGGTGCTACAAAAATATTAGTCATCAGTAAAATATACCCATTCTTTATATCGTTTCGATGGAAGTTCTTATTACACGCTAGTCCTTAATAAATCTTCAAATTCGGAATTAAATTTTGAAATCCTTAATAAATCTTCAAATCCGTAATAAATCTTCAAATCCGTAATAAATTTTGAAATCCTTAATAAATCTTCAAATCCGTAATAAATTTTGAAATCCTTAATAAATCTTCAAACCCGTAATAAATCTGCAAACCCTTAATAAATCTGCAAATCCTTAATAAATCTGCAAATCCTTAATAAATCTGCAAATCCTTAATAAATCATCAAATCCTTAATAAATCATCAAATCCTTAACAAATCATCAAATCCTTAACAAATCATCAAATCCTTAACAAATCTTTAAATCCTTAACAAATCTTTAAATCCTTAACAAATCTTTAAATCCTTAACAAATCTTTAAATCCTTAACATATCTTTAAATCCTTAACAAATCTTTAAATCCTTAACAAATCTTTAAATCCTTAACAAATCTTTAAATCCTTAACAAATCTTTAAATCCTTAACAAATCTTTAAATCCTTAACAAATCTTCCAATCCGTAACAAATCACAAATCAAAGAAATTTGCATAGATTTCAAATCTCGTACACATTTTTAACGAGTGACGGACCCCTCGGATACGACTTCTTATCAGAATGAATTCGTTCATGAACTTTCAGAGGGCCTTTTGTTTTGAATCGTTTTTTGCACGACGGAAATGAACATTCAAACATTCTTAACCTCAGCGTGGGTAAGCATATGTTCCTTGAGAAGGAATTTGTGTTTATAGGATTTTCCACAGTTAAGAATATCGCATTTGAAAAGGCGTTCTTCAATATGTGATCTTTCGTGAGTGATGAGCTTAGACTTGAATATAAATGACTTTCCGCAAGAAGCTACTGAGCAAGTAAATGGTTTTTCTTCGGTATGTTTCTGGCGGTAATGCTCGTTCAAATAACGAGAAGTTTTAAAAACCTGATGACACTCATCACATTCTGTGTTAAGTGACTTTGTTCTGGGTCTCTTTTTTCTTTTGATACTTAGAATTTTATCAGTGGATTTTCGAGTATCTTTTTTGATTGGTGGAGAATTATCACGATGATCAACACTGCCGTCTACCTTTACCGAGGAATCAATAGAATTATTATTGTAGAGACCTTCATGGCTGAAAATCAGCTCTTCCACTATTGAATCGGAATTAATATCGCGGTTTGATAAGCTTTCTCTGGAATCACTTAATTCATGCTCACTTGAGATGAAGGGATTATCTGTAGATTCAGCGACATATTTAACCCTTTTGTCAGATTCTGATGAGCAATTTAGTTCGGCAGTTTCTTTATTAATTTCATTTGTTGAAAAATGTGCCTTTACACCAGTCATTTCATATGGTTTAGACACTATCGAACTCTCATTTTCTACGCAGCATTTGCTAGTATCATCGTGGACAATATTTCCAATCTTAGTCTCATCGTGGACAACATTTCCATTCCTAGTCTCATCGTGGACAACATTTCCATTCCTAGTCTCATCGTGGACAACATTTTCATTGCTAGTCTCATCGTGGACAACATTTTCATTGCTAGTCTCATCGTGGACAACATTTCCATTGCTAGTCTCATCGTGGACAACATTTTCATTGCTAGTCTCATCGTGGACAACATTTTCATTGCTAGTCTCATCGTGGACAACATTTCCATCGCTAGTCTCATAGTGGACAACATTTCCATCGCTAGTCTCATCGTGAACAACATTTCCATCGCTAGTCTCATCGTGGGAAACATTTCCATTGCTAGTCTCATCGTGGGAAACATTTCCATTGCTAGTCTCATCGTGGGAAACATTTCCATTGCTAGTCTCATCGTGGGAAACATTTCCATTGCTAGTCTCATCGTGGGAAACATTTCCATTGCTAGCCTCATCGTGGGAAACATTTCCATTGCTAGCCTCATCGTGGGAAACATTTCCATTGCTAGTCTCATCGTGGACAACATTTGCATTGCTATTGTCATCAAGCACAACATTGCGAATACTGTTCTTGATAGGTATGTCATTTGGATTACAATCTACATTGTGCTTGGGTAAGGACGGGGCCGGTTTTGTGGCTGATGACACGTCACATGACTTATAAATATTGTGCTTGCTTTTCATGTGGCGTCTTTGATTACTTTTGCTTGTGAATTTCAGATCACAGTCTTGCATTTCACATTCAAATCGCTTCTCCCTTGACCTTACGCGAAGTCCTATCTTGTGTGTGCGCTGTTTGTGTCGTTTAAGATGAACCAGGCTTTCAAACTCACTCAAGCAGCCCTCTATTTCGCATTTAAAAGTTTCACTTCCAGTAGTTGTCCCCGTAGTTAGCGGATTCTCGCTTAGTCGACAATGGTGTTTCTTTAAATGTCGTTTCAGGTATCGCGGTTGAGAAAATTTTAATCCACAATTTGACATTGTACATTTAAAGAGCTTTTCGCCAATATGATTCATTTTGTGGTATCTCAGGTCAGTATTTCTATAAAAAATAAAAATATGGAATAAGTCCTGCAACCAATGAAAAAGTGTCTAAACAGGCTTTTAGTTTTAAAATTTTAGCCATAGAATATTACTTTTCCCGTTATGAAAGAAAGTAAATATTTTTTGTTTTTACTATATATCCCAGCCCTTCAATTTAAAGGCATTTTGACGAGAAGAAAACTTTTTAAATTACTCGTCAATTTTTTTGAGTCTACCGGAGTGCGAAAAAATATTTGTTGACAATTTATATTTCGCCTTTAGCCGATGCTTAATTATTTCTAGATTTGTAATTATACCGAATAATGTAGCTAAAAATTTTAGCAAGACCTAAACTATCTTGAATTTTAGACCAGGTACACTTTCTCTTGCTAGCCCCTTAAAACAAATGATACCACTCCACGAGCAAGATAAAAATTAATATACACTCCATTGTAACATGGATATGTAAAAATAATAAAGTATTAGGGATTCCCAACTTGTTTCAAATTCTGGCCTCCTAAAGTACGTAAATCCTAGCAGATGTGAGGTGACTCTAAATTGAGTCGGAAGTAGCTAAGTCACGTGAAAAACTTATCGCTGCCCGGAGACACTGCCGGAGAGTCCTGAGTTGGGGTTTTGGAATTTCGTCAAGACGCAAAAAAAAAAAAATACGAATGTAACGCTCACTCACAACGCTGAGGCTTTTTTTCATTATTACGATGTTACTTTTAAAAGGTAAGAAATGGGAATCCATAATTCGTTAGTATTTATACATATCCATGATTATAACATACCTAATAAATGATTTTCCACACTTCTCGAAATCGCAAATGTATGGTCGCACACTGGCATTCTCGTTCGACTGTAAATATTCACTCTCCACGTGCCTTCGCTTCTGATGAACAATCATATTATATTTTTTAAGAAACTCTCTACCACAAATGACACAAGTAAACTTTTTTTCACCAGTGTGGCTCATGAGGTGTTCTTCATAATGACACTTCAACTTGAAAATGCGACTACAATATTCACACGTATGTATACTGGGTTGTCTAACTTTTGCCTTAGTCTTTGGATTTATATTTTGTTTTCGTTGTTTAAATTTGGATTTTAGTACTTCACGTTTAGGTTTCACTATTTCTTTTCGAAGCGTTCGTCTCTCATTGTATTTTTTAGTTAAAGATTTCATTTTCTCCTTGGTCTGGTTTTTAATATTTTTCGCTGTAATTTTCTTCTTTTTTCTCTTTGACTTTTCATTTCCAGATGACTCATTTGAATCCGAATTGATGATATTTTCAGCAAAAAACTCGGTTAACATGTTATGTAATAATTTAGCATTTTCATTATTATTCACTCTTTGACATATATCTGACAGTTTGCCTTCGTAGCTACTCGGTTTATCGTTGACAGACTGTTCCAAAGACAAAGTGTTCTTTCGGTGTATAGCATTTTCAAAGTTTTCTACATAGTTCAGTTTCGAAAAAGGAACTTCTTTCTCCTAAACCTTTTCAGCAAGTTGTCTCTTGAAAGGACGTGAACCTGCATATTGTCTGGATTTCGGTTTAACAACTTTTTGGTCAAATAAGTCTAGGCCTGAGACTCATTTCCCAATATCGTCTTCCTTTATGGTTATTTTGTGATTAACATCTTTGTTAAGTGTCTCCAAGTTTTCAATATCTTCATTTGATACCCAATATTTCATGGCTTCCGGTTCTAAATCTTTCATTTCCGAATAATTCATGTTTGTATTTTCTTGAGATGGAAAACTGGGGTAGATAATAGTAAAGTCTTCATCAGTTTTACCAAAATCGTCTACTTCCATGGCATTCATTTAGGGCAACAGATTCTCTAATAGACCTTGAAACAATTGGAAGAATCGTATCTAACAAAAACATAAATACAATAGTCTTAGATAAATGAAACTATAGATCATTTCATTAATTCCAGACACGAAGCAAACACCACGGGGGTTTCCCTCGCATCAGGAAGCACCGCTAGAGGTATTGCGAGTCGACTAATAGCCTATAGCGCGTAGAAAACTAGGGCTTCGTCTGGCATTGCCTCTTGGTGCGAGGGAAATAGACTAAAGGTGGAATTCATAAACGTCGGACGCAACGCTATTTAGTAGAGGCAAAGGCAGGGCGTCGTGCGCAAAAGGCGGAAGTTTGCGCACGACGCCCTGCCTTTGCCGGTACTAAATTGCGTTGCGTCCGACGTGTATGAATTCCACCTTAAGAGGGTAGCCTCCCACCTGTCTGGGTTTCTATGCTAGTAATACATGAAATGGTCTATTTGTTAAAGACAGTCACAAATATTAACAGGTAATAATGGAAAATGTTAAAATTTTACTTTAATCCCCTTATAAAAACTTTTCTTTCGAAACACTAAATTGTTTGAACAATTAAATTTTACTTAAAACGAAATCTAATTTAACTAATCAAACGCATTCGCAATTCCCTTTCGTCACCGACGAGTGCATTAATTTCAAAATTAGCATTCACGAGGTTAGACCAAAAATTAAAAAGGTTTAAAAACCACCCCACCCCACTACATAACCATGAACGAAATAGTGAACAATTCAGGATATGCTTTTAACGGAAAAAAACGTCCACTATATGTTTAACAAGCTGCTACTATCGCCCCTGTTGAGACAAATTCGTACTAGCGGAATCACCTCATTTTAGGGACAGAATTAAAGCCAAAGTGTTTTCATTCCTTTCTCATGCGGATAATGTAAATACCGGCAACACGTACTTCAAACATAGAACATAATTACTTTTCAGTTAAGTTTACGCCAGTGAGAGCCTCAAAATACAAGAAAACAAGGCCGTGTGACTATGTATAGTACATTGATACCATAAATATTGAACATTTTGAGGTGGTTAGCGTTTTATGCCGGGCTTCCAATTGCGGCCACAACTTTTTAGAGGGTCAGGCTTTTCGCGGGCTTGGAAAGACTTATACCGAAGTGATTTTTTCATTTTCCAAAGGCCGTATATAGAGTCTTGGCTCAAAATTTCATTTGGAATGGATGTCGTAACATAGCTTACTTCCAGAAAGGTAACAGATTAAGCCTGACAGATACATCTTTTGGTAATTTAGTTACAGATGGTTTCCAAATTTAAAAAATGGAAGTTCCAATTGCCCTTAAGCTGAAATTCCTTTAACCAATGGGCCAATTAAATTTGGTAACATGCAAGTATGTTACCAATATTTTAAGGAATAAACTACATGATGAATCTGCCTTGAGAGAGACATGAGGATAATGAAGCTAGAGAACAAGGTTTTACTGATTATTTATCCCAAAAAGAGTCCGAATAAACTAGGGAAATTAGTATTCATAAGCAGCTAGCTTCATTATATAAAACTTTTAATTAAGCAAGAGACCTCGTTATGTAGAGGGTGTTCCAAAAGTAGTGGCGAGTTCTAGGGGTGATTTTCAGACGAAACATTCTACAAGTTTTGATTTAAGTGTTTCACGGATGACCCTTTAAATTTAAATAAGAAACTGGAAGACAATGCTAATTTACTGGGGTCTTCAGTAAAACACTCTTATCATAACGTAGTGCAAAAAGTCACAGAACATTTCCGACTCAAAATTGCCCATAGAACCCACTGTATTTCGGTCCTACAACGTTTTTTTCTTTAAATCTGGTAAATCTATCAGTTTACGACACGAAAGAAATCGGTGATTTCGTAACGTCAATTAGCTTAACTTTAGGCAGCTACTTTACATGTAATTTATTATAAATTTATTTTTATATACTTAAGAAAAAATAGCGGAAGGACCCAAGTGCATCGGCTCTATGGGAAACCAATTTTGAGCCGAAAATGTATTTTCTAAAACATTTTGCCCTAAACTGGTCATGATTAGAGTGTTCTACGGATGATCCCTTAAATTTAAGCAAGAAACTGAAAAACAATGCCAATTTACTAAAGGGGTTATCCGTAAAACACTCTAATCATAACTTGTAACTTAGAGCAAAAAGTCATAGAACCCACTGTACTTTGGTCCTACCACCTTTTCGGAAACCTTGTAAATCAATCTGTGTACGGTACGAAAGAAATTGGTGGTTTCGTAACGTTAATTATCTTAACGTTACCTTCATAGCTGCGAGTTAAGCAAATTCGGTATGACTCCGCCACTTTTCCCGCTTTTTGGTATAGTAAAGGCTTCTTCAGATGATACAACTTCTGACTCAACTATCGATGGGTCAAAAAGTAGAACCAGCAAAAATTATTCAGTGATCATATTTTAATTTGGTGATTCAACTTGTACAACTTCTGAAGTTGACTCACCTAAATGAGTCAATAAGTGTGTCGTCTGAAGAGGCCTTTAATTACCAGAGTATATATAACTCGCGTGACGGTAAAATTTTAGTCACTCTGTGCAACCTCAGTTTACATTGCGGAGTATTAGCGTAGCTCACGGCTTGACGAAGAAAATGGGGCAAGTGTTCTAAAGTACATACTTAGAGTAACGAATAAAAAATGTATTTGAGCGTATCACGCTCTGTTATTTATTTAATAAGGAAGAGAAGTAGCATTGGTGGTCGAAATGGAAGCTAAATATTTTCGTTTTCTTATAATTGCTCGAAGTTGTTCACTCGATATGAATGTAAAACAGAAAAGCTAATTTCATAAAAGAGGAGCAGAGGATTAATTAAGTCTTTGCCAAGTTTTCTAAACAATGGTGCCCTCCATTTTTAAGGACCTACAAACCGGTTTATGGTGATTGGGTTATTGGTTGGAATTAGTCTTCTGTTAAAAGACTGAAATCATTGAAAAGGTGCAAGAGGTAAACACTACTAAGTTCGACCCTAGAGAACTAGAACAACCCTAAAACTCAAAAATTTATAAATATGATTAAATCTTTGCCAAGTTTGTTAAAAAATGGTGCCGTCCAGGTTTATGGAAGTACATAGGGTTATTGGTGATCAGTTTATTCGCTACCGCTCTCATTGGTTGGAATATATCGTCAACTTAAAGACTAAACTGATTTAAAGTTTTCAAATTAATGTAAATTAAGAAGAAAATGCGTCAGAAGATCTAAATTAGAGTCACGAACGAAGAATATGTTTGAATAAAGTTTTCTTAATTAGGAATTTACTGAGGCAAAACTCTTGAAAAGTAACATTAGAGTACGATCCTGAAGCCAAGGATTATTTAAAATGTCTCAGGATAAAACGCACACACAGATTCCGAAATTTTAACCCATCCCCTCTTCTCCACCTACTGTATTGGTGCGTAAAAAGGAAAACAAATAGTGATATGGCGCCACCTATCTTATTATCGCGAAAGCATAGACGAAAGAGAAATATTTTTCGAAAGCATGCTGTATAGTTCTTGTTCGAATTGTTAACGGTCGTTAAGAACATTTAGTTCAAGGTTCAAAAATGAGATGAGTTCCTAAAGATCATAATTTAATTTTATTAATAGACAAGACCAAGGCTAAAAGTTTACTAATATTATTTGAAGATTAAAGCAAACATTCAGTTCAAAAATATATGAGGTGAGTTTACATTTGTTTAATAGGCAAGGTTTGAGTAGATCTGCTAGAGCAGACGAGAGTGACAAAACTTTCAAGAACCCGATCACGTGTTGACGCTTCAAAATAAATGGCTTTCCGGTTTGCCGATTGCGCCCCCTAGGTACCGTTTGGAACATGTACCTTCGATATTTCCCCTCTGCGTTTTATCCTAAGACATTTTAAACAATCCTTGCTGAAGCTTAATCTTAACTTTTCTTCATTATTGCTCAAGAGAATATATATTAAGAGGAGCAGAAGATTAAGCCCTGGAGGAACCAGAAGAAGAAAGTCAAAAACGGAAGGTGGAAGTTAACTTGAATGGGGCACAGTACTTTCTATCTCACACGCGCACTTGCCTTGGCACAAAGCGGAGGAGCCAGACATCACGTAATCCGTTAAGAAGGAAACCACGAAGAAAATAGAGTTGTAAACAAACCCCTAAATTATAAGTAACCATCTACTCCTCTTGATACATTATCTTGGTTTTAGGTTGCGCCTATTTCAAGTACTTGCATTTATTAGTGCAAAAAATTTGATTACTAATTTTTAGTACTTTCTACGAATTCTGGAGAATACGACGTACATTTTCAGCTTAGAAATGTGGTACAACTTTTCCTACACCGTTAGTACTAAAGTGTATTAACGTTAAGTTGTATATCAAGCGTCCTTTGAGCATTAATTTTGTTTACCCGCAAGTGGTGAATTGAGTCAAAAATGCAACAAGGCGTTAGAAATTAAATATTTCCTTGCGAATTAGTAAAAACTTCATAATTCTCATTCGGCAAAAAGTTTGAATTTTAAAGAGAGAATGTCGTCCAATCTGAGAGTTTCTGAACACACTTAAAATATCGAATTAGCTCCTCTAGTGATGGGCTTTTAAATCGAAAAATTAAAATTTCTACATGTGTACAATGTGGTTACGGTATTATATTCCTGCCAGACTAGAATGAGATAGTTGAAAAATTTCAAAGATTTGTTGGTAGGGTTTAAAGTAAAGGGAGGCTCCGTTGACGCACCTTAAAACTGGCTTTTTACCTCTCCGTGTGACGTAGTCCAGGAGAGGTTCTGTAACGGCCGTGTCTGTCTGTCTGTGTGTGTGTGTGTGTCTGTCTGTCCGTTGTTATACCCACGTGACCGCGTTCGCAGTTTGCGTATCGGAGCAAACGTGTTCGCCATTTCCGAACTGCTTTCACAGTCACGGAAATGGCTGCTCTACTTGAGTTCTCACACCACCATCTTCTGGTCTTTGTCCATCCCACACGGACATCAGTCTGTACTTACTGGCTTCTAATCACCACCATCTTCTGGTCTTCGTCCATTCCACTTGGACACCAGTTTGTACATACTGGCTTCTAATCACCAACATCTTCTGTTCTTTGTCAATCCCACATTGACACCAGTCTGCACTTACACTGGCTTCTAACACCACCATCCACTGGTCTTCCGTCTATTCCACATAGACACCAATCTGTATCATTGGCTTCTACTCCATTATCATCGTTTGGTTTTAGGATATACGCGGCGATCAGCTAGGGTTACGAGAAACGTCTAGCCTCCCTAAGGTGGGATCGGCCACCAAAGGTTTTCGCAATTGCGCTTTTTCCTTACTATTATAATGGAAACGAATCGTATATATACCCCAAAATTTGAAGAAAGCGGGCAAGAGGGGTACCCTTCACTTTAAACGTCAATATTAGCAAAGTTTGAGATGATAATAGGTATAACTTTATGTTAAACGATTTAACTATTATTAATGTTAATTATTGAAGATTAAAATAATTAAAAATAATTATATTTATTTAAATATTAAAGATAAACCTCTCGTGCAAAGAGAGAGATTATCATCGCCTCCTATATCTACCAAGGCCCGTGCATGGGATATATTTCCTTCATTGCCTCCAATATCTATCAAGGCCCGTGCATTGTGATATATTTCATTCATTGCCTCCTATATCTATCAAGGCGCGTGCATTGTGAAATAATTCATTCATTGCCTCCTATATCTATCAAGGCCCGTGCATTCCGATATATTTTTCAAAACAACAACAAAAATGGGAAGCTCCTCTCAGAAACATAATAATTTCTTTTCTCTGTATATGAAATGAAAATATGGATAATATTGCGCTCCTTCTTTAATGGTATGAATCCTTGCCTGTCTATTAATATTTTACGTAGGAGTAATACGTTTTTAGCGAAGTCTAGAGAGGATAAACATACGCGAGATTGTTTCGGAAAGAAAATACTGCTTCCACTAATGGGTTTATACTCCTTGTTACTGTTGTATAGAGTAATCATGATAAAAGCTTAAAAAATTACGAGAGGACAGACCTTTTTTATCCTCTTGTTTTATTCTTAATAAGAATATAAAACATTTATTTTGTATCAAAAAATATTTTTTGGTGCTAAGATTGCTTTAAAAAAATCCAAACGGTTAGGCATTGGTAAAAAAGACAAATGATATTTTTCAAATCTAATGAGATAACGCCCACCTAGTTGAAAATTGCCCTTATTTATCCGCGGGAGCCATTCTTAATGAGAATTTCGATGCTAGTAGGTTGTCAATTAAACTACCGGTATATTATTGTTGTTGGAAATTGGATATTAAGTCAAATTAAGTGGTTGTAAAGAGCCAGCAGGTTTTTGCCGCTTCTTTTTGTGAGTATTTGATTTTTGTATGTAAAATGGAGGAAGATAATTTTGAAAGTAAGGATGAAATGCGGAAGCGCAAAGCGCGGGAAAGGATGAGGGCAAAAAGGTCGACGTTTTCATTGGATACTTAAGTTTATATAATCTTCTCGACACGGAGAGGTAATATTTTGGTTTTCCCAACTTGTCTACTACTGAAAAAAGCTACCACACAGTCTACAAATAACACCTTTAAGGCTTTCAGTCCTATTTAGAACATCTTCGTGAATCTTAGCTGTTTTGCTTTATTTTATCAAAAATTATGTTCAAAACTTAATTTAAATCCATTATACTTTTTTTCCAACTTTTAACTAAATAATGAATAAAACTTCCAACTTTCTACCTTAGCGAGGACGTTGTTTCTCAATTTAGGCATTTAGGCTAGCAATGAACAGAACAAATAGCAGACGAACCAGCCGCGTTACTGCGCGTTAACACAAACGACCTATTTTTAATGTAGTAAAACAACCAGCTTCTGGGCAGTAACTCTACGCGAGCTCAACGGCCAACTACGGCGAAAGTCTGATACAGCTAGAATGTTTCCTTGTGCCCTACTTTCCCCTTCATCCACCTTTGCCGGCTATCACTGTTACAGTTTTTGTAAACACACGCTTATTCTTTCCCATTTTACTTAAATAACGACCAATTCCAATAATTTAATGGAAAGTGAATCGGTGATAACGTTTTACGCCATTAAACTTCAAAAGTTCAAATATTATACTTTAATGGTTCACCCGCAGATGGCGTTAGCGAAACCCGAAATAAGAGCTTCAACTTCTCTCCAATTGTTTATATGTTTTTGCTCTACCTCTCTCTCAAACCATCCCCTCAGTCTATAATTATACGCCCATCTTGCTACAAGTTGCAACTAGTGCATGTTTCGGTTAGTACATGCAAAGGTATGGCTGTTGAGCCCTGGATTGTTCATTATTTCGTTCATGACAGACTAAACTGGCAATCTCTCAAGGACCGTCGTCTTTACCTAGACTTGCTTATAATATTTAAAATACTACGATTCCCGGATGAAAGGCATTTTTCATATACAGCGTCAACTATTAAAACCCGTGGGCCCAGCTCTTAAATTACACCTTCCCCACTCTCGATGTGAAGCTGCGAAATACTCATTTTTCCGTACGGTAATCATTCCCTGGAATAACTTACCTGAGGATGTTGTGTCCGCTAGTTCAGTGGCGGTTTTCAAGCATAAACTATTAGAATACCTCAACACCACTTAAATTAACGAGATTACATGACACTCACGGACAAAGAGCAAAAAAAAAGCCCCAACACATCCAAGGCTTATACCCTTATTTTACCATTCACGTAACTGTGTTCGAAAACCAAATATAATTTAGCTTACCTATCAGCTGAATATATATTTAAACTCATTTTAGAGCATTTACATTGTCAGTGGTCCAAGTGCGGCGCTCACTTTCAGCTCCTAAATTTATTACTGGAGGTTCAAATCATTATCCGATTATGGTTTGAAACTTTGATTTTGAAGAGCAATGAAATGTAGCAGACGACAAATAAATAACTTCTCTCTTCTTAACTTCAGCCATAGCCCACTCGTTCACGCGCACAGCGACACAAGCTACTCGTGCTAAAGTAATGGCAATCAGGGTTGGAAATAAGACAGGTTTACAAGTCCAAAACCAGTTTATTAATTGCTCGGACCAGTTTATTTATTCCAAAACCTGGGGTCAGTGGTCCCAGGGACCACTTTATTAATTATCGTTTTTGGAAAAAATAGACGGTGGGAGCAGTTTAATAATTCGGGGTTCCTTATTAGAATTTTTCAAGCTCTTCACATTTTCTACCAATTTTACTCTTATGTAGTTAGTTCTCCTTGGCTACAGCTTCCCTACAAAAGTTTTGTAGTCTATTGACTATTGATCTTGTCTAGCGTCTATACTTTAGAATGAGTCTCTTGTAGTCGACAGCCTAGACGATAGTCAGTACTAGTTGTCAGTAGTAGTAGGCAGTAGTGTATGGTCACATTACAGGATTTTGATCTGGCTTACTGATAGCGAGAAAAGATATTGCCACCGAATTTATGTAAAATGCAATAAGGAATAAGGATAGTTCAGAAAAGGATTAAGAACTTCAAATATCATTGCTTGATATTTAGTGGCAACTAGTTGAAAAATTGTGATAAGAAATATTTTAGAAATTTTATTTATAGTGGGACCGGTAAAATAGTAATTAATGCGAGGACCACTAACCAAATTCACCTTATTTCCAACCCTGATGGCAATTGGCATGCCGCATGAATAAAGCATGCGCGTGAGGAAATTGGTTTTCACTCTACAGGATAGGCAACTCCCTCTCTCCGACGACAGCTTATTCTGTATATACTCTGTTACAACATCGGTTGTCAGCACGCGCAAAGCTAGGTCCTTATGTAATGTAGGTTTGTACGTGCTGTCAAGAGACGAAAAACTTCAGGATCTTCAGGGTTCAAAATATGCGCGACTCCCGCGAGTTTTTTTCAGGGCCGAAAATAAGAAAAAATTCTTATAGGACATGGGTACAGTCACAGTGAGTCAGTTACCCCCCTATTTGACTGGAAAATTTATTGGACATTGTCCACTGGCATGTGCAAAAAAAGGTGTCGCATCTTCATAGTCAAGCTATCAAAACTTCGGAAAATTTATTGGTCAAAATGTCCAGTGACCCCCTTCGTTTTTAAAAAAGTTATGTGACATTTTTAAATTTTATTGGACTTATTTCCGGCCCTGGTTTTTTAGCTCGAGTGCACAGACCTCTAGGCTTTAGTTTCAAATACGTGTAGTAGGCTGTAGGCATTGCTGTAGGTAATTTCACTCATATTTGAAACAGCCATGGAAATAAGACAGGTTTACAGGTCCAAAACCACTTTATTAATTACTCAGACTAGTTTTTTTATTCGAAAACAGAGGGTCACGAGTCCTGGGGACTTGTTTATTAGTTCTAAACTTTGACAAATATTGAAAGGGGACCAGTTTATTAATTCAAGGTTTTCGTCAAATTTCGACTCCTTTCTCATAGCAAGGAGTCTTAATCTTGTTTCGTAATTATCTCTACTAATTACCGAGATTTGTTTTAAACGTATCTAGTTTTATGTGCTCTTCTATTGGTTCGATAACCTTACTTAAATCCATATTGTACCTTCAATACCTTTTAAAACATTACCAGATACTCTGCCTTGATTACAAACAAAAATCGAGGAAGTTCTAGCATACACAATATCAGACGAAGGTAACCGCGAATTAACACAAGACCTATTTTAAGGGAGTGAACAGGCCCAGTATAGCTACGCTAATAAAACGACCAACTACGGCGAAACTCTGATGACTCGCGACTTTTGGCCATTTCCATACTTTTCCTCTCATGCACTTTTGCTATCGTACAATGCGATAATTTTAAGAGATTTTTCGAAGCGTATGATAATTATGACGCTGTACGATATAGTTTGCTAAATTCGATAATTCGGCTTTGGAGTACGATAATTGTACGATAATATAGCGGGAAATCTAACTAATCTGGGCGCAAAAGGTTCCCTAGAGGTAGAAAAAGGTGAAATAGGATGGAATTATTCAATTTTTTTCCATAGGATGATAGGAATAATACACCTATGTCCAAAGGCAGGATGTGAGAAACGTTTGGAGACGTTATTTGTCTATTTCCTTCAGGATCCTTGTACCGGTATAAATACAAGGTTAATCAGAACACTTGCATAGGTTTTACCGCTATTTTGGAGGCGCTCGGAGCGTACGATATTTGGGTTGAAAATCGATAATGTTTTGTGTAATATAGTCTTATTCTTGTTTAAATATCGCGCCTAGCGCCAGAGCCTACTTTATATTGAAATATCATTGTTGTACAGAACTATATGTACAGAGTAGTCTCTAGTCTCCAGTGCGAGGCTGCGAGCTAGACATGTAAATGTTAAAGTCACTGTTATAGCCTTCTCTATAAAACCTGATAATTTTCCTCATTAACGTAAATATATTTTGTTGACATAAAAATATAACATGGTGTCAGAATTATTACCCCATTTGGTCGATACCACTTCAATCGGTTGCCTTTTGGACTCAGTTCAGCATCTGGACATTAACAAAACCGGATCAATTCTTACATAGAAGACCTAGAAGGGTTTTTCAACACTCAAGATGACATCTTTATATGGGGAACTACCCCTGATGAGCATGACAAGCGCCTTAGGGCCGTGTTAACGAGATTGGTCAACAAAGGCGTCACACTAAACTTACAAAAATGCCAATTCGCTGTCACAGATTTGATATTTTTGGGTCACAGAATCACCAGTAACGGGATCTCACCAGATGACTCAAAGGTTCAAGCTATACTGGACCTGGCCCGTCCAAACGATGTTCCAGTAGCATGCGAAGAGAGATCCTAGATCGAATTCATGACGAACATTTGGGTATTTCCAAATGTCGAGAACGTGCCCAACAATCAGTTTGGTGGCCCAAGATATCACCCGACATTGAGAGCCACGTCCGTTCCTGTAACACGTGTGCAAAAGAATCAATCAATCGTCATGAACCACTGGTACCGTCTTGAGTGGCAAAAAGTTGCGATGGATATTCTATACCTTGAACGCCGTTAGTACTTGATCATAACGGATTACTATTCAAGATTTCTCTAGCTGATGGAATTGGATAACCTAACGTCAAATATGCGCCATGAAACCTGTTTTCGGACGTTCCGGCGTTCCCGTAACAGTACGTTCCGACAATGGCAGACAATTCGATGCTAAAGCTAAAGAATTCCAGGCTTTCGCCAAGCCATATGGGTTCAGCACCATCACTTCCGGTCCCAGATTCCCGCAGAGTAATGGTTTTGTGGAGGCTGCGGTGAAAGTGGTCAAGGCTCGCATGAAGAAATTTGATGACTTACAGCTTGGATTATTAGCCTACCGTACTACAACGCTTAAAAATGGTTGTAGTCCCGCTAAATTACTCATGAGTCGCCAATTACGTACAACCATTCCCACACACTGCGAATCTAGAACCTCACGTACCACCAAGAAATGAACTAGTACATAAAGAGACCGCTTTGAAACAGCTACAGAAATACTATTATGATCGCCGTCACGGTGTTCATACCCTTCGCGACCTCGCTCAAGGAGAACAAGTATGGATTACGGACATGCGAACAGAAGGACGGATTAGCGGCAAGTCTCCAGAACCGCGTTCCTATATCATCTCGACGCCACACGGACTACAGCATAGAAATCGATATCATATTATTCCGCTCACGGCAGGTACTCCGCCGCGTGACGATCGCCCTGTTATTGAAAATACCAAACACGTCGAAGAACAAACTCATCCGCTACAAAGTTCACCCCAACATCATCGCAATGTTCCACGCAACAGTACGCCAACCCGGGTTGGCAAGTTTTTGCCAGGGGTGGAAAAACCGCGGTTTTAACCTAGTTAAAACCGGGTCGCAAAAACTAATTTTTCCGAGCGGTTTAAACCAGGTTAAAACCGGTGGCAAAATCTATTTTTTCCGCGGTTTTTTCCACTTTTTAAGGTTTTTTCCAGTTGCTATGTAAAGTGTTTCACTAATTATTTGTTAAATATTCGCGAAAAACCTGGGAAATTTGAATACTAAAAATTTAATAGAGTAATAACAACCTCAAATTTAAAAATTAAAAATACTATTGTTATTTTTCTAACATAACATTAACAAACATCACGAAAATGCACCTAAAACTCGCTAGTTTACCACTTTGTTACCATGAATTTAGTTTTTGCCGGTTTTTTTCGTTTTTGCCGGTTTTACCGGTTTTTCCCACTAGTTTTTTTTTCCGGGTTTTTGCCAACCCTGACGCCAACCGCTCCAGTTCAAACGCAATCGGGACGAATTCTAAAAAAACCTAGTAAACTTGATCTATAAACAAATTAAACCTTTAGTCCTGTTTTCACAAAAAAGGATGTTGTAATATTGCCTTAAAGCCCGTTTTCAATCAACTTTTTCCAAGCTTTTCGCTGTGGCTTTTTTGGGAACTTTTGACGGGCTTTCGAAGATAAAAAATCTTCAAAAAAATTTAATCGGAAAAGCTGAAACTCGTATTGTTTTCAAACAAGCTTCAAATGAATAAAAAAATTCAAGTGGGCGCGAGTCGCAACTTATTTATAAATTACATTTTCATGTGTGTAGACGTCATTTTCCTTTCGAAAAAAGTCCTAAACCCGTAGCAAAACTGAACGCGCCGAAACACTAGCTGCCTTTAATGTAAAAAAACAAGTTGGGAAAACCAAAATATTACCTCTCCGAGTCAAGAGGTCTACTACTACAAAGTTATTTACCTAGATATGGAATTATTTCTCTTTTTTGAAGTAAAAAGTTACGAAATATTGAAGCAGTATTCCAAGCATAGCGAATATACAGTAAAGCAGACGACATTTTACATCCAATAAGGATAAATCTTGGACACATGGAAATTAGTTAATGGCTAAAAGAACAGGAAATGAAGTCTACGCTTCAGCTGTTTAACCTATATTCTGATAGCTACATTCACAACTGGTTAGCAGTGTAAACACTATCGTCTCGTCTCACCTCAACAATATTCTTAGTTTGCCAACATGAGTGTTAACGTTAAATAATACCAAAGCTAAATTGTAGCTAGACGCACTGATAGTCAATGCGCGCCATAAAGAGAATAAAAACTCTGTAGCTTAGCCCTACTAATCTAACTGCCACCATGATCTTTTCTTCTATTATAAAATCTTAACCTGATTATTTAAGAGTGTATTTAACTTTCGGCTCACTCTGAACCGTTGATGTCTCTTCATTTCAGACACGAAAATCAAAACCCAAAGTTTACTTCACCTCAGGCCTCAATTATTTACTCTATATTTCACTAAGCTTATTGCAAGTAATACTAGATATAACCGCCGGAATCTAGATCTTAGCTTTCTTCATGAAATTACTAAACCAAGGATTATTCTATATACAGATGTAGTATAGCTTAAGTAATATATAAACAGCCATTTCAAATAATAATATTAACAAGGGTCCCAAGAGGACCATTACAATTTTGCGCCACATCTCGTATAAATTAAGCACAGATTATGAGTCCTATCTCCTATTATAATAAAGTAATAAATATGAAATAAAATTAAAAATTAGGTTATCTCGCTGGATTAATTAAATGTAGAAATAGCATTAAGAAGAGTAGCTCCACAGTCAATAATTGCAAAGTGGAAACACTGGCGCCATCTTGTATATTTTAGCGAAATCAACACCTGACATTTTCCAAAATATATATTTAAATTATATTTAAAATTACTATTTAAAATATTATTTTTTTCATATTATTTAAAATAAATAATTTTATATAATTTAAAATAATATTTTGTAAATGAATTAAATAGCTTAAAATAAATATAAATTTTTAACCAAAATTTCAAGGTAGATTCGAACGCGCGACCCTCGGCTTCAAAACAATCCACGAGGAAAACACAGTCGAGCGGTTTACCCACTAGGCTACGAAGAGCTCTGCAATTTCCCTTCTGTTTGCGTAGTGTATACATATTCTAAAGCTAGAGTTGACTGACAGCTGAGGGTGAAAATTAAGGCGGAGTTTTCGACGCCGTCCAATAAGCGGTGTGACGAAGACGAAACGAAGGAGGAGTTAAACTTTCCGTTTATGCTCCCTAATATTTTACGCTCATCGCTAGATGGCGCAAAATAAAAAAATCTTTGGAATATCAAAATGAAACAGAGCTTTAAAGCTACAAAAGCACTAAATGCATCATAATTACGAAAAATATTTCATCATATTCACTTTATATCAAGGATAAAGGGAATATTATGGTTCTGTAGGATTTCTTTACACATCGAAACAAAACGAACTTCTAACGCAGCGCACTGCGGCACTAGTGTGATAACGGACGGACACACACAGACAATAACATAGACTGCTTTTTAACTCTTTCCGTATTAATTTTGAATTGAGAAACAAGATTATCTTAAATATTAAAATATCTATAATTAATATTTAATATTTTCTTCGTTAGTTATTCGCCTTATTGAACGTTACATCGTTTTAAAAAAGAACAATTAAACATTCTTGAGAGACTTGACTAATATTGGCGTTTGAAATGAAGCATACGCCGGTTGCTTTGCCTTACTAAAATAGGTAGTATATAAGGGTTTCGAATCGCAGCTGTGGATAAGAACAGCGCAATTGCGTGAAACTTTGGTGAAAGCCCCACCTTAGGGAGGCCGGACGTTTCTCGTAACCCTGGCCGATCGCCGCGTATGTCTTAACCTTAAGGATGATGATGGAGTAGAAGCCAGGTGTGCAGACTGGTGTCTATGTGGGATGGACAAAAACAATGACCAGAAGATTGTGGTGTGTAGAAACCAGTGTGTACAGGCTGGTGTCCATGTGGGATGGACAAAGACTAGAAGATGGTGGGGATTTGAAGCCAGTGTTTACAGACTGGTGTTCCATGTGGGATGGACAAAGACCAGAAGATGATGGTGTGTAGAAGCCAGTGTGTACAGACTGGTGTCCAAGTGGGATGGACAAAGACCAGAAAATGGTGGTGTGTAGAAGCCATTGTGTACAGACTGGTGTTCATGTGGGATGAACAAAGAGCAGATGAAGGTGGATTATAGTAGTCAGTAAGATGGACAAATGGCCTGATGATAGTGGTGTTAGATAGGCGATGGATAATAGCCATTGCAAGTGGAATACAATTTTCCAAATTTCCGGGAACTGTAAATGCGGTCCGGAATTTGGGGAAACGTTTGCTCCGATTTGAAAACTGCGAACGCGGTCCCCTGGGGTGTAAGTCAATAACAACAGACTGACACACACACAGACAGACAGACACGTCGAAATTAGAACCTCTCCGTGACATACGTCACTCGGAGAGGTAAAAAGGTGCAGACGATAGTTGTAACCATGGAGACTGTATGCTTTAATCTAATTGGTGAATCAAGATTGACGACACTTCAAAACTGTTTGAGCGGCAAAAGCTTAAACAAAATGAGAAGCAAATATCAAACTCATTTAGATATCTGCTTCTCGAAGGTTTAAAGCCTGAATAGACGAAAAGCTGAATTTGAAGCTTGTTTGACAACACCAAGAATTTTTGCTTCGGCTTTCCGCTGCTACTTTTGAAGCAAAAGCTTAATTTTTGTTCAAAACAAGTTGGGAAAACCAAAATATTACCTCTCCGAGTCAAGACGACTACTTACAAACTTATTTACCCAGATATGGAAATGTTTCTTAAGTTAAAATTTATGAAATATTAAAGCAGCAAATATACTGTAAATCTGACGACATTTTACATCCAATAATGATATACTTGTACACATTAAAATCATCCGATGGGGGAAAAACGGGAAATGAAGAGATAAAACTTTGGAGGGATATTACCTTTACGTGTTTGTATAGGCCCAATTTTCTACTCCTCAACTGTATGCCCTCTATGTTCAAAGCCATATTCACAACAGGGTTGCATTGTAAACACTATCCTTTCGTTTCATCTCAACGATTTTCTTAGTTTGTCAACATGACTGTTAACGTTACATAACACCAAAGCTTATTTGTGGCTACACACACTGAAAGTAAATGCGTACCATAAAAAGCATGAAAACACGAAGCTATTATCCGATTACGATCAGACCTTTCACTGGTCTGGGCTGCGTTCAGCAGAGCTCACCAAAAAAAGACAGCGGATTATGGAAATGTTTACCGGTGAGCTCTGTCGTCATAGCTTTTCTCCGGTCATCGGCGTTTTATAAATGACGCTAGCGCAATAAAGCGTGCAAGGTACCAAGGCTTAACAAAAATTGTATGATAACATATTTATAGAGATAGATGACAACTTTTATAATTAAAATAAAATTAGAAACTAACATATCTCTTAAAATTCTTGCGTGATCAACTGGTTTCACGCCAATTAATTAGCTATAGTCTCATAGAGCTATTTGTATTAATTCCTCCATGGTTTTTTCGCCAAGCTGAGAAATACGCGTTTTACGTCACGTTATCCAAAGAGCCGACTATTTTCTTTGAAGACCGTGCTAGCTAAGCGTTAAGCACCGTGACGTCAAAATTCAAAAACAAAATCCCGTTATGTACAATACTGCTAACAGCGTTGGGCTCTGCTGAACGCGGCCCAGATTTCCACCATGATTATAATATCTAAGCCTATAGTGTACTTAACTTTCGGCTCACTCTGAACCGTTAATGTCTCTGCATTACAGAAACGAACTCCAAACCCAAACGTTTACTTTTTCGTTCACTAGGCCTATTAACAAATGAAAGTTCATTTGACCAACATAGTAGCATTGTGCTTGCATTCACTTTAGAAAGGATTATGCTATAAACAGATGTAGTATAGCTTAGGTAATATATAAACATCCATTTTAAATAATAATATTAAAAAAAATCTTTGGAATATCAAAATGAAATAGAGCTTTAAAGCTACAAAAGTACTAAATACATCATAATTACGAAAAATATTTCCACATATTCACTTTATATTAAGGATAAAGGGAATATTATGGTTCTGTAGGATTCCTTTACACATCAAAACAAAACGAACTTCTAACGCAGCGCACTACTGTAACATCGGACGGACACACACAGACAAAAACATAGACTGCTTTTTAACTCTTTCCGTATTAATTTTGAATTGAGAAACAAGATTATCTTAAATATTAAAATGAATATAATTAATATTTAATATTTTCTTCGTTAGTTATTCGCCTTATTGAACGTTACATCGTTTTAAAAAATAACAATTAAACATTCTTGAGAGACTTGACTAATATTGGCGTTTGAAATGAAGCATACGCCGGTTGCTTCGCTTTACTCAAATAGGTAGTATATAAGGGTGTCGAACTACAGTTAAAAGCAAGAACAACCGCAATTGCGAAAACCTATCGTGGACAACCCACCCTAGGGAGGCTAGACGTTTCTCGTAACCCTAGCTGATCGCCGCGAATGTCTTAAACCAAACGATGACGATGGAGTAGAAGCCAGGTGTGCTGACTGGTGTCCATGTGGGATGGACTAAAACAAAGACCAGAAGATGGTGGTGTAGAAGCCAGGTGTACAGACTGGTGTCCATGTGGTATGGACAAAAACAAAGACCAGAAGATGGTAGTGTTAGAAGCCAGTGTGTACAGACTGGTGTCCATGTGGGATGGACAATGACCAGAAGATGGTGGTGTTAGAAGCCAATAAGTACAGACTGGTGTCCATGTGGGATGGACAAAAACAAAGACCAGAAGATGGTGGTGTTAGAAGCCAGTGTGTACAGAATGGTGTCCATGTGGGATGGACAATGAGCAGAAGATGGTGGTGTTAGAAGCCAGTAAGTACAGACTGGTGTCCATGTGGGATGGACAATAACAAAGACCAGAAGATGGTGGTATTAGAAGCCAGTGTGTACAGACTTGTGTCCATGTGGGATGGACGAAGGCCATAAGATGGTGGTGATTAGAAGCCAGTAAGTACAAACTGGTGTCCGTGTGGGATGGACAAAGACCAGAAGATGGTGGTGTGAGAACTCAAATAGAGTAGCCATTTCCGTGACTGTGAAAGCAGTTCGGAAATGGCGAACACGTTTGCTCCGATTTGGAAACTGCGAACGCGGTCACGTGGGTGTAACAACAGACAGACACACACACAGACAGACACACACGATCGTTACAGAACCTCTCCGTGACATACGTCACTCGGAGAGGTAAAAATCTTGATTGAAAATGCGCCTTTATTCTTGTTTAAATATAGCGCCTAGCGCCACAGCCTACTTTATATTCAAATATCATTTGTTGTACAGAACTATATGTACAGAGTAGTCTCTAGTCTCCAGTGCGAGCTAGACATGTAAATGTTATAGTTATAGCCTTTTCAATAAAACCTGATGATTTTCCTCATTAACGTAAATATATTTTGTTGACATAAAAATATAACATTTTGGCTTATAGTACAGGGAAAATAGGTTTTAACCCGGAACAAATTGAAACAAAGCTGAAAATTTCAGATTCTATAGATTTTTGGGCACTCTTTCACGTGGTGTGGTCTCCCACACTCTCCCACTGGTGGAATTTCCGCCATATTGGAAAATGGCGGACAAAATCGAGAAAAGGTTTAATAACTCCGGTTCTACTTAACCGATAAACACGTAATTAGGCTTCATTTATAGAATACCTACGAACACATAATTCATCACTTAAGATATTTTACCCTACAACTAACCGGAAGTTCACAATTTGACCCTGAAGATTAGCCTCATATAAAAAATGGGGATTTAAAGCATTTATTCTATTTTCAGAATACATTTCCAAAATTAAGGATTTAGTTTCCATTACTGACAAATTTTGTTTCTTTTCTGGCCGGAGCTCTAATGTATAGTACGGGAGAGGGTAAAACAGCCTTTGTACCATCATAAAACTTAATGTTGTAATATATACCGTTGTTCGCCTACCCTTGTCCATACGGCTAAAGTTGAGTTAAAGCGTGCGAAACGAAGTTGACTTAATTAAGTGTATACTTTAAATGAAGATTATAGAATTGAGCTTTTGGATTAGCTTCTCTTCCACCAACAAGTGCGGCAGCAAAGCAGCATTCAAATAGAGTTTATCACCAAGTTTGAACGTGGCTTGGAAGCAGCCTACATGCTAGAGAATGGGGTTGGAGACAGGTAGGATCTGAACTCAAACCAATCGTTACCACTCTACGACCAGTTCCAGATGAACTTCTGGAGATGATCTCTCGTAATTGCAAGGAAGTCTGTGATTTGAAATGTGAATGCAGTAAAACTGGTCCAGTCTGTTCTTCAATTTGTAGACACTGCAAGAGAGTATCTTATTCAACTGAACATGGAGATTTTGAGGCTCAACCTCAAGAAGATGAATATAATTAATCTTAAGCTTAACAAATATTGATAAATATACTAATATACAAGTTGGTAAACCAAAATAAACCTCTCCGATTCCAATTAAGAGGTTATTCTTAAATAATTAAGAAATTATAATTGATATTAATTAATAATAATATATTTATAATTTTAAACATAGCTATTGTTGACTTTTGAATTCTAGCGTATGCGTCTTTAACAATTTTGGGAAATTTAGGGTATGTAAGGCGATTGATTCACAATAAATGATAAGAAATCCGCAATTGCATGAACCTTTGGTTGAAGCCCTGCACTTGGGAGGCTAGACGTTTGACGTAACCCTAGCCGATCGCCACGCACTTCTTGATCCTAACGTTGGCATTAGAAGCCAAAAATTACAGCGAACACGCTTGCTCCGATTTGCCAACTGCGAACGCGGGGACCGACACACACACACACAGACAGACACCCCCCCATTCACGTCCAGTATAATACCTCTATGTGACGTCATCGTCACTTAAAGAGGTAAAAATATAATGGCAATAATATATTTTAGGTTTAAAACCCTCTTCGCATTTATTTCGCTTGAAACCGTTTCGAAATACTCAAAAATTAGATTTGCCTTACCTTCCGGGCTGGATTGTGAACTTCCGGTTAGTTTTAGGACAACACATTTTTGGGATGAATTATGTGTTTCAAAGTAATCTACAATTGAAGCCTAATAACGTGTTAATCGGGATAGTAGAGCCAGAGTTATTAAACTTAACTTTCCAGTATTGAAATTAACCCAATTAAAGATTCCATAAACAAAAATAATCCTTTACGGATGTTCTGCGTCTAAACACGGAATAAATAGCAACCGACGACAATCAGTCCAAAAAATACAAGGGTAGGGAAAAGTGTCTAGCAGCATTGCACCTCCGAAAATGGTGCTAGGTTTCACCGACGAAAATGAGCGACCGCCGTATCGGCGGCGTTACTTCAATATGGACCAAGACTATACACCCTTTCGACGGGAAAAGAGGGGTAGGCAACCCTTAGTATCGAGAGATACAAGGGGGTTGCTACAGTGCCGTGTTTGTGCACTCTCAGATCCAAAACGCCTACAGTGCAGGCGCTAAAAAGAAAGATGAAGGGCAGAGTTTTACCCCGCGCCTTTCCCTCTTAGACTCGTCGAAAGGGTGTATAGAAGAAGCCCGTTCAAATTCAGGGCCGGAGTTTTTGGGCCCTAGGCAAAGCCTTAGGTCCGGGCCCCCAGCCCCCCCCAACAGAAAACACTGTAAAAAAGTGAGGTTCATATTTGAATACTTAGGCGTGCATAGCCCCGACACTGTGGTGGTACGCTTTAACGTTCAAATTTGAATAATTTCTTTGCGTTCAAATTTGACTAAGTTCTTTGCGTTCAATTTTGAACAGAACACTATTAATCAAAATTAAACTCTCACGTATTCATAATTGAACGGTGCGTAAGAGGTTAGTATATCGTGTAAATTTAAGCACAACATAGACTTATGCCGAGATTATCTTACAACATAGAGTTATGCCGATGCACACTTATAACAGATCATCTTACAACATAGACTTATGTTTATGCCGATGCACACTTATAACAGATTATCTTACAACATAGACTTATGCCGAGCACACTTTGCCGAGATTATCTTACAACATAGACTTATGCCGAGATTATCTTACAACATAGACTTATGCCGAGATTATCTTACAACAACATAGACTTATGTTTATGCCGATGCACACTTATAACAGATTATCTTACAACATAGACTTATGCCGAGATTATCTTACAACATAGACTTATGCCGATGCACACTTATAACAGATTATCTTACAACATAGACTTATACCGAGATTATCTTACAACATAGACTTATGCCGAGATTATCTTACAACATAGACTTATGTTTATGCCGATGCACACTTATAACAGATTATCTTACAACATAGACTTATGCCGAGATTATCTTACAACATAGAGTTATGCCGATGCACACTTATAACAGATTATCTTACATCATAGACTTATGTTTATGCCGATGCACACTTATAACAGATTATCTTACATCATAGACTTATGTTTATGCCGATGCACACTTATAACAGATTATCTTACATCATAGACTTATGTTTATGCCGATGCACACTTATAACAGATTATCTTACAACATAGACTTATGCCGAGATTATCTTACAACATAGACTTATGTTTATGCCGATGCACACTTATAACAGATTATCTTACAACATAGACTTATGCCGATGAGCACTTATGGCAGATTATCTTACAACATAGACTTATGCCGAAATTATCTTACAACATAGACTTATGCCGAAATTATCATACATAATAGACTTATGTTTATGCCGATGCACATTTATAACAGATTATCTTACAACATAGACTTATGTTTATGCCGATGCACACTTATAACAGATTATCTTACAACATAGACTTATGCCGATGCACACTTATAACAGATTATCTTACATCATAGACTTATGTTTATGCCGATGCACACTTATAACAGATTATCTTACATCATAGACTTATGTTTATGCCGATGCACACTTATAACAGATTATCTTACAACATAGACTTATGCCGAGATTATCTTACAACATAGACTTATGTTTATGCCGATGCACACTTATAACAGATTATCTTACAACATAGACTTATGCCGATGAGCACTTATGGCAGATTATCTTACAACATAGACTTATGCCGAAATTATCTTACAACATAGACTTATGCCGAAATTATCATACATAATAGACTTATGTTTATGCCGATGCACATTTATAACAGATTATCTTACAACATAGACTTATGTTTATGCCGATGCACACTTATAACAGATTATCTTACAACATAGACTTATGCCGATGCACACTTTGCCGAGATTATCTTACAACATAGACTTATGCCGATGCACACTTATAACAGATTATCTTACAACATAGACTTATGCCGAGATTATCTTAACACATAGACTTATGCCGAGATTATCTTACAACATAAGACTTATGCCGAGATTATCTTACAACAACATAGACTTATGTTTATGCCGATGCACACTTATAACAGATTATCTTACAACATAGACTTATGTTTATGCCGATGCACACTTATAACAGATTATCTTACAACACAGACTTATGCCGAGATTATCTTACAACATAGACTTAGCCAAGATTATCTTACAACATAGACTTATGCCGATGCACACTTATAACAACATAGACTTATGTTTATGCCGATGCACACTTATAACAGATTATCTTGCAACATAGACTTATGCCGAGATTATCTTACAACATAGACTTATGCCGATGCACACTTATAACAGATTATCTTACAACATAGACTTATACCGAGATTATCTTACAACAACATAGACTTATGTTTATGCCGATGCACACTTATAACAGATTATCTTACAACATAGACTTATGTTTATGCCGATGCACACTTATAACAGATTATCTTACAACACAGACTTATGCCGAGATTATCTTACAACATAGACTTAGCCAAGATTATCTTACAACATAGACTTATGCCGATGCACACTTATAACAACATAGACTTATGTTTATGCCGATGCACACTTATAACAGATTATCTTGCAACATAGACTTATGCCGAGATTATCTTACAACATAGACTTATGCCGATGCACACTTATAACAGATTATCTTACAACATAGACTTATACCGAGATTATCTTACAACATAGACTTATGCCGAGATTATCTTACAACATAGACTTATGCCGAGATTATCTTACAACAACATAGACTTATGTTTATGCCGATGCACACTTATAAAAGATTATCTTACAACATAGACTTATGCCGAGATTATCTTACAACATAGACTTATGCCGATGCACACTTATAACAGATTATCTTACAACATAGACTTATACCGAGATTATCTTACAACATAGACTTATGCCGAGATTATCTTACAACATAGACTTATGTTTATGCCGATGCACACTTATAACAGATTATCTTACAACATAGACTTATGCCGAGATTATCTTACAACATAGAGTTATGCCGATGCACACTTATAACAGATTATCTTACATCATAGACTTATGTTTATGCCGATGCACACTTATAACAGATTATCTTACATCATAGACTTATGTTTATGCCGATGCACACTTATAACAGATTATCTTACATCATAGACTTATGTTTATGCCGATGCACACTTATAACAGATTATCTTACAACATAGACTTATGCCGAGATTATCTTACAACATAGACTTATGTTTATGCCGATGCACACTTATAACAGATTATCTTACAACATAGACTTATGCCGATGAGCACTTATGGCAGATTATCTTACAACATAGACTTATGCCGAAATTATCTTACAACATAGACTTATGCCGAAATTATCATACATAATAGACTTATGTTTATGCCGATGCACATTTATAACAGATTATCTTACAACATAGACTTATGCCGAAATTATCTTACAACATAGACTTATGCCGAAATTATCATACATAATAGACTTATGTTTATGCCGATGCACATTTATAACAGATTATCTTACAACATAGACTTATGTTTATGCCGATGCACACTTATAACAGATTATCTTACAACATAGACTTATGCCGATGCACACTTTGCCGAGATTATCTTACAACATAGACTTATGCCGATGAACACTTATAACAGATTATCTTACAACATAGACTTATGCCGAGATTATCTTAACACATAGACTTATGCCGAGATTATCTTACAACATAAGACTTATGCCGAGATTATCTTACAACATAAGACTTATGCCGAGATTATCTTACAACAACATAGACTTATGTTTATGCCGATGCACACTTATAACAGATTATCTTACAACATAGACTTATGTTTATGCCGATGCACACTTATAACAGATTATCTTACAACACAGACTTATGCCGAGATTATCTTACAACATAGACTTAGCCGAGATTATCTTACAACATAGACTTATGCCGATGCACACTTATAACAACATAGACTTATGTTTATGCCGATGCACATTTATAACAGATTTTCTTGCAACATAGACTTATGCCGAGATTATCTTACAACATAGACTTATGTTTATGCCGATGCACACTTATAACAGATTATCTTACAACATAGACTTATGCCGAGATTATCTTACAACATAAGACTTATGCCGAGATTATCTTACAACATAAGACTTATGCCGAGATTATCTTACAACAACATAGACTTATGTTTATGCCGATGCACACTTATAACAGATTATCTTACAACATAGACTTATGTTTATGCCGATGCACACTTATAACAGATTATCTTACAACACAGACTTATGCCGAGATTATCTTACAACATAGACTTAGCCAAGATTATCTTACAACATAGACTTATGCCGATGCACACTTATAACAACATAGACTTATGTTTATGCCGATGCACACTTATAACAGATTATCTTGCAACATAGACTTATGCCGAGATTATCTTACAACATAGACTTATGCCGATGCACACTTATAACAGATTATCTTACAACATAGACTTATACCGAGATTATCTTACAACAACATAGACTTATGTTTATGCCGATGCACACTTATAACAGATTATCTTACAACATAGACTTATGTTTATGCCGATGCACACTTATAACAGATTATCTTACAACACAGACTTATGCCGAGATTATCTTACAACATAGACTTAGCCAAGATTATCTTACAACATAGACTTATGCCGATGCACACTTATAACAACATAGACTTATGTTTATGCCGATGCACACTTATAACAGATTATCTTGCAACATAGACTTATGCCGAGATTATCTTACAACATAGACTTATGCCGATGCACACTTATAACAGATTATCTTACAACATAGACTTATACCGAGATTATCTTACAACATAGACTTATGCCGAGATTATCTTACAACATAGACTTATGCCGAGATTATCTTACAACAACATAGACTTATGTTTATGCCGATGCACACTTATAAAAGATTATCTTACAACATAGACTTATGCCGAGATTATCTTACAACATAGACTTATGCCGATGCACACTTATAACAGATTATCTTACAACATAGACTTATACCGAGATTATCTTACAACATAGACTTATGCCGAGATTATCTTACAACATAGACTTATGTTTATGCCGATGCACACTTATAACAGATTATCTTACAACATAGACTTATGCCGAGATTATCTTACAACATAGAGTTATGCCGATGCACACTTATAACAGATTATCTTACATCATAGACTTATGTTTATGCCGATGCACACTTATAACAGATTATCTTACATCATAGACTTATGTTTATGCCGATGCACACTTATAACAGATTATCTTACATCATAGACTTATGTTTATGCCGATGCACACTTATAACAGATTATCTTACAACATAGACTTATGCCGAGATTATCTTACAACATAGACTTATGTTTATGCCGATGCACACTTATAACAGATTATCTTACAACATAGACTTATGCCGATGAGCACTTATGGCAGATTATCTTACAACATAGACTTATGCCGAAATTATCTTACAACATAGACTTATGCCGAAATTATCATACATAATAGACTTATGTTTATGCCGATGCACATTTATAACAGATTATCTTACAACATAGACTTATGCCGAAATTATCTTACAACATAGACTTATGCCGAAATTATCATACATAATAGACTTATGTTTATGCCGATGCACATTTATAACAGATTATCTTACAACATAGACTTATGTTTATGCCGATGCACACTTATAACAGATTATCTTACAACATAGACTTATGCCGATGCACACTTTGCCGAGATTATCTTACAACATAGACTTATGCCGATGAACACTTATAACAGATTATCTTACAACATAGACTTATGCCGAGATTATCTTAACACATAGACTTATGCCGAGATTATCTTACAACATAAGACTTATGCCGAGATTATCTTACAACATAAGACTTATGCCGAGATTATCTTACAACAACATAGACTTATGTTTATGCCGATGCACACTTATAACAGATTATCTTACAACATAGACTTATGTTTATGCCGATGCACACTTATAACAGATTATCTTACAACACAGACTTATGCCGAGATTATCTTACAACATAGACTTAGCCGAGATTATCTTACAACATAGACTTATGCCGATGCACACTTATAACAACATAGACTTATGTTTATGCCGATGCACATTTATAACAGATTATCTTGCAACATAGACTTATGCCGAGATTATCTTACAACATAGACTTATGTTTATGCCGATGCACACTTATAACAGATTATCTTACAACACAGACTTATGCCGAGATTATCTTACAACATAGACTTAACCAAGATTATCTTACAACATAGACTTATGCCGATGCACACTTATAACAACATAGACTTATGTTTATGCCGATGCACACTTATAACAGATTATCTTGCAACATAGACTTATGCCGAGATTATCTTACAACATAGACTTATGCCGATGCACACTTATAACAGATTATCTTACAACATAGACTTATACCGAGATTATCTTACAACATAGACTTATGCCGAGATTATCTTACAACATAGACTTATGCCGAGATTATCTTACAACAACATAGACTTATGTTTATGCCGATGCACACTTATAACAGATTATCTTACAACATAGACTTATGCCGAGATTATCTTACAACATAGACTTATGCCGATGCACACTTATAACAGATTATCTTACAACATAGACTTATACCGAGATTATCTTACAACATAGACTTATGCCGAGATTATCTTACAACATAGACTTATGTTTATGCCGATGCACACTTATAACAGATTATCTTACAACATAGACTTATGCCGAGATTATCTTACAACATAGAGTTATGCCGATGCACACTTATAACAGATTATCTTACATCATAGACTTATGTTTATGCCGATGCACACTTATAACAGATTATCTTACATCATAGACTTATGTTTATGCCGATGCACACTTATAACAGATTATCTTACATCATAGACTTATGTTTATGCCGATGCACACTTATAACAGATTATCTTACAACATAGACTTATGCCGAGATTATCTTACAACATAGACTTATGCCGATGCACACTTATAACAGATTATCTGACTACATAGACTTATGCCGAGATTATCTTACAACATAGACTTATGCCGAGATTATCTTACAACATAGACTTATGCCGAGATTATCTTACAACATAGACTTATGCCGAGATTATCTCACAACATAGACTTATGCCGAGATTATCTTACAACATAGACTTATGCCGAGATTATCTTACAACATAGACTTATGCCGAGATTATCTTACAACATAGACTTATGCCGATGCACACTTATAACAGATTATCTTACAACATAGACTTATGCCGATGCACACTTATAACAGATTATCTGACTACATAGACTTATGCCGAGATTATCTTACAACATAGACTTATGTTTATGCCGATGCACACTTATAACAGATTATCTTACAACATAGATTTATGCCGAGATTATCTTACAACATAGACTTATGCCGATGCACACTTATAACAGATTATCTTACAACATAGACTTATGCCGAGATTATCTTACAACATAGACTTATGCCGAGATTATCTTACAACATAGACTTATGCCTAGATTATCTTACAACATAGACTTATGCCGAGATTATCTTACAACATAGACTTATGCCGAGATTATCTTACAACATAGACTTATGCCGAGATTATCTTACAACATAGACTTAAGCCGAGATTATCTTACAACATAGAGTTATGCCGATGCACACTTATTACAGATCATCTTACAACATAGACTTATGTTTATGCCGATGCACACTTATAACAGATTATCTTACAACATAGACTTATGTTTATGCCGATGCACACTTATAACAGATTATCTTACAACATAGACTTATGCCGAGATTATCTTACAACATAGACTTATGTTTATGCCGATGCACACTTATAACAGATTATCTTACAACATAGACTTATGCCGATGCACACTTATAACAGATTATCTTACAACATAGACTTATGCCGATGCACACTTATAACAGATTATCTGACTACATAGACTTATGCCGAGATTATCTTACAACATAGACTTATGCCGAGATTATCTTACAACATAGACTTATGCCGAGATTATCTTACAACATAGACCTATGCCGAGATTATCTTACAACATAGACTTATGCCGAGATTATCTTACAACATAGACTTATGCCGAGATTATCTTACAACATAGACTTATGCCGAGATTATCTTACAACATAGACTTATGCCGAGATTATCTTACAACATAGACTTATGCCGAGATTATCTTACAACATAGACTTATGCCGATGAGCACTTATGGCAGATTATCTTACAACATAGACTTATGCCGAAATTATCTTACAACATAGACTTATGCCGAAATTATCATACATAATAGACTTATGTTTATGCCGATGCACATTTATAACAGATTATCTTACAACATAGACTTATGCCGAAATTATCTTACAACATAGACTTATGCCGAAATTATCATACATAATAGACTTATGTTTATGCCGATGCACATTTATAACAGATTATCTTACAACATAGACTTATGTTTATGCCGATGCACACTTATAACAGATTATCTTACAACATAGACTTATGCCGATGCACACTTTGCCGAGATTATCTTACAACATAGACTTATGCCGATGAACACTTATAACAGATTATCTTACAACATAGACTTATGCCGAGATTATCTTAACACATAGACTTATGCCGAGATTATCTTACAACATAAGACTTATGCCGAGATTATCTTACAACATAAGACTTATGCCGAGATTATCTTACAACAACATAGACTTATGTTTATGCCGATGCACACTTATAACAGATTATCTTACAACATAGACTTATGTTTATGCCGATGCACACTTATAACAGATTATCTTACAACACAGACTTATGCCGAGATTATCTTACAACATAGACTTAGCCGAGATTATCTTACAACATAGACTTATGCCGATGCACACTTATAACAACATAGACTTATGTTTATGCCGATGCACATTTATAACAGATTATCTTGCAACATAGACTTATGCCGAGATTATCTTACAACATAGACTTATGTTTATGCCGATGCACACTTATAACAGATTATCTTACAACACAGACTTATGCCGAGATTATCTTACAACATAGACTTAGCCAAGATTATCTTACAACATAGACTTATGCCGATGCACACTTATAACAACATAGACTTATGTTTATGCCGATGCACACTTATAACAGATTATCTTGCAACATAGACTTATGCCGAGATTATCTTACAACATAGACTTATGCCGATGCACACTTATAACAGATTATCTTACAACATAGACTTATACCGAGATTATCTTACAACATAGACTTATGCCGAGATTATCTTACAACATAGACTTATGCCGAGATTATCTTACAACATAGACTTATGCCGAGATTATCTTACAACAACATAGACTTATGTTTATGCCGATGCACACTTATAACAGATTATCTTACAACATAGACTTATGCCGAGATTATCTTACAACATAGACTTATGCCGATGCACACTTATAACAGATTATCTTACAACATAGACTTATACCGAGATTATCTTACAACATAGACTTATGCCGAGATTATCTTACAACATAGACTTATGTTTATGCCGATGCACACTTATAACAGATTATCTTACAACATAGACTTATGCCGAGATTATCTTACAACATAGAGTTATGCCGATGCACACTTATAACAGATTATCTTACATCATAGACTTATGTTTATGCCGATGCACACTTATAACAGATTATCTTACATCATAGACTTATGTTTATGCCGATGCACACTTATAACAGATTATCTTACATCATAGACTTATGTTTATGCCGATGCACACTTATAACAGATTATCTTACAACATAGACTTATGCCGAGATTATCTTACAACATAGACTTATGCCGATGCACACTTATAACAGATTATCTGACTACATAGACTTATGCCGAGATTATCTTACAACATAGACTTATGCCGAGATTATCTTACAACATAGACTTATGCCGAGATTATCTTACAACATAGACTTATGCCGAGATTATCTCACAACATAGACTTATGCCGAGATTATCTTACAACATAGACTTATGCCGAGATTATCTTACAACATAGACTTATGCCGAGATTATCTTACAACATAGACTTATGCCGAGATTATCTTACAACATAGACTTATGCCGAGATTATCTTACAACATAGACTTATGCCGAGATTATCTTACAACATAGACTTATGCCGAGATTATCTTACAACATAGACTTATGCCGATGCACACTTTGCCGAGATCATCTTACAACAAAAACTTATGCCGATGCACACCTATAACAGATTATCTTACAACATAGCCTTATGCCGATGCACACCTATAACAGATTATCTTACAACATAGCCTTATGCCGATGCACACTTATAACAGATTATCTTACAACATAGACTTATGCCGAGATTATCTTACAACATAGACTTATGCCGAGATTATCTTACAACATAGACTTATGCCGAGATTATCTTAAAACATAGAGTTATGCCGATGCACACTTATAACAGATTATCTTACAACATAGACTTATGCCGATGCACACTTATAACAGATTATCTGACTACATAGACTTATGCCGAGATTATCTTACAACATAGACTTATGTTTATGCCGATGCACACTTATAACAGATTATCTTACAACATAGATTTATGCCGAGATTATCTTACAACATAGACTTATGCCGATGCACACTTATAACAGATTATCTTACAACATAGACTTATGCCGAGATTATCTTACAACATAGACTTATGCCGAGATTATCTTACAACATAGACTTATGCCTAGATTATCTTACAACATAGACTTATGCCGAGATTATCTTACAACATAGACTTATGCCGAGATTATCTTACAACATAGACTTATGCCGAGATTATCTTACAACATAGACTTAAGCCGAGATTATCTTACAACATAGAGTTATGCCGATGCACACTTATTACAGATCATCTTACAACATAGACTTATGTTTATGCAGATGCACACTTATAACAGATTATCTTACAACATAGACTTATGTTTATGCCGATGCACACTTATAACAGATTATCTTACAACATAGACTTATGCCGAGATTATCTTACAACATAGACTTATGTTTATGCCGATGCACACTTATAACAGATTATCTTACAACATAGACTTATGCCGATGCACACTTATAACAGATTATCTTACAACATAGACTTATGCCGATGCACACTTATAAAAGATTATCTTACAACATAGACTTATGCCGATGCACACTTATAACAGATTATCTTACAACATAGACTTATGCCGATGCACACTTATAACAGATTATCTGACTACATAGACTTATGCCGAGATTATCTTACAACATAGACTTATGCCGAGATTATCTTACAACATAGACTTATGCCGAGATTATCTTACAACATAGACCTATGCCGAGATTATCTTACAACATAGACTTATGCCGAGATTATCTTACAACATAGACTTATGCCGAGATTATCTTACAACATAGACTTATGCCGAGATTATCTTACAACATAGACTTATGCCGAGATTATCTTACAACATAGACTTATGCCGAGATTATCTTACAACATAGACTTATGCCGAGATTATCTTACAACATAGAGTTATGCCGATGCACACTTATAAAAGATTATCTTACAACTTAGACTTATGTATATGCCGATGCCCACTTATAACAGATTATATTACAACATAGACTTATGTTTATGCCGATGCACACTTATAACAGATTATCTTACAACATAGACTTATGCCGAGATTATCTTACAACATAGACTTATGCCGAGATTATCTTACAACATAGACTTATGCCGAGATTATCTTACAACATAGACTTATGCCGAGATTATCTTACAACATAGACTTATGCCGATGCACACTTTGCCGAGATCATCTTACAACAAAAACTTATGCCGATGCACACCTATAACAGATTATCTTACAACATAGCCTTATGCCGATGCACACCTATAACAGATTATCTTACAACATAGCCTTATGCCGATGCACACTTATAACAGATTATCTTACAACATAGACTTATGCCGAGATTATCTTACAACATAGACTTATGCCGAGATTATCTTACAACATAGACTTATGCCGAGATTATCTTAAAACATAGAGTTATGCCGATGCACACTTATAACAGATTATCTTACAACATAGACTTATGCCGATGCACACTTATAACAGATTATCTGACTACATAGACTTATGCCGAGATTATCTTACAACATAGACTTATGTTTATGCCGATGCACACTTATAACAGATTATCTTACAACATAGATTTATGCCGAGATTATCTTACAACATAGACTTATGCCGATGCACACTTATAACAGATTATCTTACAACATAGACTTATGCCGAGATTATCTTACAACATAGACTTATGCCGAGATTATCTTACAACATAGACTTATGCCTAGATTATCTTACAACATAGACTTATGCCGAGATTATCTTACAACATAGACTTATGCCGAGATTATCTTACAACATAGACTTATGCCGAGATTATCTTACAACATAGACTTAAGCCGAGATTATCTTACAACATAGAGTTATGCCGATGCACACTTATTACAGATCATCTTACAACATAGACTTATGTTTATGCCGATGCACACTTATAACAGATTATCTTACAACATAGACTTATGTTTATGCCGATGCACACTTATAACAGATTATCTTACAACATAGACTTATGCCGAGATTATCTTACAACATAGACTTATGTTTATGCCGATGCACACTTATAACAGATTATCTTACAACATAGACTTATGCCGATGCACACTTATAACAGATTATCTTACAACATAGACTTATGCCGATGCACACTTATAAAAGATTATCTTACAACATAGACTTATGCCGATGCACACTTATAACAGATTATCTTACAACATAGACTTATGCCGATGCACACTTATAACAGATTATCTGACTACATAGACTTATGCCGAGATTATCTTACAACATAGACTTATGCCGAGATTATCTTACAACATAGACTTATGCCGAGATTATCTTACAACATAGACCTATGCCGAGATTATCTTACAACATAGACTTATGCCGAGATTATCTTACAACATAGACTTATGCCGAGATTATCTTACAACATAGACTTATGCCGAGATTATCTTACAACATAGACTTATGCCGAGATTATCTTACAACATAGACTTATGCCGAGATTATCTTACAACATAGACTTATGCCGAGATTATCTTACAACATAGAGTTATGCCGATGCACACTTATAAAAGATTATCTTACAACTTAGACTTATGTATATGCCGATGCCCACTTATAACAGATTATATTACAACATAGACTTATGTTTATGCCGATGCACACTTATAACAGATTATCTTACAACACAGACTTACGCCGAGATTATCTTACAACATAGACTTATGCCGACATTATCTTACAACATAGACTTATGTTTATGCCGATGCACACTTATAACAGATTATCTTACAACATAGACTTATGCCGAGATTATCTTACAACATAGACTTATGCCGATGCACACTTATTGCAGATTATCTTACAACATAGACTTACGCCGAAATTATCTTACAACATAGACTTATGCCGAAATTATCGTACATAATAGACTTATGTTTATGCCGATGCACACTTATAACAGATTATCTTACAACATAGACTTATGCCGATGCACACTTATAACAGATTATCTTACAACATAGACTTATGCCGATGCACAATTTGCCGAGATTATCTTACAACATAGACTTATGCCGATGCACACTTATAACAGATTATCTTACAACATAGACATATACCGAGATTATCTTACAACATAGACTTATGCCGAGATTATCTTACAACATAGACTTATGCCGAGATTATCTTACAACATAGACATATGTTTATGCCGATGCACACTTATAACAGATTATCTTACAACATAGATTTATGGCGAGATTATCTTACAACATAGACTTATGCCGATGCACACTTATAACAGATTATCTTACAACATAGACTTATGCCGAGATTATCTTACAACATAGACTTATGCCGAGATTATCTTACAACATAGACTTATGCCGATGCACACTTATAACAGATTATCTTACAACATAGACTTATGCCGAGATTAACTTACAACATAGACTAATGCCGAGATTATCTTACAACATAGACTTATGCCTAGATTATCTTACAACATAGACTTATGCCGAGATTATCTTACAACATAGACTTATGCCGAGATTATCTTACAACATAGACTTATGCCGAGATTATCTTACAACATAGACTTATGCCGAGATTATCTTACAACATAGAGTTATGCCGATGCACACTTATAACAGATTATTTTACAACATAGACTTATGTTTATGCCGATGCACACTTATAACAGATTATCTTACAACATAGACTTATGTTTATGCCGATGCACACTTATAACAGATTATCTTACAACATAGACTTATGCCGAGATTATCTTACAACATAGACTTATGCCGAGGTTATCTTACAACATAGACTTATGTTTATGCCGATGCACACTTATAACAGATTATCTTACAACATAGACTTATGCCGAGATTATCCAACAACATAGACTTATGCCGATGCACACTTATAACATATTATCTTACAACATAGACTTATGCCGAAATTATCTTACATAATAGACTTATGTTTATGCCGATGCACACTTATAACAGATTATCTTACAACATAGACTTATGCCGAGATTATCTTACAACATAGACTTATGCCGAGATTATCTTACAACATAGACTTATGCCGAGATTATCTTACAACATAGACTCATGCCGAGATTATCTTACAACATAGACTTATGCTGAGATTATCTTACAACATAGACTCATGCCGAGATTATTTTACAACATAGACTTATGCCGAGATTATGTTACAACATAGAGTTATGGTGATGCACACTTATAACAGATTATCTTACAACATAGACTTATGCCGAGATTATCTTACAACATAGACTTATGCCGAGATTATCTTACAACATAGACTTATGCCTAGATTATCTTAAAACATAGACTTATGCCGAGATTATCTTACAACATAGAATTATGCCGAGATTATCTTACAACATAGACTTATGCCGATGCACACTTATCACCTTGGCTTAAGCGAGATTTTGAATCTTACAACATAGACTTATGCCGATGCACACTAATCACTTCTAATATATAGACTTATGCCGCGATTATCTTACTTATCACTTCTAACATATAGACTTATGCCGAGATTATCTTACAATATTGACTTATGCCCCATTTCTTAGAATCCAAAAGAAAAATTACCATTTCTTAGAATGAAAAAAGAGAAAAAGAAATAACCATTTCTTCGGTTAGCTCTGACATAACCATTTCTTAGGGTAACTCTGACCACATTCCAAATCGTGAAAAACTACTACCACGACGACCACCACCACCACCACCACAAGCACCATCACAGGCTCGCGGGACAAACAAATAGCCTCATCGTATATATACGATGTGGCTAAAAACAAGTGTTGGTGTAAATTTGGTTGTTCAAGTAGAGGTAGTACACGTGGAATTGGAGAGTGAAAAGATGCCTAGATAAGAACGCGGTATTTTTCCATCAAAGCTAGAGAGATGCGCGCCTAAAAGGGGGAACCCCCTGGGTTTTGTTAACCCTTTCTTCAATAAGGACCCCCCAAAAACTAAGAAAAAAAGAGGAGAATCAGAATCGAACTTGTAGCGAAGGAGGCGAGATCAGCGCGGTACCGATCTCGGCTAACCAAATATAGTTCGCGCGCAAAACATGGACTTTAGTATATTTTTCATGAATTTAACTTAATTGTATTAAACATTTATTAATTTTCAAACTTGCGCCTTTTATTTACCGAAACTCAAGCCCTTTATCGAACCAACTACAACAAAAACTATAAGCGACGAAATCCCTTTTTTTTTCAGTCGGCAAAAGGGTGTTAATTTTAATTAGCTCTCCCAAATTGAGTTAGAGAACTTCTCACCACGACAAATTGGTGCCGAAACCCGGGAGAAAGGTTGAGTTTTAAGGTAAATTTGTTTTGATATATTGAAGTGTTCGCGGAAACGTTCGGTTAAATTCGCGCTAGTGAAGTACTAAATATGGCGGATGATGAGCGAAAAAGATTAGTGCGAATGCGCGGAGTAATTCGGGGCTCTGTGACCAGAGTGAAGAAAGTTATTGACGAGCAACTTGAAGAGGAAGAGCCGAACATAGAAACTTTGGAGCAAGCGGCATCCTTATTGGATTCAAAGGAGATCGAGTTGAAAGATCTGGACAAACAAATTGAACTTCTTTTGGCTAAAACGATGACGGAGGAAGAATTGGTGATGGAAGATAGATAGAATCGTTTTGGCGCGAAGCAGGGCTAATCGGTATATAGATAAAGTGCAAAAGCCACTTCATACTACGATTCCTGTTTCATCTAGTGGTCCAACACCACCAATAGGGAGAAGCCAAGAAGAAGAGAGAGGACCATCTGTGCGACTACCGAAACTTGAATTGAAAAAATATAATGGTGAAATTTCTCAATGGCAGAACTTTTGGGGACAGTACGAGTCATCATTTCATCACAACTGGTGCCTAGATGATACAGATAAGTTTTCTTATTAAAGAGGTTTATTAGAAAGACCGGCCGCTAAGGCTATAGCGGGACTATCACTGTCAGATGCTAATTACAATACAGCCATTGGCGTTTTAAAAAAGCAGTTTGGAAAAAGAGGTTTAATTGTAAGCGAGCATAAAAATAATCTTTTAAAATTACCTAAGGTCAATGAAGCTAATGATATAAAAGGTTTAAAACTATGATACGAGTCTTGTGAGGTAAGGAGTTTAGAAGCCTTAGAAGTTCCTCAAGAACAATATGGCGCTTTTTAACTCATATTTTGGGAGGATTTTTTGCCTAGGGAATTAGCCCTACAATTTACGAGGTCTAGGCCAGATGATGATGAATCAGAATGGGAAGTAGATGAAATATTGGAGTTCCTAAAAAAGGAAATTTCATGTTTAGAGAAAATTTCAGCCATTAAAAGGATTGATAATTTGCGTGAACCACCTTTGAAAAGAGCGGAAAAACAAAGCGACTCCTTTAACAGAAATAACTTTAGCGCGGGAAAAAAACAATTTCCCCACAGTAGCAGCTTTGCATGTAGGGGTTAATAATAATAATAATAACCATTTCAACAACACTCCTAGATTTTGCGATACCCTTCCATTTTGCGATAGTGAATCTCATGCGCCTATACACTGTAACCTTTCAATTACCGAGCGTAGGGGTATAGTTTTATAAAAGAGATTGTGTTTTATTTGTTTGCGCGGGCTCACCATGCCACCACGTGCTATTTAAAATCTAAAAGGTGTGCTAAGTGTAGTAGAAAACATAATCTAGCGGTTTGTGACTACCAAGAAAATGGCGTCCCAATTCGACCCCACCAACAGCAAAACGCAGTAATTAGCGAGCAAACGCAAAACCCAGAGCAACGTTCAAATAACGCGCAAACGGTATCACGTCAAATTAACATGGCAGCGGCGGTATCTTCAATGAGCAAAACTAAGCCTAGTGCGGGCGAAATAATCCTCCAAACAGCCAAAGCGAGTATTATCGGCCCAAGCGGTATGCAAGAGAAAACGTGCGTATTTTTCGATAGCGGTAGTCAGGCAAGTTTCATCACGGAAGAATTATCTAGAAAACTAAAATTAGATGTAATCGGCGAAGAAGCTCTCGATGTCTATAAGTTCGATGGGGAAACGCCAATGCGCAGCGCTAGGAAAAAGTTCGTGTTACTTTACACAACCCCAGAGACCCCTCTCGAAATTGCGTCATAACGGCTTTTGAAGCGCGCACGATTTGCGGAGCGATTTTCTCTGTACCAAGCGAAACCGTAGTCCACGAGATGAACAAGCGCGGTCTCGAAGTAGCCGACCCCCTAACCCCTAGCGGCGAATTCCAAAACGAGAGTCCGATAGAAATTCTCATCGGATCTGAATGTTTCTGGGAATACACGAGCGGAAAAACAGAGCGCCTTGGAAAGGCTTTAGTAGCGCTAGAAACACGCTTTGGGTGGATTGTTCAAGGTCCTACCACGGTCACGCCCACTTTAACGGCTAAAGTAAATTCCGTCACTATCATGCACGTAGCGAGAGAGAGCAATGTATGCGAAGAAGAAGAATCACTGTGGAAACAAATCAGTTCGACTTGGGAATTAGACGGAATGGGTATAATTGATGAAGAAACCCAGAGGCAAGCGGGTATCCCGGCATTTCAACAATTTGAAGATAATATCACCTTCAATAACGGGCGCTATCAAGTTAGTCTGCCGTGGAAAACAGAAAAAGAGAAACTGGGCGACAATTTCGACGTAGCGAGCAAAAGAACGGAAAATTTACTTAAGAGACTTCGCGAAAAACCTGAAATATTTGAGAGATACCATGGCGTAATTTTAGAGCAAATCGAGGCTGGTATTATAGAGGAAGTTCCACAGGAAGAGCTTATTGTCTCGGACCCAAACCGACCATTATATTACATCCCGCACCGGGGAGTTTTTAGAGAGGATGAACAAGTCACCACAAAATTGCGAGTCGTGAATGTCGCGTCGTCTCATGCTGCGGGCTTTCCGTCTTTGAACGACTGTTTAGATGCTGGTCCAAGTCTCTTACCAGACCTATTCGATATCCTTATCGGATTTAGGGAAAACCCTATCGCGCTGACCGCGGACATTGAAAAAGCTTTTCATCAAATTGAGATTAATCCGGAGGACAGGGACGCGCTGCGCTTTATGGGTAAAAGGAACTAGTCCGCGAGAAAATTCTGACATGAAGATATACCGATTTACCAGAGTTCCTTTTGGAGTTAACGCTAGCCCTTTCCTATTAACTGCTACAATCAAACATCATGCGAAGAAATACGAAAACATCTACGCTAACACGAGCGCGATTCTTCAAAAGAAGCTATACGTGGATAACCTTGCTAGCGGGGCAAAAAATACGGAAATGACCCTCCAATTGGGCTTTGAAGCAACTGAAATATTGAAAGCAGCGGGAATGAACGTACGTAAATGGCGTAGCAATTCTAGAGAGCTGAAGGAGAGGCTAGGAGAAACTCGCGCCGAAGAACCCAGTGGTAGCGTGACCAAACGTCAGTCAGTATAGGTGCTGGGACTATCATGGAACGAAAAGGACGACCATTTACATTACGACGTCAGCGCATTACTTGACTTCATGACAAATAATTGCGACACCAAGCGATGGATCTTAAAGGCTGTTGCGCGCCTCTTTGACCCTCTGGGGTTTATTACTCCCTTCACTATTCGCGCGAAGATGTTACTTCAAGAGCTTTGGGAAGCGGAGGCTCCTTGGGATAAGCGCTTATCCCAGTCAGAAAATCACACTGAGGTTGCTGCCGCTTATGCAAAATGGTGCGAAGAATTACCTGACTTGAGAAATATCAGAATCCCACGTTTCTACTTTAAAGGCGCACTGGAAGATTTAAGTACACCACCGGAAGTTCACTGCTTCGTGGATGCAAGCACTCGCGCGTACGATGTTGTTATCTTTAGATAAAGATGGGTTAATGTCCGTAGGTGGCCGTCTAACGGGAGCGCATCTCACCTATCGTGAACAGCACCCTTGGCTTATATCTTCCCAGCATCAATTGGCAAAATTAATGGCCATGGATCATCATCAGCGCTTAAATCATGCAGGAGTCAGTGACACCCGGGGAGAGATACGAGAATATTTTTGGATTCCCAAGGCCCGTCAAATGGTAAAAAGGGAACTAATTAGTTGCCAACGCTGTAAATTATTCCACGCAAAACCCTCAGCAGCAATTATGGCTCCATTACCACCATCAAGAACGACTCCAGCGCCAGTTTTTGAAGTTTGCGGTGTAGACTTTTGCGGACCATTGTTTACAAAAGAAGGAAACAAATGTCCCACCACATATGTGGCATTATACACATGCGCTGTAACGAGAGCGATTCACCTCGAGTTAGTGCCTAACCTCACCGCGGATAGCTTTTTGATGTCCTTTCGTCGCTTTATTGCTCGTCGAGGTTTAATAAAAATCATGTACAGTGATAACGCGAAAACGATTAAACGCGCGGAAGCGGATCTTTGTCACCTGTGGGACAATCTAAGAAGTCAAAACGTTTTTAACAGTCTGTACAATCTAATTTGATTAGGTTAGGCAAGGTAAACTACGCTGTTTCGTTTAAAAAAGGGTTACTCCTTTAAGATACTGCACAGAAACTGAGATTTGCAAGTATTTATTTGTAAATTATTGGTAACCAGAAAATGCGAAGGTTTTGTTCAATACATATTTGGGAAATGCCTTCACTAAATGATCACTTAAGATTAGTTGAACTTAAGTACTACATGGTCATATAGGCTAGTAAACTCATTGACGCGATGAATGCCTAAAAATTAGGAATTTGTATAAAGGACGTTCCAAGATGAGTGGTTGGACAAAACTATAGCGGGTTCTATGATCGATTTTCAGGCGAAAATGTTCTATGCCATTTTGACGTAAAAGCCACTTTTTTACAAGTTATGATTAAAGAGTTTTACGAATGATCCCTTATATTAAACTAAGAAATTTGAAAACACAGAATCGCCTATAGGGTCGAATGTACTTCGGTAATACCAGGGAGTAAGGAAAGTTAGAGGGAGTTTTGATCTAATGCTAAAAAAACCGTCATACAGTGGCAAATGGTAAAGAAAGTGGGGGGTAGGAATTTTTATCTCCGTTCCTCAATTTTTGCTAACGCGCAGGCGCGAGTGACGTCGTTTACTACCGCCAGCAGAGAGAATTTAAAAATTATCTCTGCAGCCAGCGCCAGCTTCCGCTTCCATCGACTGCTGCCCCACTCACTCTGTTCGACTCGCCGTCGAGATAACCGGGAAGCCCGGAAGGCGAATTTGCGGTATCGTTCGGTAGGCGTTATAAAATATTCAACGTTTTAAAGCTCAAGTTTCGAAATTTTTTGAGACATTTACCAAGTCTTCAACTAAATATTATAACATTTTCTTTAAATTTCAACATAAATATAGCTCTGAGAATAAAATTAGACACGAAAACTACACTAAGCCTTGGTTAGATATCATCGGCTGAGGCCGAGCGGCGCATCTCGAGCCGCCGGCGGCCGGGCTTGCCGTAACGGCGAGAACAGAAAAATACCTCGTTAAAAAACAGATGCACGACGGTTTTTAAATTTGACGCATGCGCGCGGACACCGCGTTGAGTCCCCGAGTCAGCGCCAGAGAGAGACGATTTTAGCCACGAATCTAACGAACGCGCCTATTCACTTTAATACTCCCTCTTTTTGGAAAATCGGGTTTTTACCTCTCCGAGTGACGTATGTCACGGAGAGGTTCTATTTTCGACGTAACTGTGTGTCTGTGTGTCTGTGTGTCAGTCTGTCCGTTGTTACACCCACGTGACCGCGTTCGCAGTTTGCAAATCGGAGCAAATGTGTATTCAATTTCCAGACCGCATCTACAGTCCCGGAAATTGTATTCCCCTGACAGGCTATTACTCCATTGCCTGTCTAACAACTCTGTTCATTTGTCCACCCCACATGGACACCAGTTTGAACTTACTGGCTTCTTAACACCACCATCTTCTAGTCTTTCGCCCATTCCACATGGACACCAAGTCTGTACTTACTGGCTTCTAAACACCACCACCTTCTCGTCTTTGTCCATTCCACATGGATACCAGTCTGTACACCTGGCTCCTAACACCACCATCATCCTTAAGGTTAAGACATACGCGGCGATCGGCTAGGGTTACGAGAAACGTTTAGCCATCCAATGGAGGGGTCTTCTTCCAAGGTTCACGCAATTGCGATGATCTTAACTACAGCTGCGATTCGAATCCTTTATATACAACCTATTTGAGTAAGGCGAAACAACAGTCATATCCTTCATTTCAAACGCCAATATTAGTCAAGTCTCTCAAGAATGTTTAATTGTTCTTTATCAAAACGATGTAACGCTCAATAAGGCGAACAACTAACGAAGAAAATATTTAATATTAATTATATTTATTTTAATATTTAAGATAATCTTGTTTCTCAACTCAAAATTAATAGGGAAAGAGTTAAAAAGCAATCAATGTTTTTGTCTGTGTGTGTCCGTCCATTATTGCACTAGTGCGTCGCGTTAGCAGTTAGCCTTGTGTTGATGTGTTAAGAAATCATACAGAACCTCAATATTCCCCTTTTCCATAATATAAAGTGAATACGTGGAGGTATTTTTCGTAATTATGATGCATTTAGTACTTTTGTAGCTATAAAGCTCTGTTTCATTTTGATTTTCCAAAGATTTATTTAATATTGTTATTTGAAATGGCTGTTTATATGTTACTTAAGCTATACTTCATCTGTATATAGAATAATCCTTGGTTTAGTGATTTCATGAAGAAATCTAAGACCTAGACTCAGGCGCGTATATCAAGTTTTATCCGCAATAGGCTTAGTGAAACAAAGTGTAAATAATCGAGGCCTGAGATGAAGTAAACTTAGGGCTTTGATTTTCGTGTCTGAAATGAAGAGACATCAACGGTTCAGAGTGAGCCGAAAATTAAATGCACTCTTAAATAATCAGGTTAAGATTTTATAATAGAGGAAAAGATCATGGTGGCAAATAGAATAGTAAACGGGTAGTAGCTACAGACGTTTTATCCTCTTTATGGTGCGCATTGACTACTAGTGCGTCTAGCTACAATTTAGCTTAGGTGTTATTTAACGTTAACATTCCTGTTGGCAAACTAAGAATATTGTTGAGGTGAGACGAGACGATAGTGTTTACACTGCAAACCAGTTGTGAATGTAGCTATCAGAATATACGGTAAACAGCTGAAGCGTAGACTTCATTTCCTGTTCTTTTCCCCATTGACTGATTTCCATGTGTCCAAGATTTATCCTTATTGGATGTAAAACGTCGTCTGCTTTACTGTATATTCGCTATGCTTGGAATACTGCTTCAATCTTCGTAAATTTTTACTTCAAAAAAGAGAAATAATTCCATATCTAGGTAAATAAGTTTGTAGTAGTACACCTCTTGACTCGGAGAGGTCATATTTTGGTTTTCCCAACTTGTATATTATATAAAAAAAATTAGTTTGGCTATTGTATAGTAGACTTATGGACAAACATGTGTCACACACTTATGCACAAACATGTGTCACATACTTATGCACAAACATGTGTCATAGAATTGTGCACAAACATGTGTCACATACTTATGCACAAACATGTGTCATAGAATTGTGCACAAACATGTGTCACATACTTATGCACAAACATGTGGCATAGTCTTGTGCACAGAAAGATTCCTTAAACTTTTGCCAAAATAGATTCCATAGACCTGTGAACTAACATTACATAGACCTGTGCACAAAAGGTTTCTATAGACTTTCGCACTCATATGTGTCATATAATTGTGCATAAACATGTGTCATATACTTGTGCACAAACTTGCGTCATATACTTGTGCACAAACATGTGTCATATACTTGTGCACAAACATGTGTCATATACTTGTGCACAAACATGTGTCATATACTTGTGCACAAACATGTGTCATATACTATTGCACAAACATGTGTTTCTCATATACTTTTGGACTTACATGTGTCGTATACTTTTGCACTGACAAGTGTCATATACTTTTGCTCAAACATGTGTCATATACTTGTGCACAAACATGATTTATATACTTTTGCACAAAAGCATTCTATAGATCTGCGCACAGAAAGATTAAATAGTTCTATGCACAACCTGTGCGCAAAAAGATTCCATAGACCTGAGCACATAATGCCATAGACTTGTGCACAAACATGTGTCGTAGACTTGTGCACCGCTAGAACACCTTCACGTTAACTATGATACACTCTATATTACTAGTCGCCTTTAATATTATTTGCAGTTATCATATAAAACAAAAGGAGACGAAAAAGGGATTTTGTTTTGAAATGTAAATAAAGAGACATCATTTGGTTGGTTTGAATCACGTCCGCAAATCAGAACTGAGCAGGGGAGTCCACGCCTTCTTTTCACTTAACGCTAAACAAAATGAGTCCACCACGATTCATGAAACTTTGATCTGTGTCGTCGAATTTCTCTCGGTCCATAGATACTCTAGTAAACACAGAATTGTATAAATAGTAAAACTTTTAATCATTCCAGAAGATTCCTAGTTCATCCTTTATGTAGTGAATAAAGAATTTGGTTTTATATCCTCATACAATTGTACTCAATCAAGTAAAACAAGCTGGTCCAGCAAGACCAGGACATTTTTGCACACCTAATAAATTTATAGGACATTGGTCCAGTGAGGCAGTGACCCCTATTAGTGTCTCAAAGTTATCTTATTTCCGTCCCTGCTAAAAATAAAACCGACATAATGGGCAGGGTTCATACAACTTTTGAAAAACAAATTTCCCTGAGATTTCCAGGTTTTTCCTCATATACTTCCCTGAGTTTCCCAGATTTTTCCCGTATATGGAGTATCCTATGGAGCAAATGTTAACGAAGGAGGAAGAGTAAATAGGACAATTACATAATCAAAGGGCATCCCCATATCTCTAATATAAACAGAGTTATGAGCCTCCAAAGTATAGTGTAAAGCTATTCCTATGGAGGTGGTTGTTTGTTATTGTTTTGCTTAATTACTCGGCTCCTGTTTTTAGTATAGTTGGATGGGGGCAAATAAGACTATAACATACTCGAAGGACATCCCCTTATCTCTAGTAGAACCAGAGTTATGAGCCTCCAAAGATTAGTGTAATGTTAATCCTATGGAGGGTATGTTCATGTCATGAACATATTGCTTGATTACTCGGCCTCTGTTTGACGCAAAGTTCCTTGATTTCCCTGAATTTTACTAAAATTTCTAAATTTCCCTGAGTTTTGCCTGAGGTTTTTGTCAACTATTTATTTTATATTAATAAAAATTAATTACCGGACTACTTGCGTATAAAATACTAGGTATTTACAAATAATTCAACTATTTATTTCCCTGATTTTTCCAGGTTTGTATGAACCCTGATAACTCACAGCAAGACAAGGTTGAAAATAAGTCAAATACTTTCAGCCTCCAAGAAATTCGCGAGAGCGGAAATAAGCAAAACACTTCAAAAGTATCCAGGGACACTATTCTCTAAAAATTTAAATGATTAGAAACCCAAATCTAAATCCAAACAATAGGGTTGGGTCCATATGGAGAGGGTGCTTAAAACCGTATTCTCTTATTTTTCTAACCCAAATCCAAATCGACATTTGAATCTCCCGCCAAACATTTACCCATCCCATATGTTCGTCACTTCCTCTTTCATTGTGTATTTTTATTTCAGCATAAATTACACTAAGGTACTAAATTAATTATTAATTTAATTATCTAGGATAAATTAATTATCTACGATAAGTTATCTACGATAAATTTATTATCTTCGATAAATTAATTATCTACGATAAATTAATTTAAAATTTGAATTTTACATTTGAATTTTACTCATTATAAAACTAAGCTTATCCTAAAGGTTTTGAACCGTTTAATTGAAATTATTAGTGATGATTAATTGGCCAATATCGTTAATTAACCGATATCAGAATCAATATATTTAAAATCAATGAAACTAAAATATCAATATCAAACAATTATCTACTGGACAAGATATCAAGCTATTCTTTAATTTTAATATATCATGTTAAATTTAAAATAAGATAAAATTGATTATTTCCAGCTTCTTTGCTTAATTCCCGAAATTTTTTCAACTCCAAAATGGAAATTTTAACGCTTTCTGATATTAAAGGAGAAATATATAATTTTCGTTTTATTTGAACTAGTTTCTATATAGGAACTTAAATCAATTGCCCATTTGTGTGATGACAATTGATTTTGCTAATCGAGACAATTAGTACGTCCTTTAATTAATATTTCATAAATACTACCTGAATATTTTTTAAATATTAAAGATTATATTGTTTTTTTAGATTAATTGAGTTAAAAATATTGGTTTAGCTTTGATATTGACATCGGTTAATTTACAATATCGGCTAATGATGGCCTCATACAGTTTTGCTTGACCATCGTCAATGGTCAAGCTAAAATTCCTCTTAAAGCAGTAAATAAACAACACTTGACGCAATCTTCTAAGGAGCTATTAGTAAAACAATATATTACGAAACAAAAATGATCTCACTTAGATCACAAAAGTTATAACTTGAAAAATTAATGTTTAAATGAAAGTAGAAAATTCAGTTAAGCAAAGGCTTAGAGCATTGCCGTCGTCATCGCAGTTGCGCGATTTTGCACGTGACGCGAGTCTGGTGATTTATTGTTCAACCATGGATATAGAATGCACGTGAGGAATTTTTTTTCACACATCTTATAGCATGAGAACAAATTTCCTCAAGCGCATTCCTTACTATTCGCAAATTCTTTTCCTCCAACAATTCCAATTTCAAAACCAGTTTATTTCTAAAATTCCCTGTATAAAATGTTTTTTCCTAGGTATGTTATGCTTATTTTTAATGCACTGATGCCTTATTGTATATGATATATTTACATTGTCACTACAACTTGTACGACAATTTCAGCAGCTGTCTTCCATATCGACCATGCAGTAGGCATACCTAATGAAATGAATCTTCTTCGACACGTATTATAGCTTCCATGATAAGATGGCATCGTAATAATTCCATGTCGCCAACTGTTAAACTTCTAGTAAGAAGGGTGAAACCTTGTAAGCTAATTTTGAGCCTGAATTTTCACCACACATCAATCCAAGCGACTTCAATCTGCACACATACACATATACTTGGATGTCCAAAACCTGGGGGTGGAGTTGGAATAGCGAAGAACAGTGCTCAATTTGATCCCGAGGCTTAATATTTTTAATAAATTTGACTGTGATTGACAGGGTTCATATTAGTCGGAAATTACGGGTTGGAAGGGACTGGTCAATATTGAAGGAATTTTGTCTACGTTTTTAAAGATGGTTTTTGCGAAACTCAACATCTGGTAACTTAAAACATAATTTTGGAAAGCCCCAGGGTGGTTTATTTCAGTTTTTATTTGAAACAGTATATTTAAAATTGGAAACAAGTATCCATTTCCCATATCAAATAAAATTCGCTTAGAATTCTGCAAGAAGACTAGATATGTTGTATCACGGAGCTGTATTGTAGAAGAAGTAGAGACTCGTAGCTTCCTCTATACTAAAAAAAGCTAGACCTTATTTGTCCATTAAGGTTGTCCATTAATAATCATATTAGCTAATTATAATTATTTAACTTTAAATGAGTATGTTTCATTGATTTAAATTACATTGGTAAAAGCTATTTGGCGCGCGCCACGCAGCCTACGGAAAATTCTGTCTATCCTCTCTCTCTCGTCTCCGACAATATCCAGTTGCAGCTGGTTGGCGGGCGTCGGGAACGGGAGGGTGGGTGGGTGGTGGTTCCAGATCCTTGACTTTAACTTAACTCGAGTGCTATTCTAACCGAGCGTAGCTCAGATGGATAGGTCACGCGCCTTCACTGGCGTGTAGTATGGATTGGGACGTCGGTATCGCTTCCCGACACCGACAAAAAAATAATTTCATTGGAAATAAAATGAATTACGCCACCTATGTTGTAACGTAAACTAAGGGTGAAATTTGAATTGAAAATGCGCGGAAAATTCGAAATTCAAAGGTTTATTTATGACGAAACTCATCAGGTCACACCAAAATCCAGCCAGCCGACCAGCCAACAGTGGTCTGAACAATAGTTTTCCCAGCTCTAAAGAGTGGCAAAACGGAAAACCTAACCCTCGTCTGAATTTAGTTTGTTTAGATATCCGGTCTAGTACTTATTTTGTTTAGAGTCTCTAAAAACCGAGTACAGCGTCAAGAAACCAAAATAGACGTCAAAGTAAGTTGGGGGGGGGGAATAAATGGGAAACGCATTATGTTTGCGTTTAGTGGAGATGTTGGCACTATTTTAAACGGTGTATGTTCTAAGCAGGAAAAAAAGGTAAGAATGTAAGATGGAGTTGAAATGATGATGGGCGACTTGCAGCACTGCCACTCTCCCACTGTACGTTGCGCACGCCCCTACCCTTGGGTAGGCGATTGTTAAGTGCTGTCGCGTAGCGCCATTGTATTTGTATGAGACCAAGCTTCTATTTTAAAGGGAGAAGGGGCGTAAGGCTCGTTTTCAATCAAGCAAAAAGTTTACGCTTTTGCATACGATTGAGGTGGCGAAAAAGCGTTATTTTCAACCAGCGCGCTACCGCATGAGAAAAAAAGCAAACTGCAAAACTACTAACCGTTTTCAAACTGGTCGCGTAATGCTTTTAAAGGGTGCGGTTACCGATATCACGTGATAGTGGGCGGGTACCAAAACATTTTCGCCCCTAAAACTATAAGCAATTATGGCGGTCACCTCGAAAAGACGGCGTATGTTAAGGCTCGGTTCCATAAGTTTGCTTTATGTCTCACCAATTTTTTGGCTACCTATCTTTCTCTCCGTAGCATTTCTTTTGTTTATTTTTTTTGCCATTTTCAATAATACGTTTGTCGTATGTGAACACACATTCAGAGGCATGAAATATGTACGTTAGGTTTATTTTACCAAATGATTTTCCATTTTACGTTAATCCCTGCCAAAATACATCGCGTTAAGTAGCCCAAAACAAAAACAACAAAAATTGCTCTTAATTCTGTCCCGTAAATTATTTGAATTTGGATTTGTAAATATTTAATTAATTTTTATCCGCATGTTTGAATCAACTACTATTTCCCAGGCTCCAGTAAGTTGAATTTAAATCACCTATAGTTTTTGGAAAATAAAAATAATTTACACTGGGGAGAACAAAAATAAACTCTTGGAATGCTTGACAATTAAAGGTTTCTTAAAAGGGATACACCAGGCTAGAATTTGTTTTCTTATTTAATCGAAAGAACGTATAAAATAACGAATTTGTTAATTGGAACTATTTTTAGCCACATCATATGATGTACATCTACGATGAGGCTCTTAGTTTGACCATCCCTGTTGTTGTAGTAGTAGTAGTAGGGGTGTCACAGTCCTGCCTTTGGCATTATCAAATTTTTCGTTTGTCATTTTTGAACGTCGAGAGAAATTATTTTTCTTTTTAGTTACCGTTGCAGTTCACAGGTGGAGTTTCAAACTTAATACAGGGAAATTATTTTTATAACTTTTCTTCCTCCACGGAGAATCGAACCGCGGACCTTTCACGGTTATCCACTCTTTAGGGTTCACTCGTACGATGTGGCTACTATTACGAGCCCTTGGGTCGTCTTGTTCTATCTACAATATAAAATAGAGATGGCCGATACCAGTCTTAACCCGATGCCGATCGATACCGGTACAAACATGAACCGATAACGATATTTACTCACTATTATCCAAAACCCGTTACTTTAACCGATACCGATATTTTTAGTAGTACAGTGCCATTTACAAATAATTTAAAATACTAGAAAATAAGTATAGAGTAATTCATTTTAGCCCAAAAATAGAGGGAACCCGGAACAAATTGAAACAAAGCTGAAAATTTCAGATCTTATAGATTTTTGGGCGCTCTTTCACGTGGTGTGGTCTCCCACACTCTCCCATTGGTGGAATTTCTGCCATATTGGAAAATGGCGGACAAAATCGAGAAAAGGTTTAATAACTCTACTTCACCGATTAAGACGTAATTAGGCTTCAATTATAGAATACCTTCAAACACATTATTCATCTCTTAAGATATTTTGCCCTACAACTAACCGGAAGTTCACAATTTGACACTGAAGATTAGCCTCATATAATAAATGGGGATTTAAAGCATTTATGGTTTCTATATTCAGAATATACATTTCGAAAATCGAGAAAAAGTTTAATAACTCTGGTTCTACTATCCCGATTAACACGTTATTAGGCTTCAATTGTAGATTACTTTGAAACACATAATTCATCGCATAAAATATGTTGTCCTACAACTCTGGTTCTACTATCCCGATTAACACGTTATTAGGCTTCAATTGTAGATTACTTTGAAACACATAATTCATCGCATAAAATATGTTGTCCTACAACTAACCGGAAGTTCACAATCCAGCCCGGAAGGTAAGGCAAATCTAATTTTTGAGTATTTCGAAACGGTTTCAAGCGAAATAAATGCGAAGAGGGTTTTAAACCTAAAATATATTATTCCCATTATATTTTTACCTCTTTAAGTGACGATGACGTCACATAGAGGTATTATACTGGACGTGAATGGGGGGGGTGTCTGTCTGTGTGTGTGTGTGTCGGTCCCCGCGTTCGCAGTTGGCAAATCGGAGCAAGCGTGTTCGCTGTAATTTTTGGCTTCTAATGCCAACGTTAGGATCAAGAAGTGCGTGGCGATCGGCTAGGGTTACGTCAAACGTCTAGCCTCCCAATTGCAGGGCTTCAACCAAAGGTTCACGCAATTGCGGTTTTCTTATCACTTATTGTGAATCAATCGCCTTACATACCCTAAATTTCCAAAAAAATTTAAAGACGCATACGCTAGAATTCAAAATTCAACAATAGCTATGTTCAAAATTATTAATTTATTATTATTTAATTAATATCAATGTTTTACGGCATTGACATTTCAAATCACAGACTTCCTTGCAATTACGAGAGATCATCTCCAGAAGTTCATCTGGAGAAGGTTGTAGAGTGGTAACGATTGGTTTGAGTTCAAATCCTACCTGTCTCCAACCCCATTCTCTAGCATTTAGGCTGCTTCCAAGCCACGTTCAAACTTGGTGATAAACTCTATTTGAATGCTGCTTTGCTGCCGCACTTGTTGGTGGAAGAGAAGCTAATCCAAAAGCTCAATTCTATAATCTTCATTTAAAGTATACACTTGGTTAAAGGTAGCGTCGGCGAGGTTTATTACCGATCTAGAACGCTAGATGGCGCTCGCGTTGGGGGCGGTGGCCTAAAATTTGAAAAAAGGACCATACCCTACGAGTGGATGAATCGCCTCACGTGGGTTAAAAAGACTCTATTTGCCCCTCAACCTGGACTCCACGTATCAATATAAATGAAGCTCGCCTAGAGCGCAAAACCTTGCAGTCCATTTTGAACCCCTTTTCCTCATTCTTTCGTGACAGCGAGGAGCGGTTTTTCTTTTTCGCACCTGGGAACTTCTTTTATTCTTGGAATTTTTCTTTTTTTTTTTTGTACTATGCTGTTATAGTCATAGGAGAGGGGAAATTCGCGAAATTGAGAAATCATTCGACTTGGTTTGGTTGGGGGCTTGGGCCCGGGCGCGTTTAGCGATCGGTTAGGTATCTTTCTTAGGGACGGGATTTCAGAAAGACGGTTAGTAAGAAACGAATTGAGCTTTCTTCATATCGCATGAAGTCAATTGTGTTCGGAACTGTTTTATATGAAGATGATAGGTAACTATTAATAAAAGCATCAAAACTATATCCATGCCTGGTTTTAATTCATGCTTTGTTTTATCCGGATAATTATTTTAGTGGTGTTTGGTAATGAACATCAAAAATAAAATGAGGTAAAAATCGAATGTTAAGTTTGACCAATCTAAAAGATTAGTGACTAAACATTTTGTGACTTTTATATAGTACGTATACACCAGGACGTTACTGATAATTTAACAGGACGTGTGAATAATGTTTGAAATTATCTTCAGTGCCATGTTTTGATTGTGAGGCATTCTACGTCAGCCAAGATGGTCAAACTGAACTGTAGCCTTTCTCCCTGCAGCCTCTTGGCTTAGTAACACTGGGAGAACCAAAATGAAATTGAACTTTGTTACTGGACGCTTGGCAAAATTTAAATGAACGCTCGCGATATTTTAAATGGACACTCGCGATATTTTAAATGGACACTCGCGATATTTTAAATGGACGCTCGCGATATTTTAAATGGACACTCGCGATATTTTAAATGGACGCTCGCGATATTTTAAATGGACGCTCGCGATATTTTAAATGGACACTCGCGATATTTTAAATGGACGCTCGCGATATTTTAAATGGACGCTCGCGATATTTTAAATGGACGCTCGCGATATTTTAAATGGACGCTCGCGATATTTTAAATGGACGCTCGCGATATTTTAAATGGACGCTCGCGATATTTTAAATGGATGCTCGCGATATTTTAAATGGACGCTCGCGATATTTTAAATGGACACTCGCGATATTTTAAATGGACGCTCGCGATATTTTAAATGGACACTCGCGATATTTTAAACGGACACTCGCGATATTTTAAATGGACACTCGCGATATTTTAAGTGGACACTCGCGATATTTTAAGTGGACAGTCGCAATAGTTTGAATATTTTTTCAAACTTCGTATTTATAAAAACTTTTTGAGGATACAGTGTATAGACTAATGGTGGTAGAGAGGGGTGAAAACCGTGTATCCCTCCCTCTGGGCGCGCTTTTGTAAGAGAGGATACTGTACGCGCCCAGTAGGGGCATGACACTGAGCTAAGAGATAGGAGGTATGCCGTTTGCATAGGTAGTACTGCCATTACTCTATATCGGGCCTGACTTCAGTCTTACAACATCAGAGTCAGTTTGTGTACCTGTACATGTATATAGACAAGCCTTTAGCAACTAGGGTTTTCTATACAATGTTGTGATTCTTTCTCGTATAACCGTGCCTAATCATAGAGCTGTTAAACTGGCAGCTTCAAGAGGGAAAGGGTGTAGCGCTTCAAACTATTGTATCTATAAATCGAGACAGGTTTGGGGGAGAATAGGTAGGCTAAAGACATTTTCTACGATTTAGGAAAGGAGAAAAAACTTATGCGTCATGCACTGCACAGCCTTAGACCATTGTTGGGTATTGTACAACCTTAGCACATTGCAAAATAATTTTGGTCTTTGTTATTAACATCGAATGATAGATAATACCAGGTGGTAATTAGCAAAGGAGATGTATGTATTCATCCTTATTGGCATTAAGGGGTAGTATGGACTGGTACTTGCTTCGTTACTTTGAGTGGGGTAAGGGTGTGATGGTGTTGGAAAATTTTTGTGCCGGCTCGCTAAAAGCAAGGAGGATGAATAAGAGAGAAGACTCGTTTTGGAAATGTGGAAATAAAAACATGCATCGGCGCGTAACCCGTTGGTAAAGGCGCACGTCACGTGATCGTTCTTGCAAACGAGGAATATTCAAAATTATAAACAAGCTGATGAGGCTAGAAAAAGGGGGCTTGAACGCATGGGCGAGAACGTACGCTCTCTTGCCGTGAGGGGGTCGTGGTAATCATGGTAACTGGGGAACGCCACAGTGTAATTTTATGAACTGCGGACTACGTGCATTTTGTCTGACTCTGAACCTCCTCTCTTATAAATCCGCCTTGCTACCTACCGTATAGACCATTTCGGAAATTAAATACGGTACCATTGCGGTATCCTCCTTGGCGCCAAGAAACCCCACTAGATTCAGTGCGAGTTGGCTAGCCTCCCGCGAGCAGTGAACTCGGGCTCATTCTGGCGTCTCTTCTTGGCGCGAGGGAGAATACCCCAATGGCCGCCTCTCCCTTGTGGGTTGGTTACTCAGTATTTATATTCCGAAATTTTCAATAGTTTGTAGGTAAAGGGGGTCTGTCTCTGTAAACCAGAAATGTGGTTTTATTTTTGTTTGGGTTCTAAGAATTCCCTCCAGATCCATGAATGTATACCATTTCTCAGTCTTGGCGGATGGTGTTAATTTCGGGAGGGTAATTGAGGTTTTCCTACCCTTTTCTTAGTATCAACTCTGCTTTAAAGTGAAATTCCGGGTGGCTAGTGCTTCCCAAACACACCCATAATATCGGCCGGTTCTGACATGTCTACCTTGAATACAAGTTCATTCGTTCATTATTTTAAAAGGAGATAAAAGAAATGTTTAGGTGCATTGGAATGTGGTCACCGAAGAAATGGAGATAGAATTCAGTCTCGTCGAGGGGCTACTCACTATTATGGTTACTGCAGTGATTATAACATTATTTAATCGCCACTTGTACCCAGAAAAACTCGCCAATTACACATGGCAAAGGTAATTATAAAGCGATTAACGAGTCATTTCATTTCAGAAAGAAGTATGTTCGAAACACTTCGCAATTATCACACGATATAAGGAATTAGATCGGGATAACCAAATCATTTCACGTCAGGTGTTCACAGGATATAAAGAAGGATCACGTCCCTTTCGTTTGAAGAACGTTCAAACCAATGTACTTTTTCAGTTTTTCCAAGAAATAAATGAAAATGCTCATTATATACTCTTGTTCAACCTCACTTGACAGTATTGTAAAAGTTGAGGAGCATTAGCCAATATATAATGGCAAGTACGGTTTCTCAAGTGCGGATAAACAGGAGTATAGATATTTGTCTCCATAGTTTCATTTTAAGTTAAAAATATCGAATCGAAAAAAATAGTGAATCTTTATAAAAGACCTTTTTATTCAAAGCTACTAGCCTTTAGCACATAAAGAGTGAGAAAATGGATTGAAAGGCGTGTGTATGGCATTAGGAAAAGGGAATAAAGGAATCAACTATAGGTGATTGGTTGTCAAACTATTCAGGTGGTCGAAGCTACCCTGCCCTTATTTGAAAAAAAGGGTTGGGGAGGTACCTCCTTCTTACAGAGAAAAAACTTAATAGTATTGCAATGTTAGGGGGTTTCAGGTTAAACCTTTGCCCTCTTAAAACTCCGAACCCCTTCTTGGTACGGCAGTCCCCAGGATAATCATGGCAGTAAGACTATAGAGTAATGGCACCTCCCTGCCTTTGGCTACGTTACGCTCTATGAGAAATTAACATGGAGTGCCACTACTCTATATAGGGGCAAAAAGAAAACCCAGTCTGGCGTTTTTCGTCCCCCCGTTTAACATTCTTAAGCTATCCCTACCATCAACGGTCACGTGGCGCGGGCATCATCCATGGGGGAGGGGGGGGGTTTGGCGAACCTAAAGGAAGCGTGGCTTCGTCGTTGGTGCGGTAACGGATGGGGGAAAGGGGGAGTAGAAAATTCGTTAGAAATAAACTGAGTTGCAAGCTTTTTCGCCTAGGTGGCAGCACATTTTCTCGGCGTTTGGAGCTACACAGGAAAGTTTCACTAAAGGGACGCCAACCGAGCAGAGTTCCCCTTTAAGAGCCCAACCCTTGAGTCGCCTTGTTCTTTTCTGCGCCTCCATCAAAGAACCGTTTGCGTATTTTTTCCCCTTTCTTCGTTACTTTTGTAAATTATCTCTTTTGTGAGCTGAGCCATTATTTAAAATTTTTCAAATTATCACGAACACCCTGAATAAAGATTATCAATGAATCATACAATGCAACCCCAGTGTTTAATGACGGTCAGTAGCAACACGAATTCAAAATGAAGTTTCTTTCTCCGAGGACTGCGACTTCTGAAGATGCATTTCTATTGAATTTTCAAGTTTCTTTCCGTCTTTTTCTTTCTTCCTTTATAAATTGCCACTGATATGTTTATAAGTGGCCATAATGTTTTTGAGTAACGGGTTTTTCAACATTAGGCTGCCGTTACATCTAAGTCTCACCTGGCTTTTCCATGGTGTCAGTGACGTTATGAGAGAGGGGGAATATATTTTTTGGTTTTTCATTTTATCAATTTTTGAAAACTAGCTGATTACGGGCCCCTCTGATATCCGGGCCTGCCGCCTTAGGCAATTGCCTAACTTGCCTAGTGGTTAATCCGGCCCTGCGTTCAATGAATTCGATAAGCCCGACTTTTGGGGAACATTCCTACTTTCGAAGGAACCGAATATTAGCATTAAGTTCTACGGAAGGAGGTATGTTTTTTGACCTTATCTTCTGTCCCAGAGTGGAATGTAGACAGATTGGGGAAATGTGAAGCTCCGCCCATTGACATGCTTGAAATTACATTCAACAGCAGCACGTATATGGCGGGAAAATCTACTCTTTGTCGCGAAATTTAAAGGCTTCGTTTTTAGAACATTACTACAGACATTCTTAGTTAAAATTTTAGTTAAAACTTAAAAAGGTGAATATTCCTGTTATTATATAGATTTTGAAATCTATTTTCCCCCATGTTACACATTGTTTATTACGAAACAATAAAGGTGAATGTTTATTATGTTTAACATTATTAAATTTATCATCGTGGGAATATGGGTTGTACTTTGGATTTAAATGTATTATTTCTTATTCTTAAATAACTGTGAGTTGTAATTTTGTAAATGCGCATTACCGAGTTGTAGAAACCCAGAATTGGATATTTTTAGCCACATCGTAGTATACGATGAGGCTCTTAGTTTGACCCGAGCCGTAGTTGTGGGCGGGTTTGTCGCATTCGTTATCGTTAGATTTTAGCTTAAAAGGAACTCGATAGTACCTCAACCCACCCGGAGGGGTAACTGAGCTCGGTTATAGAGATTTTAGTTTAATTGAAATTTTTCTTGGTCTCATCCTGGATTTGAACCCGGGTCGCTCGCGCTGCGGTAAGACACTTTGCCACCGTACAATGAGAGCTTGCTAGAAATATCGAGTTTTCTTCCTTTAATTTATCTCTAAAGGGTCGGGAATGAGTGAGTGCCCTATTTATTTGTGGGGTCGGATACTTCTGAATTTGTGTCTTTTGGTCTTTACATTTCTTTTATGTATGTGCAAATTAAGTAGATAACGATATGGCTACTATTATAGCCCAGCCCTTGGGCCATCTTGTTTTATTTTACTTCCCAAATAATCCCAACGTTAAGAAACAATGGTTTAAATTTATCGGTAGACCGAGCAATGATGCCTTAAAAGGAAAATACCGGCACTTGCGTCTTGTTTCATGAATGAAATAATAATATAGTTATTATTGTTTGAAGGTACTGTCTGAGAGAAATAAAATAATGATCACCGGAAATAATAAATAAGTTTGGATTTAATAACATCTCTCTCTGGCTTGCTACCAGGGATTTTTTTGTTATTTAATGCGGTTAATTCCAGGATGAGGAGAGAAGTCTATTTAAAGTATAGCAGTTGAAGTGGCCAAAAATGTAAATAATCACGATTATGAAACAGGCTGAATGGATCTTAAACTTGTTCTGCTTTGGTCATATTATTATCGTGATTTTTTATATTTTTTGTCCCCTCAATTGACTCCAAGCGCCGCACTTTACAAACCCTAATTTGGAACTAATCCTTCATAAGCCATTTTTTTCACACTCAAAGAACAGTTCCTACCGACTCAATGACAAGCTCATAAAAGTGGGAATTGAATTTTCCATTGGAGGAAAACGAATATTCGAACCACAAAACGAATGTTCGAACAGTTTCCTAAACAGAGTAATCGTTTTGAATAGGAGATTTACTATTGTATTCGTACTGGCCTTCTAAAATCTAAGGGGTGAACCTGGGAAGAATGACGTTACATAACTGAAATATTCAGAGGATACAGAGTGTCATCCTTCTTCTTTTATCCCCTTTTGATATCATCATGATATCCAAGATCTAGTCATTTTAGGTCTAGTGCTCCTTTATATTATTAAATTTCATTCACATATTTACAAGGATGATATTTATACGATATTTATACATACTGTATAATCATGAGTTCATAAGATATGTTCCATAAGTTTGTCACTGGTTACTGAGATTTGTCATGAAGTGACGTAATTGAAACGTCTCAGATTCTCATAAAGCGACGACTGGTGAGGTACTGTCAAAGGCTAAGTACAGACTAAATAGGAAAATGGACTGCAAAACCAAGTGTAGTCTATTCTCAAGTAGCGATATGTAGTTTACTAGGGAGAAAGTATAAATTCGCCACATTTCTAGCTTTATCCTCAGTCCAAACATAGGTCTGGAGTTAATCCCCGCCTCTAAATTACAACCAGCATCTCACTGGTTCTTGAAAGCTCAGGTCAGCGCGACGCGAATGACGATTATTATTGACGACTGAGGAGAAGCGAAATAGCCCGACCTCCGTTTACGTCCCCCCTTGCATTTTGAAAGGGGGACTATGGCGCGCGAATACTTAGGCATTTTTTACTTTGTCCCTAGTAAACTAGATATCCCTTCTTGCTATTCTCGAGTCATTCTCGAACTAGCTCATAGTAGTTCTCCAGCAATAATAAGTGTGCTACTTAGGAAACATATCTTATAAACTTATGATATTATATAATTAGAGCTCGGCATTATCTATCCATTATCCACGTTATTTTATTTTTATCCATACTCAAAGATTATCCACAGAACTTACATGTTAAATCGTACTACATCCGCAACTTTATTTATAAATAATCGGTTATCCACCAATTTGTGGATAAGGGATAGGAAATGACGATCTCTAGCGCTAACATTAACAGTGCTAGAATGATTACCTGTAACACCAGGGTTTGGATGAAATGTTGCTCAAGTGAAACATAAGTTCATATGTTCTAACTGGATACTGAGAGCTTGTCATGAAGTGACGTAGATGAAACGTCATAGACTCTCGTAAAGCGACGCCTGGTGAGGCGCTGTCAATGGCTTAGTATATGGGAAGATCATGAAGATGAACTACAAAACCGAGTGCAGTCTATTCTCGAGTCGTTTTCGAACTAGTAAGTCTCCAGCATTAATAAGGGTGCTACTTATGGAACATATCTTATAAACTTATGATATAATAAATATTAATATAACTTGATGTCAGAAACGTTTTTTGTTAGGTGCAGCTATTTGTTAGATTTGATAGTTCTTAAAATTAATTCTATCGATTGGGACACGATAGAAATATTTTATTGATTAGGTAAAGGGGAAAAAGTTTTCGGCCGAGAGAAATTCTAATTTTTGAGACTTTATAGGTCATTTGAAATTAGCACCTCCGACCAATCGCGTAACGCCCTACCTTCTTGTTAACAAAATTCCAGTGGCATGCCCTTTATCTCGCGCCACGATTGTCATATCGCGGGAAAATAATATCAAATCTCATGCTAATTTATATTCGACATGCATGGAATGTGCCAGGAGAATTAGTTAACAAGATTGAAGGGCGTTACACGATTGGTCGGAGGTGCTAATAATCTAAAACTATATCTATGAAATCTCAAACTTATTTGAAACGCAAACTCATTTGGAGGTATTTCATGGATGTTTCACTATGAGGATAATTCGTAGAATAATCGATTAAAAATCACTTGATTCTCCTTTTCAACCACCTTTTAAGGGTTAAGGCTAATGATTCTAGCACTGTTGTGCAACGAAGGGCTTGTAACTCTTAAAGGGTTATGGATAATCATTCAATCACTGTAGTGCATCAAAAGGCTACTCAAAACTTAATTTCTATGAGCAATAACTTTACCACTGTTAAATGTAGCGGATCGACGGACTATTCATTCAAACTCTTTCATCGGAAAATGAAAGGTTACATAGCCGCTGCGTGTAAGCATTTTAGCGCTGTTAGCGAAGCCAGTTAGATACGGTTCAATGTGGCTACTTAGGCTATTATGAGCCTAGCCCTTGGGTCATCTTGTAGCAAGTGCTCTTGCACATAAATATGGTATTTTTCTAATCTATTGAAATTCTTTAAAAATATTGTTTACGTTCAAGAACGGTTTAAGTGATTTTTTGGGTAAATTTTAGTTAAGAATTTTACAACAATTATGAAATATTAACCAAGAGCGCGCTCGACTTTTACACATACACTGCAGTAGTAAATACTTGGCGAATAACAAGAATTTTTAAGCATTGAAAAGCCTTTCCAGCTACATTCAGCTTGAGTCTTTTAATCAGTGGAAACAAAATATACTGCATTTAGCGAACTCATTGAAAGTGTTACGGTAAATAATTCTAAATAAATTCGCTCAATGCTCCCGATGGAAAGAAGACAGAACTTCCATCAACGAAAAAACGATTGCTAAACCGCTTCCAAATGTCCAAAAAATGAATGCTGCTCCAACATCATGTAATTTCAATGGATCTTGCGATGACTCCATATCTGGCTGCCAGGATTTTCTTTCCAACAAATAATTGTTAAACGTGAGGCATTTATACACAGCGGTAGACTCTACTATTCTCAAAATTCTGTAAATTAAAAATATTAAATATTTTATCAGATACAAGCGCACATCCCACAAGCTAAGGCACAATGGAGTCTTCCATTAGGTACATGCAAAGAAACCAATACACAGAGGTGATGCCCAAATTTAGGTTATTTCTTCATGCCAAGAGGTAACGCCAGACGGAGCCTGAGTTCAAGACACGTGGGAGGCTAGCCCACTCCCACTGCCTCTAACGGTGCTTCTTTACGCGAGATATATAACCTAATATGGCGTTCTCCCTTCCTTTGTATTTGCATCTCTGCCAGAAATAATGGAATTGTCTACACTCTAAGAAAGTCTTCCGACTGACGGAAGTGTTAAAAATGAGTTAAAAAGGTGTAATATAAGAAAACACTTTTTTTTGCACCGTAAAAAACCCAAAATAGAGTTTTATTGCCTTGATTTTTTGTGGCCAATTTAAGGTCTAAATTCTGTGTAAAATAATTCTTTTAAAACACCGTTTGAAATTAAACACGAAAAATTATAATACTGCCGGGTTTCTTAATAATAGTATTTTATATTTATTAATGTTTTAATATTAAAGTCAGTCCAAATAGTAAAAAATTATTGAAAAACGTAATTGTTAAACATTTTTTAAGATGATATTCATGAAAGAAAACAGTTTTATCCTTTAAATAAAATTAACAAAGAAATTAGTAATCTGAGTGACATGGGCGAACCCCCAGCCTCTCCCACTCCCACTCCTCAATTTTTTTAGCAGGGAACGAGCAGCTCACTCCAACTGGTTTTCCATAGTAGGCCTTTCAGTAAACCTCGCACCTTTCCCAAACAAAACATCATAGTAACTTTTCACTCCTCTCACTGCTCATTTTATCTCGTAGTTTTAATAAACCTCCTCTCATCTCAATTAAGATAAAAATTAAAATGTTTCACTCCTCTCACTGCTCATTTTATTTCGTAGTTTTATTACACCTCCTCTCATCCCAATTAAGATAAAATTAAAAAATTTTCACTCCACTCACTACTCATTTTTTCTCGTAGTTTTATTGAACCTCCTCTCACCTCTTATTATGTAAAATGTTTTCCAAGACTTAATCCACTCATCACTCTCAATCTAAAATATTTCAGACCTCATCCTCTCATCATTATTTAGTAATTCATATAAATAGTTCAAATTTTGACTTATATAGTGAAAAGAGTGAAAAATATGAAAATTACTCCGGTACTTTCAGAGCCTCACCTACACGGTCCTAAATTCGCAACTTAACTCTCCCACTTCGTTTCATCAGAAGTGGTATGAGACTAGAAGTGAAGGGCTCTAGCATTGGTAATAGATCCTGGCACTAGTGAACAAATTTGAGGATTTTATGCCGCTTCCCACGCCCTAAAACTAGAGAGAGAAAAATTGGTCGAGTTCCAAAAACATTTCCTACCCCCTTCCCCTCAACCTAAAGCCGCAGAACACGGACCCGGCTCCTTGAATCTAGTTCGGCCGTCTACCACCGCGAGCGTCTCACGTTTTGGAGGGAAAAATTCTGAAACCGCCACTAGAGGGCCAACCGTTTGTGCTTTATCAAGTCTTTTCACTAATGCCGAGTGAAGAATTTGGTTAGCTCAATACTTCTAGTATCATACCACTTCTGGTTTCATCTATCTAGTTTGCCAGGGTTTCATACACTACAAGCCTAGCAACGCTCCTCGAACATTCTCGAAGTTTTGTTTCAGCCAATAAGCATTCAGACAAGCGAAGGGAACCCAGACGTCACATGACTATTTCAATACAAAGCTGTCAGTTTTGTTTCTCTATTTACCTTCCTACCCCCTTGTCGCCCAAACCCCCATCGAGATACAGTGGAAAGTTTTTTATTTTCACCCCACTCCAAAGGCGAGGAGAGAACACCCTCTCCCAAAATATTTTTCCTCCCACTCACCTCTCACACTCACGAGCCATTGTGAAACGCATCGTTTTCAAACTCACCCCCTTTTACACCCCTCTTACACCGCCCGTAAAAACTCGCGCTCTTTTATATAGGTTTTTCGAGTAGGCAAAGAGGTTCACTCCAATGTTTTATGATATTACAATGTTGCGCTCATTTTCTTGCCTATTGTTTTGTTAAAGGCCTACCACTCCCACTCACCCTCCACTCACAATAGTATAATTTCTGAGTCTCTCCTCTCAAAACGCTCATTTCACTCCAAAAGGAGAGGAGAGCGCCCATGTCTGAATCTGACGGTGTTGTACCTTCATAAAACACTGCTAAACGTGTTAGGCGACACTCATAAAGGTACTGTATTACCGCTATATTTTCGAAAATACAACTTAGTAGTTCCTTCTTTTGTATTGTCACGGAGAGGTTCTAATTTCGACGTATCTGTCTCTCTGTCTGTCTGTCTGTGTGTCTGTCTGTTGTAATTGACTTACACCCCAGGGGACCGCGTTCGCAGTTTTCAAATCGGAGCAAACGTTTTCCCAAATTCCGGACCGCATTTACAGTTCCCGGAAATTGGGAAAATTGTATTCCACTTTCCATAGCTATTATCTATTACCTGTCTAACACCACCATAGTCTGGCCATTTGTCCATCTCATATGGACACCAGTCTTTACCCACTGGCTTCTATAGTCCACCATCATTTTGGCTCTTTTTCCATGCCACATGGACACCAGTCTGTACACACTGGCTTCTACACACCACCATTTTCTGGTCTTTGCCCATCCCACTTGGACATCAGCCTGTACACACTGGCTTCTACACACCACCATCTTCTGGTCTTTGTCCATCCCACATGGCACACCAGGCTGTTAACACTGGCTTCTCATCCCCACCATCTTCTAGTCTTTGTCCATCCCACATGGACACCAGTCTGTACACACCTCCATCTTCTGGTCATTGTTTATGTCCACCCCACATGGACATTAGTCTGCACACCTAGCTTCTACTCCATCATCATCCTTAATGTTAAGACATACGAGGCGATCGGCCAGGGTTACGAGAAACGTCCGGCCTCCCTAAGGTGGGGCTTCCACCAAAGGTTCACGCAATTGCGCTGCTCTTATCCATAGCTGTGATTCGAAACCCTTATATACTACCTATTTTAGTAAGGCGAAGCAACCGGCGTATGCTTCATTTCAAACGCCAATATTAGTCAAGTCTCTCAAGAATGTTTAATTGTTCTTTTTTAAAACGATGTAACGTTCAATAAGGCGAATAACTAACGAAGAAAATATTAAATATTAATTATATTTATTTTAATATTTAAGATAATCTTGTTTCTCAATTCAAAATTAATACGGAAAGAATTAAAACGCAGTCTATGTTATTGTCTGTGTGTGTCCGACCGTTATTACACTAGTGCCGCAGTGCGCTGCGTTTGAAGTTCGTTTTGTTTTGATGTGTAAAGAAATCCTACAGAACCATAATATTCCCTTTATCCTTAATATAAAGTGAATATGATGAAATATTTTTCGTAATTATGATGCATTTAGTGCTTTTGTAGCTTTAAAGGTCTGTCTCATTTTGATATTCCAAAGATTTTTTTTAATATTATTATTTGAAATGGTTGTTTATATATTACTTAAGCTATACTACATCTGTATATAGAATAATCCTTGGTTTGGTAATTTCAAGAAGAAAGCTAATATCTAGACTCCGGCGGGTATATCTAGTATTACTTGCAATAAGCTTAGTGAAATATAGAGTAAATAATTGAGGCCTGAGGTGAAGTAAAATTTGGGTTTTGATTTTCGTGTCTGAAATGAAGAGACATCAACGGTTCAGAGTGAGCCGAAAGTTAAATACACTCTTAAATAATCAGGTTAAGATTTTATAATAGAAGAAAAGATCATGGTGGCAATTAGATTAGTAGGGCTAAGCTACAGAGTTCTTATTCTCTTTATGGTGCGCATTGACTATCAGTGCGTCTAGCTACAATTTAGCTTTGGTATTATCTAACATTAACACTCATGTTGGCAAACTAAGAATATTGTTGAGGTGAGACGAGACGATAGTGTTTACACTGCTAACCAGTTGTGAATGTAGCTATCAGATTATAGGGTAAATAGCTGAAGCGTAGACCTCATTTCCTGTTCTTTTTGCCATTAACTGATTTCCATGTGTCCAAGATTTATCCTTATTTTATGTAAAATGTCGTCTGCTTTACTGTATATTCGCTATGCTTGGAATACTGCTTCAATATTTCGTAAATTTTTACTTCAAAAAAGAGAAATAATTCCATTTCTAGGTAAATAACTTTGTAGTGGTAGACCTCTTGACTCGGAGAGGTAATATTTTGGTTTTCCCAACTTGTTCACTATTGAAGTCGGGTGGCAATAAAGGCTTTTCCCCTATCTTTGACGTTGGTGGTTACAGCAAACAAGTCGTCGCCGGTTGAGCGACAAAATTTTTTCCGTACCCTCTCTCACCCCGGTTTTTGGGAAGGGATGGGGGTCCGATGGGCGTATGAGATTCCCTAAGGCGATAACTGTCTGTTGCTGTTGGACAGTTTGACATGAATGGGTTCAGGTTTTAAATAGTGCATATATATATAGTCCGCTATATCGGGGAGAGGGTGAGTTTCTTACCTTCCCACCAAGGCGAAGAAGGTATTAGAGAGTGAGCATGAGCGAGACACAGCCTAGATTTTAAATTTATTTTCCGTTAACAGTCAGTACACCTCGTCTGGCTTTAAGCAATTATTATTTAAGTGAGTGTTTTGCTTCATTATTTTATGTGTTATAAATTTATATGGATTATCTTTTCAATATAGATCTTTTCTTCCCCTAAATTGATAATTCGTTGAGCTTAAACCAGCTTAAATGCTATAATGCCGCTTAAATGTGCCGTAGTAGCTTGCAATAATAATTTTCAATCAACTAGAAGCACTGAAGTATCCTATCATAGATTTCCGTCCGATGAAGAAACTCGAAACTTATGGTTAAGGAAATGCAATTTATATTTAAGTGATACTACGTCATTAAATATTAAAAACGCAAGGATTTGTTCAGATCATTTCGATCCAAATGATTTCGAAAGAGATTTTCGAGCTGAATTAATGAATTCTAAACCAAAGAAATGTTTAAAGAAAACCTCCGTTCCATCTGTAAATTTACCAAATACTGAACTGAAGGTAGAAAATCTCGAGAAACTTGCAGAAAAATACCAATTTTCTTGGGAAAAGATTCTAATGAAATTAATAATTTATTCATTGCTAAAAGTGGTGCTAAGAACTTTCAAAAACAGGACACTACAGAAACCTTTGCCATTCCCATGTTGTATGTCTCACATTTATCATATCAAACCCCGAAATCACTGTCCCTTAGTCAAACCTCCGAGTCCCTGTCCCTAAGTCAAACCCCCGAGTCCCTGTCCCTTAGTCAAACCCCCGAGTCCCTGTCCGTTAGTCAAACCCCCGAGTCCCTGTCCTTTAGTCAAACCCCCGAGTCCGTGTCCCTCAGTCAAACCCCCGAGTCAGTGACTCTGAGTCAATCCCCCGAGTCAGTGACTCTCAGTCAATCCCCCGAGTCAGTGACTCTCAGTCAAATTCCCGATTCACCACCGCGGTCACAAAGGTCAACCTTGCAGTTTGAGACTCCTGCTTCTTATAATAAATGTATACAGTGCCCTGGTAGATCAAAAAACTCCAGAAGAAATTGCCCTTGTAGATTAAGAGAGGTTGTTGAAAAAGAGAAGCTAAGAAAAAGACTCATAAAATCTACTAAAACAGTAAGCAAAGTTTGTTGTAAACTTTTGAAGAAAAACCAGAAAATTCAAAAGTTAAATTACAAGGCTACTGCAACGAATATTGAAATGAAATTCCGCCTAAATGAAACATAAGTTTATAAGATTTGTTCCATAAGTGTGTCAGTCGTTAATGAGAGCTTGTCATGAAGTGACGTAGGTGAAACGTCATAGATTCTCGTAAAGCGACGCCTAGTGAGGCGCTGTCAAAGGCTTAGTACAGACTAAAGAGGAGGATGGACTGCAAAACCGAGTGTAGTCAATTCTCACGTCGTTCTTGAACTAGCTCTCATTAAGCCTCTAACATTACAAAGTATGGGTAGTGACATACTTATGGAACATATCTTATAAACTTATGATGAAATTAAACGCCAGAAAAAGGAAATTTCATCACTAGAACAGAGAGCGAATGAGTTTGAAGATTTATTGGAGAAAGCGTATAGTCCTTGTCAAATAAAAGCTTTACGTTATTTAAGTAAAAGAGCTTACGTTCACTTGATTAAAAGTGGCAAGTCCCCTTCCCCACATTTCTACACTAAAAAGATACGCAGCACAACTAGACCTAAGAAATGGAGTTTTACATGACGTGCTAAGAGTGATGGAAATTAGCGGTGAAACCATGAAAGAGTTAGACAAGTTAGTAGTTTTAACTTTCGATGAGGTCAAATTAAGATCCTTGCTAGAATATGACGTAAAACAAGACCAGGGTATCGGTCCTCACAACCAACTTCAAGTAATTACGGCTAGGGGTCTTTTTGCTAGCTGGAAGCAACCCGTGTTTTTAGGATTTGACCAGAATATGACCAAGTGTATACTTTATGAGACAATAACTGCCTTACATAAATCTGGATTCACTGTCGTAGCTTGCGTGTGCGATATGGGTGGGGGGGAACCAAGGGCCTTAGCGAGAACTCGGGGTTTCTGTTCAAAGAACTTGGTTCAGAAATCCCGTCTACACTGCCAACCCTGATGGCATGGACGATATAATTTATTGTTTCGCTGACGTTCCTCACCTTCTTAAACTAATTAGGAACTGGTTTCGCGATGCTGGGTTTGTTCTTAATGATCAAAAGATACATAAAGAACCAGTACTATCTGTTTTTAAGAAGGATGGTGAAGAAATAAAATCTTGCCATAAGTTAACCAAATTGCATTTTGAGTGCATAAAAACTCAAAGGCAAAACGTTTCATTGGCTGCGGAACTTATGTCTCACAGTGTGGCGACAGCTGTCAGGAGATCCGGGCTTGATGCTTCTAATGTAACTGGTAATTTTTTAGAATAAGTTAACGAGTGGTTTGACGTAATGAACAGCTAGGACAGTAATGAAAGTTTAGTTATAAAGAGCGGATATGGATTACATTTAAAAGCTCAGAATAAAATTTTGGATCGTATGACAGAGACCATGCTAAATATGACTTGTCAAGGAAAAACATCCTTGCAAGTATTTCAAAAGGGTGTTGTTATTTCAAATAAATCGCTAAAAAGCCATTGGTATGATCTACACAGGAGATATGGGATATCGTATATACTAACTCATCGGCTAAACCAAGACTGCCTCGAAAATCTTTTTTCACAGTTTAGAACCAGGGGTGGTTTAGATGATCATCCTACCCCTTTGAATGCCATTTATTGGATTAGGATGATCATTTTGGGGAAAAATGCGGGAATAGTGCCAAGTAACACTAATACAGTATCAAATGCCTTTAAACACTCTGAAATTTCAATTGACGATAATGACATTAATATTAATGACTACAAGACACCGCATTTACGTCAACACCTAAAAACGTGTTAAGTGAAATAATTTCTCCCACTAACTCTCCACAAAAGAAATATTCACGTTTCAGCACTTCCAAATGTGACTCTTTAACTAATCCAAACAGTGAAACTTTATCGCCGGCAAAACATAACGGAATAGATAATTCTTCACCATAAAAAAAACCTCCCATAAGAAAACAAAATGATTTTGACGGATCAGGAAGAGGGTGGAATGGAATACCTTGGAGGTTGGTTAGCCAAAAAAATTTTAAATGTGTATCCTAATTTGGATCTCAAATGCACATCTAGTGTAAATATAGATCACTGCTACCACATTCCATCCTGGGTAGCCCATTTGAGCTACGGAGGTATAATAATTCCATCCAAATCATTTTTAAAAGATGTAATGAAATTTGATTCCTATTTTCTAAATCATCACAAAAATAACATGGACTCCATAACTTTGCGAAAAGACAAAGACATTGTTAAAAATTTAACTGATCAAATTGTCGAAAATTTTAAACAATATCCGAGGGAGATAATATTTTCTTACGTAAAAATGAGAACAATCGTTAGAATTAAATACATATATTTGGTAAACGTCAACGAGAACCAGGACAAAAGAAAGTCCAAAAAAATTGCGAAACTCTTAAAGTAGCTAATTATTTCATTATTTTGAACTTTTTTATTTTAATGTGTATTTTCTAAATCGAATTTATTGTCACTGTTGTAGAAATCGCTCCCAAATAAAAATGTTATGTTACAATCTCGTTCGGTACTAAGTTTACTTCAATTTCTTCAGTTTTTCAGGATATTACATAAAGTAACCCTTTAGTTCTCTTTTAAGTTAAGTGGAAAACGTATATGGTAAGACTATATAGACAATCAACAAATACGTCAAAGTAAGTTTGAAGCAACATATTGTAAATAGTCTCAAACTCTCAACTCTCAAGACATAAGCTGAACTTCCTCATACGATGCGGACAGACATAACTAACGGCTTTAATAAGGCAGACCCCCACCCAGGTTGTAACCACCGACGTCACTCGCGCTTGGTGCCCTCTACCGACTCTAGTCAATACTGTACAAGAGGAAAAACTCTATCGGGGAATGCGCCCCCGTTGGTATTAGTAATCCTTAATCCCCATCCATTTTAAATAATCAATAAATCCCTATCACATTTAAAAGCATCCATTAAAATCACCGATGAAAGAAAATCTTCATTGGTGAATAGCCCCTCGACACGTTGCTTTTAACAGTGCTAAAATGATTGCTCGGAACCACTAAATAACCCCTATTCTCAATCCCTTTTAAAATCGGCAATGACGTTTTAGTGAGTAGCCCCTCGACGTGCTACATTTAACGTTTCTAAATAAGTAACCCTTAAACAAATTCCCTTTTAAAATCACTAATAAAAATCCCTAATGAGTGAAAATTACCATTAGTGAATAGCTCCTCGACGCGTTGTCTTTAACAGAGCTAAGATGATTACCCGTAACACATAAGTATACCTTAATCCCAAATCCGTTTAAAATCAACGAGTGAGTAGCACCTCGATGATTAACCCCTAATCCTCATCCAATTTAAATCACCAATGAATCCTTATCCCTTATAAAGAATTAATGAAAATCACCAATAAACCCCTAACCCTTTTAAAAGTATCAATGGAAATCACCAATTAACGAAGATTTTCATTAGTTCATAGCCCCTCGACACCTTTAACAGTGCTAAAATGATTATTCGTAACATCTAAGTGGACCTTAATAGAAGAACAAAGTTTTAGTGATTATCTCCTCGATGAGTTACTTTTAACAGTGCCAAAATTATTAAACACGTAACGCTCAATTAATACACGCACTGAAAGTTCAAGTTTACAACATAGACTTATACCCATGTGAAAGCGTTAGAATAGGCTAATAATAGACATGCGTAATAATAGGCTAATAATAGACATGAGTGATAACAACTGATAAATTTATAAAAACGCTTTTCGTTATCTAAAGTATGACGTCATGATTTTAAAAACGTCTAGAGACAATTGTAAGATTAAAATCATTCCTGTTCATGATCTCGATATGTAAACTCAATTTAATAAACTATTTTAATTTAACTTTTAAAATTTCCGAGTCACATAAATTTCATTATGTGACTCGGCGCATTTCTGACTTAGTTTTAAAATAGAGCTAACATAATTCAGAAGTGAGGTGTTGTCCAATGGACCGAACTTAGACACTCAAACGACAAAAAAAAAACTCGGAATGTTTTATTTTTTGCGCGATATTGTTGAAAGCTACGAGAACGTGTACCGAAGTCGAGGTAATTGAAAACGGTTCGTGAAGGAAAAGTTAACCACGGACAGTGACGAGGCTACGAATTCTGCCTCAAGGTTCAGCAAGCGACTAAAGAAAAAGGGTGAGTGAAAGGTCTACTCGACAAATTCAAGATCAAAGATCGCGGGGTCAAAGGCGGCAGCGAAGTATCCAACGACCACACGTTTACTCGGGAAAGGATTAAAGCCGACTTTTTCCAACGGAAGATAACGAGAAATTGAAGGAGTGTCGGTTGACTTAAAAGAGAACGAAGTTAGTGGCCATACATTCATCGAGAGCGATTCACGCGAAGAATACTTACACCCAAATTTTGTCGACGGCGCCCTCCACGAAGGAAGGTACGATCATGGATTTATAATAGAAGCTTACGCTTCCTGGATATTCCACTCGCCTTAAAACGCGCACAACATTTAATCCTCATCTGAACTGGCGCGAGCTAGTACCAGCATGGCAGGCGCGTTTGTGACGTAGAATTTGAGGCAAATTCAGAGGGGGGTGGAAGTTTTTCACGCGCTTCAGTTTTTTTTAATAGCGCGCGCGAAACAATTTTTAGAAAAGCGCGCGTGCACGCGCGCCGAGAGAAAAAAGTTTGCCTCAATTTCTACGTCATCAGCCTCCCAGTCCCGACGCGCGCGAATTTTTATGACATAAATGTGTTTAAAATCAAAATGCCTTACTGAAGGCTACAGTGGAATATCCAGGAAGCGTAAGCTTCTATTATAAATCCATGGTACGATAATATCGGGATAAGGGACTTGGAACGAGAGTTTAACGAACAAGTCAGAGACCACGGGAGCGACTGCTTCGACGCTACGGAAACTTACAGAGAATCACTTTACGATAATTTCGGCGTAAATCATAAACGTCCTAACGAAGATTCGCGGCGTACAATGACTGATACGAATCGAAACACGCATGGAGCGGCGGCCCCCCTTACGGGACTTGAGGATGCAATTAAGAATGCGGTTGCTTCAGCGGTAAAGCAAGCACTTTCTGCAATGACACAAGTTCAAGTACAGTTTCAACAACAGCTTATCACTGCTCAAAACATCCAAGCGAATTAGGTGAATAACCAACCACCGGCGGCTACTCCTACAGAACACCATCACTGGGGCTATGCAGGAAAGTTAATACCAGACTTCGACCCTTCTACGTCTCCACACCAGACAGTTGATCTATGGATTAAGAAGGTTGATGAGACCGCGGCGGCCTATAATTGGTCAGACAGAGTTATTGTTAGCCACGCAGTATCCAAACTCAAGGGAACGGCTTGCATCTGGTAGGAAGGACTATCAAGCGTCAATCATTCCTGGGATGAGTGGAAGGTGTTGTTGGTGGAATGGTTTCCCGTAGTAAAAGGAACTCAGAGACTTTATCGCGAAATGGAAGCGCGCGTTAAACAACGCAACGAATCGGTAGAAGCATATTGCCACGATAAGATGACGAAGGCTTGTTTGGCTGGAATTTCGGACTCGGCAATGATAGACTACTTGATAACTGGTCTACGCGACGAGCAACTTATAATGTCATTAAGTACTCGAGACTACGCGTAACCCCAAGAGTTCTTGAAATCGGTCAAGTTAATGGAAGAACGACTGGGCTTATTGAAAGAAAGTCAACCTGGTTCTACATGGGAATCGAACCGGAAGGATAGGTCACGAATTGCGAATAACCATCCTAGCGGCCATACTGGAAATAGCAGTAAAAATTACAACAGCAAGGAGCAGACAAAGAAGACTAAGCGGAAACCTAGATATAACGAGAAGGGTGAACCCCTGTGCTTCAAATGCAAGAACTATGGACAAATTTCGAAGAATTGTCTACAACCACAGGAAAGAGAACGCTGCACAGAATGCCACAGGACAGGACATGAAGTAAAGGATTGTCCATCATTAAGAACTAAAACGAAGACAGTTCATCATCTAGACTCGAAGCGAAATGAAGATACCAATCTGAAATACTTCATGGATGGAACCATAGACGGAAAACCAATGAAGTCCTACTTAGATCTTGGAAGTAAATGCGTGACAATTCGTAAAATCGATGCTGACAATGCAGGTCTTAAATATAAACCGGCACCAATAGGAGTAACCATCGAAGGATATGGGGCAGGAGTAACAAAGGTTTTGGGAACTTTTACGGGTAAAGTGAAACTCGATCAGGCTGAAACTACAGTAGAAGTCCTCATTGTACCAGACCACGCTCAAGAAATACCGATGCTAGTGGGCCAGCCCTTTAGCGAGAAACCACACATTACGATAATTAGGAGGAAGAATACAATTCGAATCTTTGAAGAACCATATGATGCAGATAAGGAAGATAACTCTCCAGAACATCCAAATTCCGACGCTACCCGAGAAGGCAATTAATCTTTGGGCTAAAGAGGCGACTGTTATACCAACTCAGTACATTAGGTTCATTGATGTTCACGTAGGAGAGGAAGGAACGAGGAAGTCCGACCTTTTCGTAGACATGCATATGCGATGCGGTTTGGGTTATGAGCATTGCATACCACGAAGTGTTATATCAGTCGACGAACATGGCAAAACTACAATTCCGGTACTCAATGTATCCGAGCGGGAACTGAAGTTCAATAAAGGCCAAAGGATAGCGAGAGCCGAAGTCTGTACATTGGCCGAACCGGTGACGAACGAGATTTTGCAATTGGACGTTAAGCGTGGTAACCCTATCGTGGTTGGAGATGTCAACATCGGACCTAATGTATCCCAAGATGACAAGGAGAGTTTGATTGAATCACTAAATGAGTATCATGATTTCTTTGCGGAGGAGATTTCGAGCATAGGACGTACAAATAGTACTAAGATGGAATTAGAATTAAGTTCTGAGCAACCGGTGACCTTCCGCCCATATCGACTATCCTTCTCGGAGAGACAAAAGGTTTCAAGCAAGAGACAGTATCTCGCTTCCCTCAACGAATTAAAGGCTGCAGGGATTATCGTCGACTCCGTATCACCATTTGCAAGTCCAATATTAATCGTCAAGAAAAAAACTGGCGACGAGAGACTTTGCGTCGATTACCGAGCTCTTAACCGAATTACAAAACGAGACTCGTATCCTCTTCCTCGCATTGAAGACCAGATTGAACGATTACAAGGCAACATATATTTCACAAGTTTGGACCTCGCTTCTGGATATTATCAAATTCCACTTGACGAAGCATCAAAAGAGAAGACAGCGTTTAGAAATCCGGACGGGCACTACCAGTTCGAAGTAATGCCATTCGGTCTGAAGAACGGACCAGCAGTTTTCCAGCGTATGATCAATGCTGTACAGACTGTTAAAGAAGTCTTTGCGAGTTGCGTTTTTCGCACATATTTTACTACATTTCAAAAACTATTAGAGCTAGCGCTCTGGAATAAAGTGCGTTATAAAAGTTTTGCATTCCTCTTTCATATTTTACCCGTTCCACAGTTGTCCTTTGCATACTTATACCGGAATCCGGAAATGTCGAAATTATCAACTTTGAAAATATTGGATTCTCGAGGATATAAGTGCGATTTTCGGATTCCTTGGGGTCGATTCATATTTGAAAAGTTTTCACCAAATTCAATTCGGATGAATAGGTCACGAGTAATCAGCCCTTATTCAAAATCTGGCAAACTTGGTTAGAGTGGCGATAATTCATAATCGAGTATCGAATCTTTGTCGTAATAATGCTTGTTAGATGTTATGGCACCTTATGGCTATATATTTGATTGGTCTTGTGGCGCAATACTTTGAAACAAATCAGACGTTCATTAAAGGGATGGTGAAGTGGAAAATAAAGTATTTTTTTTATTGATTTTTCCATAAGACAGTGAAACATCCAAGAAATAACACCGAACGATTTTTAAACTACGATTAGTTTGAAATTTCATGAATAGTTTTAAATAAGGACCTCCGAACAATCGCGTAGCGCCCTGCCTTTTTATCAACAATTTTTTCTTGGCACGCTCCATGTTGAATAAATTTATCGCGAGACTTGAAAAAATTTGCGCGATGTGACAATTGTGGCGCGAGACATGGAGCGTGCCACGAGAATTTTGTTAACAAAAAGGCACGGCGTTAAGCGATTGGTCCGAGTTCCTTTTTTGAAACTATTCTTAAAATATTAGCCTAATTTGAATATTAAAATCAATGGGAGGTATTTCCTGAATTTTTCATTATGCATACTGGTCTCATGATTAGTAGAAGAATCAATAAAAAATCACTTTAATTTCCACTTCCCCCTCCCTTTGAAAGAAAACCCGCGTCTTTTGAAGGAGAGAAGCGGTTTGTAAATATTGTTATTTGGGCCATGATATCATAATATTTAGAACTCACATTAATTACGTTTGGGTCTCCAGACCGACTCATTGCAGCCTACTGAAAATCTCATTCATGATGGCATATGCGCTTCACGAGATCCCTTCAAATAGACATATTCGACTATTCCATATAAGAAACAACTTCAGAGGAGATGGCTTCTATGCTAGGAACGTTCGCTACGCGATTGAGCTTCGCTAAACGGAGCCAGGGGTTGCCCATAGCCTCCCGCGTTTAGCGCAAATGTGACGCCATTGAAAGATTTTTATTTTAGAAGCAGAAATAGGGAACAGAGTAATCTGGACGCGCCTCAAAGTCCCGGACCCCCTTCCTCGGGACTGTGGGATATGAAAGAAGAGGCTGGTCATAGCGACAAAGGTAAAAAGGAATTACTTATTTTTCGCCGTCCCAGTAAGCAACGTCACAAAAACCTAGTTTAAATGAGCCAATCTGAAATTTAAAAACTATTTATTACGTGTTGGAAGGAGGGGCTCTATTCTGGGCTATGAGTCGGACTGAATTAAACGCTAACCGTTCTCTATTCCTACCTCTAAAATTAAATCTATCTCTGTTGAGGCTTAATAATAAAGCCGACCGCAACCAAAAGCATGGGCAAAGGCATATTTAACAACTGACGTTCAAACGGAAAAGCCTAACAATTAAATGAAAAAAAAATAAATGCCGGTAACAACGATCACAACTGAAAATAACAGCTAACAGCTAAAAAAAACCCGAACGGTAAACACTTGAAGTTGGTCTCTCTGCGCTGCTGGTCTGCAACTCCTTTCGTTTATTTTCTATGGCAAAATTACTAGCTTTGGGAGGTATTGGGATATTAGGCCATTTTGTGTTTTAAGACTTTTATTGTGTAGGAAAGAAAACGACCCTGTTTAACGAAACTTTGGATAATTTTTAATTTTTAATATTTAGTTATAAGTTGAAATTTATTTAAAAAACATAAATAACAAGACTTCCTTTGAGTTTCAAATTGAAGAATGTTCGTGTGCTTTATTGAACCATTTTTTACAAAAAAGACAGCCACTTTCAGTTTCAATTGTTGCTTGATACTTTATTGGACATCTCCTAGCCGTTAAAGGAAGGATGAAGAGGAAAATAAAGTGATTTTTTGATCGATTTTTCTTATTATTAGACCATTAAATGCACAGTGAAACATTCAGGAAATACAGTCTCCGAATGATTTTAAAATTCAAATTAGGTTCAGATTTTAAAGATAATTTGAAATAAGCACCACTGACTAATAGCTTAACGCCCTGCCTTTCGGTTAACAAAATTTCCGTTGCACGCTCTATATCTCGAGCCACGATAGTCACATCGCGAGCAACTTTTATTAAATCTCGCGATAAATTTCATTCGGCATGGAGCGTGCCACGAGAATTTTGTCAATAGGAAGGCAGGGCGTTACGCGATGGGTCGGAGGTCATTATTTCAAATTATCCATAAAATCTGAACCTAATTGGAATTTCAAAATCATTCGGATGTTTCACTATGCAGAATGGTCTTATAATTAGTAACAATTATTAATATTAATATCCTGATAATTATTCTTGACTAAATTAAAACATTGTTTTAGTGTATGGTTTCAGGCTCAGCAGGCCCAGCCCATACGTCCCGACTCGTTGCAAGATTTCTGGAAAACGAAGGAATTGAAGCTTTGGATTGACCCGCTCTCTCGCCCGACTTGAACCCGATATAGCGTTTATGTCTGTCATTTAATAAAAGATTAAAAATGTGTTTAAGGGCTAAGGGAGGTTAAGTAAAATACAATTGAAACTGAAAGTGACAGTCTTGTTTGTAATAAATTGTTCATGAACGCAGACAGTATTTCCTGGATGTTTCACTATGCAAAATGGTCTTTTAATTAGAAGAAGAATCGATAAAAAATCACTTTATTTTCCTCTTTATCCTCCCTTTAAGGGCTAGGGTATGTCCAATAAAATATGAAGCAACAATTTAAGCTGAAAGTGACTGTCTTGTTTGTATAAAATAGTTCAATAAAGCACACGAGCATTCTTCAATTTGAAACTCGAAGGAAGTCTTGTTATTTGAAAATTTTCCTCCAAATTTTATAAATATTTTTCAACTTTTAACTAGTTATCAATAATGATATCACAAGTAGAATAATCTTACACCAAGTTCCTATGTAAGATTTTTTCCGTAGCCTCTGTGTCTGAAAGTTCTGACGTTAAGCTTTTTAAAGTTTCCAACGGAGCTCGCGTGAATGGTGAGATAAAATTTCTAAAATCTCGGACACGACCGAGAACGAGCTTTTGAAGCAGCGCTCCACAGCGGTGGAGAGTGAAGTAAAACAGGCGGGGCTAATTTTCTTTATCCGAGTAAGTTCAAGCATGGAGGGTTCATCCACGGTGTTTACGTTTTTTATGGCAACGGCGTATCGTGTGGAGTGCTAACGTTTTTAAAGAGGGTGATTAAGTCGACATAATGGATAAATTAGAAGCCGACAGAATTATTTTTTTCTGGCACGGATATACTGAGTTTGTTTTGAGAGCCCTAAATCCGTTTCGTTATTTGTAACTTGCTCCGCCGTAACGTAAACTCCGATCGTCTAAAAAGATCTCTGTCTCTCTATTGGCCGAGAAGCTCATCGCAATCGGACCCAACCTCCAATCCAAAAATTGAAGTTTCGTACCTTTTTTAAGGGGGTGGAATTTTTTTTAGTGAGAGCCAACTTTCCGCGGCTGATGTTAGTTAGCGCCGAGAAAAAATGTTAGGAGAGAAAAACTTTGGGTGTTCAACTACCATTTACTCTACAGTAGATGCACTCGGCCTAGCCTTGCGATATCAAGTTTTAGGAACACTCGAGATGAGACGTTCGTTAGAGAGAACCGGACACACAATACCCTCATTCCTAAGCTGGAAAGCTAGGTCCTTGGTGCTAGATTATTCACCTTGTGATGATATTAATAGTTATCCAAAATTTCTTTAAAAAGGATAGTTTTCTTTCCTACACAATAAAAGTCCTAAAACACAAAGTGGCCTAATATCCCAATACCTCCCAAAGTTAGTATTTTTGCCATACAAAATAAACGAAAGGAGTAGCAGAGCAGTAGCGCACAGAGACCAACTTCAAGTGTTTACCGTTCGGGTTCGTTTTAGCTGTTAGCTGTTATTTTCAGTTGTGATCATTGTTACCGGCATTAATCTTTTTTTTTTCATTTAATTGTTAGGCTTTTCCATCGGCAGCTTTGAACGTCAGTTGTGAAATACGCCTTTGCCCATGCTTTGGTTGCGGTCGGCTTTATTATTAAGCCTCAATAGAGATAGATTTAATTTTAGAAGTAGGATTGGAGAACGGTTAGTGTTTAATTCAGTCCGACTCATAGCCCAGTATAGAGCCCTCCCTCTAGCGAGTGATGAAAAGTTTAAATTTTCTGATTGCTCACTTAAACTACGTTTTGCTGACGTTGCTGACGGGATCGGCGAAAAATACGTTATTCCTTTTTACCTTTGTTGCTTTGGCACGCCTCTTCTTTCATACCCTTCCTTTCCGTGGAATTTGGCGCGCTCCTAGATTACTCTATTCTCTATTTCCCACTTCTAAAATTAAATCTATCCCTGGTCTCACATTTGCAGTAAACGCGGGAGGCTATAGCCCAACCTCAGGCTCCGTTTAGAGAAGCTCAATCGCGTAGCGAACATTCCTAGCATAGAAGCCATCTCCTCTGAAGTTGTTTCTTATATGGAATAGTCGAATATGTCTATTTGAAGGGATCTCGTGAAGCGCATATGCCATCATGAATGAGATTTTCACTGGGCTGCAATGAGTCGGTCTGAAGACCCAAACGTAATTAATGTGAGTTCTAAATATTATGATATCATGGCCCAAATAACAATATTTTCAAACCGCTTCTCTCCTTCAAAAGACAAGGGTTTTCTCTTAAAGGGAGGGGGAAGTGGAAATTAAAGTGATTTTTTATTGATTCTTCTACTAATCATGAGACCAGTATGCATAATGAAAAATTCAGGAAATACCTCCCATTGATTTTAATGTTCAAATTAGGCTAAGATTTTAAGAATAGTTTCAAAAAAGGGACTCCGACCAATCGCTTAACGCCGTGCCTTTTTGTTAACAAAATTCTCGTGGCACGCTCCATGTCTCGCGCCACAATTGTCACATCGCGCAAATTTTTTCAAGACTCGCGATAAATTTATTCAACACGGAGAGTGCCAAGAGAAAATTGTTGATAAAAAGGCAGGGCGCTACGCGATTGGTCGGAGGTCCTTATTTAAAATTATTCATGAAATTTCAAACTAATCGTAGTTTAAAAATCGTTCGGTGTTACTTCTTGGATGTTTCACTGTGTTATGGAAAAATCAATAAAAAATTACTTTATTTTCTACTTCACTATCCCTTTAATGAACGTCTGATTTGTTTCAAAGTATTGCGCCACAAGACCAATCAAATATATACGCATAAGATGCCAAAACATCTAACAGGCATTATTACGACAAACATTCGAAACTCGATTATGAATTATCGCCACTCTAACCAAGTTTGCCAGATTTTGAATAAAGGCTGATTACTCGTGACCTATTCATCCGAATTGAATTTGGTGAAAACTTTTCAAATATGAATCGACCCCAAGGAATCCGACAATCGCATTTATATCCTCGAGAATCCAATATTTTCAAAGTTGATAATTTTGACATTTCTGGTTTCCGGTATAAGTATGCAAAGGACAACTGTGGAACGGGTAAAATATGAAAGAGGAATTCAAAACTTTTTTAACGCACTTTATTCCAGAGCGCTAGCTCTAATAGTTTTTGAAATATAGTAAAATATGTGCGAAAAACGCTACGCGCAAAGACTTCTTTAACAGTCTGTTCTTTGAAATCTTCTGTATACGGTTGCAATGGCGTATATGGACGATATACTGTTGCCATCAGTAACGGCAACAGAAAGAATTCGAAATTTACGGGAGATTTTGGAGGTCTTCCGAAGAGCTGGATTAACACTGAATCAAAGGAAATGCTATTTTCTTATGGAAGAAATTGATTACCTGGGTGTCGAAGTTAGCGGAGAAGGCATTAGACCGGGGAGGCGCAAAACTGAATGCGTCCGTGCTTTTTGAAGACCGAGGAATGTTCACAAAGTCAGACGATTTCTGGGGTTGTCAAGCTACTTCCGTCGTTTTATCGAGAACTTTGCAAGATTGGCCTCACCGTTAAGAGACTTGCTACGTAAAGAAACAGCATGGAAATGGGGACCAACAGAGGAATTGGCATTCGAGACTCTCAAGCTTAAACTCACCGAACGTCCATTATTGGCTTTATATGACCACAGTGCCAAGACGGAATTACATACTGATGCCAGTCAAGTTTATATATATTAATGCAGGAAGGGTCCGATGGAAATATGCATCCAGTGTACTACGCAAGTCGGAAAACAAGTACTGACGAAAGCCGATATCACTCGCATGAACTCGAAACTCTGGCGATAGTATGGTCGATTGAAAAATTCAGGGTATATCTACTAGGAAAACAATTTACGATTGTCACTGACTGTAACGCCGTACGGAACACTATCACGAAGAAATATATTGTACCCCGAATCGCTCGATGGTGTCTAAAGTTGCAGGATTTTCATTATGATGTTATTCACCGCCCCGGCTCCCGTATGGCACACGTTGATGCATTAAGTCGAGCGCCGCACGGTAATTGTGAAGAACTTGACGTGGTACAGGGGTTTCAAATCTGCCACATACCCTTATCCCACGAAGATTGGCTCGTTATGGCCCAGAAAGAAGACCCTAAAATATTGAAACTTATCGACCAACTCATTAAGAAGACTGATCTTACTCAAGCGGATAAGCAAGTGAAGGAAGAATTTGTATTGAAAAATGGAAAGTTGTACAGGAAATCCTCAGACGGTAAGTTGCAAGAGAGGTTACTGTGGGCTGTTCCGAAGAAGGCTCGTTGGCAAGTAGTAAAATGGAATCATGACTATGTTGGCCATTTTGGTGTAGACAAGACCTACGACAGAGTGAAGAATGCCTATTGGTTTCCACGAATGAAGGGATTCGTTCAACAATACGTATCTTCATGCTTGGATTGTCTATATCACAAAAACCCGTCTGGAAGAAAGCCTGGATTTTTGAATTCCATAGATAAGGTGGGCGTACCAATGGATACAATTCATATGGATCATCTAGGCCCGTTTATCAAGAGTACCAAGGGAAATGCATACTTAATCGTCATTGTTGATGCATTTACGAAGTTCACAATATTGAAGCCGGTTAGGAATACAAAAGCCGCATTTGCTCGGAGATCCCTGGAAGAAATTATTGGTCTTTTCGGTTCACCAAGAAGAGTTATTACGGACCAAGGCACATCGTATACAAGTAAAGAATTTGAAGATTTGTGTAAGAAATCAAAGATTATACACATCAAGAACGCAACGACAATGCCTCGTGGCAACGGACAGGTCGAGAGGTATAATAGAACCATAACGCCAGCCATAGCAAGTTTGTGCACACGACAAGATGAAAAAGATTGGGATGACCATCTTTCGCAAGTTCAATGGGGCTTGAACAATACGTTCCACAAAGCGACCTTAAGAACACCATTCTCACTACTATTTAATTTTCGATCACGACATCCGCTGGGAAATGAAATCGACGACGACTCAAAAGAACCAATTGAGCTAGAAACCCAAAAACGATGAATGGAAGCGATAGATCGAATACGTATAGACCAAGAAAAGCAGCTATTACACTATAATACCAAGAGAGCCAAAGCAGCGGAATATTCACCGGGAGATCTAGTGATGGTTCAGCGAGAACCAATCGCTACTGGAGTACCAACAAAAACAAATCCGAAATTCAAGGGCCCCTACGTTGTGACGAAAGCACTTAACTACGATAGATATCAAATTGAGGACATCCCTGAAGCTCAGAGGACACAAAGGTTCTATAGAAATACAGCGCCAGTAAATAAGCTGAAAAGGTTTCAAATATTTGACGCTCATGAAGGTTTCGAATCTTCTTCAGATGAAGAGAACGTTGATGGACAATTGTCGCCAGTCAACGCAATAACCCAAGAACCATCAGTAACAACCAATGCTAGTAAGGAAGCCACCCCAAGTTCATCCAACGAGCAAGTACACACAGCGTCTGAATTGGAAGGAATAGAATACCAGCGACGAAGCGGTAGAAACCGAAGGAAACCAGACTATTTCAAGTTTTAAGTTAGGATAATTAAATTCTTCCAAATTTTCAAACTGTGTAAACATAAAAGCAAAATCTCCATTGTTGTAAACTATTATTGTTATCATGCTTAGTCAGGAGTCTAAGTTATTAGGATGGCCGAATGAAAGCGTTAGAATAGGCTAATAATAGACATGCGTAATAATAGGCTAATAATAGACATGAGTGATAACAACTGATAAATTTATAAAAACGCTTTTCGTTATCTAAAGTATGACGTCATGATTTTAAAAACGGCTAGAGACAATTGTAAGATTAAAATCATTCCTGTTCGTGATCTCGATATGTAAACTCAAGATAATAAACTATTTTAATTTAACTTTTAAAAACTTCATTATGTTACTCGGCGCATTTCTGACTTAGTTTTAAAATAGAGCTAACACATGCATATTTATAAATGTTTAACATTGACTTATGACCAGGAGCGTTTGAAAGAGAAAGAATTCGGTAAATCACCCATCTTGAGTTCTTTCTTTGTGTAAATTCCGAAGTTTTTATTTTATACAAAGTTGTTCGGGTTCTTAGAATATTTATGGCTTGACAGGTGGGAAATTTTAAAGAGAGTATGAAATAAGCAATTTTATGTAGGGCAATAAGACAAATTTGTGTGTTCACAAAAGACATACAGATACTAGTGTTTGCGAGTGTTTGTTCATTAATATTCTTACAGAGCATCCGCATTGTACTGTCATGGGTAAATCATAGTCTTTTCTCCTTTAAAATCACCAATGAATGAAAAATATCACCTTAGTACTATTTATCCCTTTTCACTCTAAGTGTGTTAATTTATATGTGCAGAGTACATTCCCAATGCACTGTTATAGGCAAATTTTAATGCTCTCCCTTTGAAAATCATCAATCGCTCTTTTCATTATCCCTTTAAAAAGACGAACATACTTCTTCATCATCTTCTTCTTTTTCTCCCCCTTCTTCATCTACATCTTCTTCAGACCAAGTCAAACTAATACCCCCATCGTTAGATGTTCATCAAACGATGTGGCTAAAAAGGGTTGAGGGAAATTTTTCTGAGGGGGGTTTATTGAGGGGGTCGAATAGTACGTTTGCGGACTCCACTGATTTTCCCTCCCCTATGTTGTTTCTTTGGTCGCTATTTTGGATTTATACCGGTTTTGAAAAATTTCCGTTTCGGGCGGGACATCTAGAATCCCTCACTGATTCGTGAGACCGTGATTTGGAAAGCGGGATAGCATTGTATTAGTTCTTGCATTTAAGCATTTAAGCATCGCAGTTGGAATTGTTAGTAATGAGCGCTATTCGTGAATCTTTTTCTCTTGTTTTACGGCATAAGGGATCCGATGTACTCAAAACCAGAAGAATTCATAGCCTATATTTGTGTTTTCTTCCATTTACATCCCAAATCAATGGTCGTCTTTTCGAAAAAAAAATTGCTGCTTACTTTCAATTACTGACTAATTGTACATGCACCATTTCTTGAAATTGCTCAATTTGATCTAGTGCAAGAAATTCTACAATAACACGGCTTCGTTGCATATAACGTCAGCGGCATTTCCAGAATACTTAAATTTAAATAAAATGAGTCTGACACTCCATGAAGTAGTATCAGGTGCAACTTTGTCAAAGTTGCACCTGATGAGGGACCGCGGTCCGAAAGCTCCTGCGTATATTTAAATTAATAAATAATTTTAAAAAACTCCATGAAGTATCAGACTCATTTTATTTAAATTTAAATAATTAATAGAACCATGGATCGGAAGATTAACATTTATGATTTCCAGAATATCTTAAATTCTTTTATGTAATAACCTACGGAGTAATGCGCTGATACCGAGTTATTTAGTGTGAACGTACAAAGGCAGTGCACGCGATTTCATGGATAATTCAATCGTAAAGGAATTGATAGTTCAAAAATCGTGGCATGATGGTGGGGGTTGACAACCTAGAGTTTTAAAAGTTAGGGGTCGAGAGTTTAAAATTCCCCGCAAATTGTTACACGTGAACAAATGTTTCAGGTTTTCTCTGCTTTTCTACTTCGGCGCCACCTTACGACAGGTAAAAATTAGGAAATTTGAAACTATGTTCTTCGTCCAAAATTGGTTGATACAGTACCTTTAAAAGTGACCCAAGCTCACAGTAGGGCGACTATATAGACGCCTGCTTGAGAGGCCAACATGTAGGGCACTTGCATTTGTGACATGTTTTATCATTATTTTGAGAAAAATTAGAGTACTAAATGGATTTATTTTTGTAAAAATTGTTGTGCAAATTAGATTAAAGGCGTTTCTGGTGCTCGAAAAACTCTTAGTGAAAAGAGATTATTAAATTTTTCAAGAACGTCTCTATCTACTGCTTGAACATTATGGCCTCCAAAACCAATTTAATACCCTATTCATTTGTACAATTTAAAAACTTTCTGCCTTTTTCAGAAGTTTATATGCCCGCAACAACCCTCGCTTAAGGGGGAAGTCAAGCGATTTGAATTACGCAGATACGCCACTAGAGGCACTATACATTTTTGTTTTGCCTAATCGAAAATATAGATGGCTCTGAAAATCGTCTCTTGAGAGGGGGGGGTTTGGGTGGAGGCGAACGGTAGACTGTCAGGTGCGAAAAATATCATGCCTAAATAAACTTCATTGGGACAGTCTAAGCTGCTAGTGCAGGCGAAACTATTTCTAAAACTGTCGAACCCTTCCTAGAAAAAGCAGGGAAGGTTAATCCCTAACAGGACAAAGAAAATGGGGGTGGGGGTTTGAGAGATAGTTGGTATCTATAGAGGTCCGCGTACTAAGCAAGCCGTGTTGGTTAATTCCCGAAAATAATTTTTTGCCACTGAAGGAGAGTACATTGCTTTCAAAGAGATAAGAGTGAGAGTCTAGGTTGAGAATTCAGTGCATCTTACTGATGGGATGAACTACAGACCATGAAGGATGTTACAGCGGGGGTTCTACATTCTTACTACCGCATAGAAAAAAAGACGAAAAATCACAATTTTAGTTAATTTACAGAAAACCAATAGCAAAGGGGGAGGGTAAAAGTTTTATTTTGCTTGCCAAAAATTACTTGGTTGTATGGTAGATTTTGGAAGTGAATGTAAATAAATAAATGTAAATAAATAAATAAATAATTATTTATTTATTGCATAAAATTTAACTCGCATATTTGTATTTTAAAAAAGCTTTTACTCATTGACTATTTTTAAATGTTGCTTTGCTACCTAGTACCTAATTATTATTAGTTTCAATTTCCGATTTGACAATGGTTTTATTTACAGCATAGGTTGTATCAATAATTTCTTAATTTACAAAAGGGCTGGTCGTAGTTTTTGATGAAGCTTTCAAGTGAACTGACCTCTTTTTGTCTTTGGAGGAATTTTTAATAGACCTTTAGGCTGTTTTGAAGAAGTTTTAGATGGTTTGTTTGCTTTTTTCGTATCTTTGACGTCCGACGATTGTTTCCGCTTTTTAGGAACATTTTTACTTGTGTTGTTCTTTGACCTATTTGATGATTCTGCGCTAGTGATTTTTGAAACTTTTAAAGTATTTCTCTGCCTCTTAGAAATATTACAGACATCTTGTGAAATTAGATCGTTTTTGGATACGATTGTATTCTTCCTTTTTCTCGACACTACTTCCGCCTTCGATTTAATCGTTATGGTCTTGGGAGTGGAAGTAAATTCTTTGATCGCGGTATCTGCACGATTTATCATAATTAGTTTGTCACTTTTAGAACTGTTTCTGGTTTTTGGTGGATCGGATTTTGGTTTTCTTTGAAATTTCAGAATTTTAGATTCTGTCTTTTTGCTTTTAGTCGCCATTGAATTGGTTTTTACAACTTTTCTAGTTTTAGCAGCTTCTCGTTTCAGATGCATTTTGTTGCGTGCTACTCTGACGAAATCGGGTTCTCTGATTGCTTCGGAACGCGTGTATTTCGGGTCTATAATTTCTGGTAGCATGCATTCCTTATAAAATACCTCCAATTTAGGCAAAACGTTTCCCCAAAAAACTGAGTCTGGAAAAATTCGTTCGATTTCCATTCCTTTCGTGGTCCATATTATAAAATCGCAATACTGGCGCTTGGTAACATGAAGTTGGGCCTGTACTTGATAGTAATAATTATGATTTCGTTTTAATTTAAGCTTATCTTCCACCAACTGCGAGCAGAAAGATTTCAATCTTCTGGGAGCTTCGAGAGGATTCCAAAAACGAGCCGAGTAAGGGCACTTAATTTCAATGATTCCATCATCTCCAACAAGCCCATCTGGAGAAGCCCCGAGATATCCCCTTTCCAAGTCAATAAAAACCCACACTTTTCAACTTTCGTGTCTGTCGTGTATTCGTAGTCACTGATGGCAACTTTCTCTTTGTTCTTACCCCACTGAACAGCATCATTAGTGAATAATTTTGGATACAAGAGATTTTGAACTAGTTTCGAAAACCCTAATTCTATCTTTCTTTTGCATATTAGTCCAATATTTGAGGCTGTGATCCTTTACATTCTCAATAGTTTCCACTCTTCGCAATCAGATTGCTCTACCGTCCGTAACTGTATTTGAATCCGCTGTTTTTCGGAACTAACGGTCAACTCTTGTAAAATCTCCCCCGATCGTCTTATTATGTCCTCTGCTGCCATATCAGGCTTCTCTGAATGCTCTCCATAGTTTTTGGTATCGCGAGGCTCCTCCGCCACTTTGTCTTTCTGTTCTTTGGCTACCTCCAGTTGCTTCAATAATGATGTTCTTTTCCACTTCTTGTGGTTTTGATTTCTAGCAGCGTGTTTTTTTACAGTGAGGAACGGGCTCTTCTGGGTGATGGCTCTAATAGCTGTAGCATGCCACATTCTTCCCATTTGGAATTGAAGACCCGCGACGGTGCATCTTGTAAAATAGGAGCCTCTTCTACTGAAAGATACTTGTTTTCCTCCAACAGCTTTAGCCACTAATGACATGTAGTTCTCTGCGAGATTGTTCGTTTCGTCGTCTAATAGTGAAGAAGCTAAATCCTGAACCCTTTGAGAAGCTTTCAAGAGGTGCATTTCGAGAGGTTTCGTTAGAAGATCCAAGCGACTTGGGCCTTTTTTATCGCAGAAGTACTCTCGACAGTTTTTATGCCGGCCGAAAACGTGGTTATGGACATTCCTTCTATCTTTTTTTAGCATTTCCGCGTATTTTTGGTGAAGATCGACCAGGTCAAAGTTAAATTTAGGATTACAATTTCTACCATCCATTTCTTTTTTCAGTTCTTGGGCTACGTGTTTAATGGCGGACCGCATCCCTTTGCCTAACCTTACGATCCTGGATTGGGATAGGGCAGCTTTGTATTTGGAATTTTTCGCCAATAAGTAGACTTTCTTGCGATAATTTCGCACAACGTGATTTGCGCATTCGCTTTTACTTATTTCGTGCCCGTAAGAAACATTTTCCAGGAGTTTTTTATGTACCGATGAGTCGCCGTCCCCAATAATGGTTCTGTATTGTAGCCCGTGCATTGATTCACTTTTATTAAAGCCTTCTATTAGTATGTCGCTCTCCATGGCTGGAGAGGAACCGTCCCAGTTCTTGTAGCATTGATGAATTGGAATTTCTTTACCGCCATGAATGGCGCAAATACAACAAAATTTATTTCGAATTCCAATAAATAAAAGCTTTTTAGTTTTGGCTCCAATTATGCAAGCTACACCGCTTTTAGCTGTATATCTGTGGCCATGGCTGCGATGAGACCAGCCACCGTCGACAATAACTGTTACAAAAGGTATTCCCCGTTCATTCACTTTGCCACTTGTTATTGCTAGCTGCTTTTCTACCTTTCGAGCATCTAGCATTTCGTTGGCGAGTATCTTTTCCCAAAGCTAAAGGACCAAAGAAATTTAGGTATAGTATGGCCTCGCAAATTTTTTAATCCAAAAACATAATAAATGTATATTTACCTGACCAAGTTCTCTTTCTTGGTGTAAGTACGTAGGTTTAGACATATTAGGTATTCCGAGTAGAGAAAAAACTTCATCTGTATTTTCAAATCCGCTTCCGATTGATAAAAAACCCCAAACCGCGAGCGTATTCAAAGATAGTTCTTTGGAATTTTCACCAGTGTCCTGGTTTTTGCGAATTCGTTTACTATCACCACAAGATCCCATAAAGCTGGCTGTGGAAATAGTTTTTGTTTTATGGCAAGATTTACAAGCAAATACCAATCTCGACGTCAGCCCAAAAAATAATTCTTTCTGGAACTCAAAAGCAGCGTTTGGTGACTTCTGGCACTTGTGTGTTTCGAGAGATCTTACTTCCGAAATAAAATGGCTGATCTCTACTATTCGGTTTCCTTGTAAAATAGGTTTTGGTGTTGTTATTTGAGGTGGAGTTTCTTGCTCTTTCATAGGCAAAGAGCTACCGATTGATTTTCTGGGTGTTAATGGCTGTAAACCATTTTCGTTTGACGAGACCGATTTCGCATTAGCATATTCGTTTTCCGAATCGGTCACCCCATTTAAAATCGAAATTTCATCTACGTCTAATGATTCGTAATTGACCGTGCTTATCGAACACGCTGTTCCCGTAGAGACTTTATCATTCGCTTGTGCTACCTTAGAACTAAAGTTTTTCGGCGTGATCCAGCTTCCATTATTTTCACTTTCAAGACGCGCGGCCCCAGTTTCATCTTTTGATATGGCAAACGAGTCATTGCGCACCGTACTAATTAAACTGCTTGCATGTAAATCTACTATTTCAGGCTCTTTGGGGAAATTTGCACAGCTTGGTAGTACAACCACTTGCCCTTTTGACGTTACTTTACCCTCCAACGCTAAGAGGTCCGTTACATTTGAAATCACTTCTACAATTCACGGGGCGTCATCCAACTCTACTTGAGATGTCTCGGAGTCCTTGGGAATTTTTTTCAATGTTGAAAATCTTGTCTCTACACTAATGGTTTATATTGCGTCAAAATTGAATCTTTCGCATGGTCAAGCCCGACATAATTGCCACCCCCTTAGAAACCCCCCAATACGTAGTTTTCACAAAAAGGGTAATAAAAAATTCGTACCCCCTCTCTTAGCATTAACCGCATTTCAGAATTGCCAGGACCTTGTGAGCCCATCTCAGCTTCGGAACTTAACCGAACCAAACTGCTGGCTTTCACTCTGTTGTAAGTTGCGATTGAATTGGGCTCACAAATGTCTGGCAATCGTTTCCTGAAAATTATGTATAGAGCTATCTCAGTTGTGACGTCAGTGCCTAGGTAAAACGTCACGGGCTTAGCTTTGGCAGTGGGCTTAGCTTTGGTTCTATGGACAAATAGCATGGGTGACGTCACACTAAGGCTTCTGAGATAGCTCTATACTCCAGTCAATGTATTAGACACGCATCACTAACGTAAATTACTTATTATTAAATTAAGGGATAGTTGCCTAATGTTGAAAATTTTAAATGAAACGAAATAATCCTATCGATTCGATACGCTAAAAAAGTTTATTTTAAATACTACGGTAAGAATAATTAACACTATTCATACCAATAAAATAATGTTAAAAGTTTGGTATCTAAACATTCTTACCTTTCGGATAATCGTTTTTTCCTAATTTGTTTAAAACGGTTCTTTCGTGATAGAGGCTTTTTGCATAGAGGACGAATACTTTTTTTCCTACCCATATTTGCTAATTTTTCAGATTCCCGTTTTCAAAATTTTTAATATTAAAATAAGTAACTATTGTCTAAAAATTATATGGTCACTATTACCACTAAAAAGAAACTTATTGGCGTTGCAATACTTAGAACACTATAGTGAGAGCCTAATGAAAATTATGGCTGTAACACATAAGGTATCCTATCATTCCCAAAGCCCAAATGGCCCCAAACCATATATGAATTATAAAAAAACCTCTTGGTTTGGACCAAGGCCATAAAAACAAACGATATGTGTGAGGTTTATCAATTGGCTGAAGTTTCAGATATTGCAATTCTTTTAGTTATTTTTATCCATTTAATCCTTAATCAATATTAAATTCAATCAACTGATTTTACTGTAAATCGATCTATTCCCTCTAAATTAATTGAAAAAATTACATATCTACGCTTTTTGAAGAACAATTACATTTTCCGAAAACATTTTATCATGAAATTAATTATTTTGAAGGGAGCACGTGTTGAGGGATTTAATATTGAATATTTGAAATACTGTGTCTAAAAAGACCAAGCGAACTTTGACATAATTCGAAAGGAAGATGTAAATATTTAATAGTAGATGCCAAACCAGGGTGTTGCACGAATTCATACATTTAATTTCGTATATCGAAATGCTACATTTCTAATGTCGCGACTGTGAAAGAAAGGTTGCACTGCAATTTCCCTCTTCGTACTTCAGACTTTCTTGGGGGGGGGGTTAAGTTAAGTGTGACCTTCTTCGTTTAACTGGTAATGAATGGAAATGAATATAACAAGCCATTGGTACTGAAACGTATTTCTTTTTATGTAATCTTTACCTATACCTTTGGTTATATTTATACCAATATCATATTTTTCCAGTGCTACAGATAGCTACCTACTAACAAAAACCACACAGGATAAACGATGTTGCTTTGTCTTAAGTATACGGCATTCGTTTATTAACTAGTCTGAACAAAATAAATTTAAATTATCATATTTTTTTTAACATCAGTCTTTTTACAACTTACCTTTAAGTTTTTTTTTTTGATGCAAACTTGAAAATTTGTCAAACCAGCTTGCTACAAGCAACAATTAAAACTATGTCCGTCAAGGTGCTTATACGAAATCCCTTCAAAATAATTAATTTCATGATAAAATGTTTTCGGAAAATGTAATTGTTCTTGAAAAAGCGTAGATATGTAATTTTTTCAATTAATTTAGAGGGAATAGATCGATTAACAGTAAAATCAGTTGATTGAATTTAATATTGATTAAGGATTAAATGGATAAAAATAACTAAAAAAATTGCAATATCTGAAACTTCAGCCAATTGATAAACCTCACACATATCGTTTGTTTTTTCGGCCTTGGTCCAAACCAAGACGTTTTTTTAAAATATCTGTTACTTCAGTCTTAATGTAATTAAATTTTGAATAATTATGTTTGCTTTACCGTCATACATTTGGGGTTGATCTATTTCTAATTGCTTAAAGAAGTACTTCAGTATCGTTAATTACATTTAACTTATATCCAATAACATTGATTTCGATAAGCATATAATGTTGCACTTTATTTATGAAAGAAGCTTAAAAACGACGGTATTTGAAATATGGAAGAAAAATATTTGTTTCGTACACTGTATACATATACAGTGGTGTCGAGATCACACCAACAGCTTCCTTTATGTGCAACCCCCAATACTGCCAACGGGTGATGTCATACTAAATTATACAGGGTGTAAATAAATGTTTAGAATTCATGTTTTATTGTATGCAAGTGACAACGAGTGACAAGGTACAAAAAGAATACTGGAGAATGCAACAAAATATTTTAAAGCACTTTCCTACGATTAGTCTTAGAACGTGGGCCTCAAATTACAACCTTTTAACTGTTTGGTAAACACCTCAACGTAAATATTCGACGTTTCTACCATTGTGGTTTAGGCACTCTTCCAGACGACTATCCATGGCTTGCAATACATTTGCAAGCAGTAAACTCATGACGCATGGTAAGACTAATGGTATTGCCGTCTTGGGAAATCCTCGTCCGTTAACGCTTGATGTAGGGTGGTATGATAATGCCGGTAGTGATGCCCTTGTAAACTGGCACAAACAGTAGAATGGCTTAGTGCAACTTCTTGTTCCACCGCTCTACTATTAGCATGAATTGGCTTCAAAACGTGCTACGATGTCAAAATCAATATCCTCATTACAGACTATACAGTCTCTTCTACGTTCACGATCTTGCACTACCGAAATCACGAAGGTGCTCGCCAATGTCGGAAAAGGTGCTTCGCACCGGATGTTGTCGGTGTGCAAACCGTTCGGTATAAAGCACTGCTTTTAGTTGAACGTTACTGCGACCTTCACCCAAAATAAACATCCTGTCCAATTTGTCCTGGTTGGAATGATTGTATACCAAAATCCCCCCAGCCAAAATCCCCCCATTTAACCCAATGTAGGACAAAATCCCCCCAATGTAGGACAAAATCCCCCCAATGTAGGACAAAATCCCCCCAAATCATTATAACAAGACAAAATCCCCCCAAATCATTATAACAAGACAAAATCCCCCCCCATGGTTATAACAAGACAAAATCCCCCCAAATCATTATAACAAGACAAAATCCCCCCAAATCATTATAACAAGACAAAATCCCCCCAAATCATTATAACAAGACAAAATCCCCCCAAATCGTTATAAGAAGACAAAATCCCCCAACCAAAATCCTCTGAGAAATATATAACCAGACATACTGTGTGGTTTTGCATTAAATATATTTTTAATTAATAGGAAAAACTTTTGGAAAAGGTGACAGCTAATTAATAGGAGAATATTTTAGAAAAGATGGTAGCTAATTAAAAGGAGAATATTTTGGAAAATGTGGCAGCTAATTAGTAGGAGAATGTTTTGGAAAAGGTTGCAGCTAATTAATAGGAGAATATTATGGAAAAGGTGGCAGCTAATTAAAAGGAGAATATTTTGGAAAAGGTGGCAGCTAATTGAAAGGAGAATGTTTTGGAAAAGGTTGGAGCTAATTAATAGGAGAATATTTTGGAAAAGGTGGCAGTTAAGTAATAGGAGAATGTTTTGGAAAAGGTGGTAGCTAATTAAAAGGAGAATATTTTGGAAAATGTGGCAGCTAATTTGTAGGAGAATATTTTGGAAAAGGTTGCAGCTAATTAATAGGAGAATATTTTGGAAAAGGTGGCAGCTAATTAATAGAATGTTTTGGAAAAGGTGGTAGCTAATTAAAAGGAGAATATTTTGGGAAAGGTGGTAGCTATTTAAAAGGAGAATATCTTGGAAAATGTGGCAGCTAATTAGTAGGAGAATGTTTTGGAAAAGGTTGCAGCTAATTAATAGGAAAATCTTTTGGAAAAGGTGGCAGCTAATTAATAGGAGAATACTTTGGAAAAAGTTGCAGCTAATTAATAGGAGAATATTTTGGAAAATGTTGCAGCTAATTAATAGGAGAATATTTTGGAAAAGGTGGCAGCTAATTAATAGGAGAATGTTTTGGAAAAGGTGGTAACTAATTAAAAGGAGAATATTTTGGAAAAGGTGGCAGCTAATTAATAGGAGAATATTTTGGAAAAGGTGGCAGCTAATTAATAGGAGAATATTTTGGAAAAGGTGGCAGCTAATTAATAGGAGAATATTTTGGAAAAAGTGGCAGCTAATTAATAGGAGAATATTTTGGAAAAGGTGGCAGATAATTAATAGGAGAATGTTTTGGAAAAGGTGGTAGCTAATTGAAAGGACCATATTTTGGAAAAGGTGTCAACGAATTATTGGAACCAAACCTAACCTAACCAAACCTGACCTAACCTAACCAAACCTAACCGTTAAATATAATTTGGAGGGATTTTGTCGATTAAATATGATTTGGGGGGATTTTGTCCATTAAATATGATTTTGGGGGGATTTTGTCCATCAAGTAGGAATTTTGGGGGGATTTTGTCCATCTAGTAGGAGTTTTGGGGGGATTTTGTCCGTTACTTATGATTTGGGGGGATTTTGTCCCGGGGGATTATGTCTGGGGGGATTTTGGGTCACACCCGGTTGGATTAGGTTGGCATTTTGCTAGGAAACGAGACTAACTACTGTAATTCTACTACTTAGCTCCTACACTGAAGACCCTGTATATCAAAAGGGACCGGAAGTACCTCAAAGTTGATCTTACCAGTAGTATTTTCAAGTTTTCGATCTTTTCACAGGGTGAAAAGCACTATCTTTATTTCAACACGTTAATAATTTGAATAGGTATGCCATTTTTTACATCAAATTGGTAGCGCACAGGTAAATACAGCATAAAAAACCTAGGGTTAACCCGTCCCGGTTAGCGGGTTGGTACTTGGTTAGGCTATGTTTCTAGCATAAAATTGAGCAGACTACAGGATTCCAAAACAAATGGGAGCTAGAAATCAGCCTTTTTAATAATCTTTAAAGAGGAAAGACACTATATGAGACTAAAATTACATAGAGTAACTAAAATAGGGGAATGGCAGCCCTCTGCCTTCGACTGCATTAAGCTCTATGGGGAAATAACATGGATGGCCATTAGTCTATACAACTTAAGCCTTGGTCGTAAAGAACGTCGAAAAACTTACTTCAAAAGATATAAAAAAACTCTATTAACTGTAATTATTTACCTGAATTACTTTTCTAGACGAAAATTCGACCTGATAACGACGTATTTCTTATTAAGGGTGCTACAGTTAATTAGAAAATACATACAAAGGTGCTCAAGCTCGGATGAAATACCAAAGTAATTTGTTAGCGTCCACTGCTAAGAAATTAGGAAAATCAGCAAGAAAGCCAACATTTACAATATGTCAACGTAACTTGTTAGCACCCACAAACCTAGGCCCTTCTAGTTGTCAACGAGAACGAAATGTAGAATTAGGTTTAAGCGTGCTATAAGGTTAGGCTGACTTCTGACCCAAAAGTAATTTTTTGACGTACTATCTTAATTAGTTAAATTACAAAAATTAGAATTCATTAATTAAAAATCGAAACAGGTAAGTTTCCCATTTAATAAATGCTTGATAATTTAGAAGTATTCCGAAAACTAACTTCGCTATAGTTTTTCCGTATGGCCGGCTTCAATTGCCTTAAAAAAAACCTACCGGCCCTGTAGAATAGCTACAAAATTTGCCCACTTTCGAGAAAGGATACACAAGGTAAAAGCTCTATATACACAAGAATAGCCTATTCAAAAAAAAATCTTCCCTCATACCCCCTCCCACCATTCAATAGAAGGACTGTGTAGAGAAAGATAATATGACGGTAAAATTTGGGGAGCATGGGGTTATACAAGGGCGTGGACGAATGATTGACAGGAAGGCTTAGAACTCGCCCAGGGATGAGATGAGGTTTATAGCAAAAGCCAACTCATACATAGTGGCGCCATCTTTAGAAAACCTGAAAAGCTGGCTTCGGATTACAAATTTCGCATTTAATTTAAAGCTATTTAAGCTAGAGTCACCAAAGCAAATCATTCGCTACAAAGCCTCGGTACGGACCGCTGACAATTGGAATTTGGCAATTCGAGTGTTTAGAACTGGAGATTCCAGTTCAGGGAGTTCTCTATTTTAAATTAAAATTAACGACTATTAATTATACTTAAAAAATTCTCAAAACTATATCAATCGCTACAATGGACATTAAATTTATTTTTAAAACAAACCGCAATGTTCTATCTTATTTAGTTATCTTGTATTTAGTTCAAGAAAATTTGCCTTTATTTCTTCAAAACGCTTGACTTCCCCCTTAACGGGGTACAGTTCTGCATGTGAGAACTATCCTCCCTATGAGAACTTTCCTCCCTATAGGGGATTAAGTTCTTCTCTCAAAATGAAACCCTGCTATGAATATAGCACTAATTGCTGATAACCAAAGGAGATGATCTAAAAGGACATAGCTTTCCAGCCTAGGAATGAGCATATTGTGTGTCAGGTTATCTCTAACGAAGGTCTCATCTCGAGTGTTCCTAAAACTTGATATCCTTAGGCTAGGCCGAATGTATTTATTGTAGAGTAAATGGTAGTTGAACACCCAAAGTTTTTCTCTACTAACATTTTTTCTCGGCGCCAACTAACATCAGCCGCGGAAAGCTGGATCTCACTAAAAAAATTCCACCCCCCTTAAAAAAGGTACGAAACTTGTGATGAGCTTTTCGGCCAATAGAGACGTAGAAAAGGTGTTTAACTGCACCTCTGTTGCGCAATGTTTATACTTATCTTTACCACCCATTGCTCAAATAAGTGTTATTAAATCCTTTCAGGGGTGTAAATGAACACGTCAAATGGTGTCAAATTTGAACCCGGATAAACTACTTTTAAAGGTGTTAAAGCACACCGAATTTTCTTAGAGTCATAAGTCTATTATGTAAGGTCCCCATAAGTCTGAAACAAAGTCAATTTAAGTCAAGAACAAATGCCCCCAATGAAGGAAGCAGGTAAGGAAATTTCATCGGCCCCTGTCGGACTCTGGAGGTACCACAAAGCGGAGCTGACGTAATCGAATTTCGTATTGCGCCAGGAATGGAGCTGGGCGGTATTAGCCTAAACTAAAGTAGTATTTAAATGAAGAAGTGCATTTAATTAACACTTAAAGAGGTAGAATGTATTCAAGGTTAGTAGAAAACAATTTGCACGAAAAGTATCTAGTGTTACTATTAGATTATCTTCTTAACACTGTTGCCATTTAAAGTGTTATCAAGAAAAACTTCCAGATTCATTACTTCAGTCAGTTAACAGAAAGTGTAGCTTGTTTTCATCTTGTAACTTAACTTAATCCTTCACGTAAAGATGACAATGACCGCTTTTATTTGTCTCCGCCATTATATTTAAAGTATGTGAAATGATTTTACCAAATAAACAGCAATGCAAACGGTACACCCAAACAGCTTAGGAATTATAGATGGCGCTTTTATCGTACCCGCCAAATTTTCAAAATGTTAACACGAGTACAATGCCGGTAGTATAGGACCTAAATGGGGACTCATACTTATGGAGACATTACATAATAGATTTTGTCAGAGTGTATAATGTAACTTCGGATATGTATCGTCATTCGTTGAAATTTTTTCCACTCCGCCCTAAAACAAGTCTCACAAGTTAGGTTTTATCAGGAGCAGATGACAAGGAGTGTCGGAGGGCAATGGGATCCGCGAACGTCACGGTTATTAACCAAAATCATTACGCCAGTGCCACCTCTAATAGGAAATTTGAGCTTTATTTTCCAACCAATAGCGTGGCTGCAAAGTCTCGAAAGGAGATCTGGGAAATCGCGTCTGGAGCCTCTCTTTCAAAATACGTATCGTCTGCTTATAATTAGCCTAGGATTAACGAGTATTAGAGTTAAAAAACTGGATTTCAACGGCTTTTTAATCTTTTTTTAGACTAAAATTGATAATGAAAAGCCCAGCGAGTATCGTATGTACACTATTAAAAAACTAAAATGTGTTTTAGTGCCAAATTTTTCTAAATTTCTTCTTGAATTAAATGATAGCTACAAGAGGTTGGGAAAAGAAATCACTCACGATCTTTTAAAACCCAAAAAGTAAGAGACAGTGATTTCGTTTCCAACCTCTTGTAGCCGTCAATTAATTCCTACCTTTAAGGTCACAAAATGTAGTCTTATCTTTTATCTTAATACCAACGATTACAGCTGTTTGAATAAAGTAATTATATTATGTATATTTATGTCGCGATCGGGTATGACGAACCCCAGTAGCCACCGTTAGTCCGTTATTACAAAAAAAAATTCCTTGCAGACTTTGGTGCCAGATATAATCCACCAAAAGCATCGTCTGATATAATGTCTGTTAGCGCCTATATGGCAAACGATACCGCTACAGCTGTGACGTACGCGGGTCCCATTGCCCTCTATATTATGGAAGCTAGCGTCCGAGACTCCTTTGTCATCTGCTCCTGGTTTTATCAATAAGACATTGTTTAAGATCCTACAATACATTCCCATTTCAATTTTGGAAGCTAGTGTATAACACTATAAGAAGCTATAGTATGGTAGGATTGCACTTTACGATACCCCATCAACTAACAATTGTTTCTGACTAATTAGACCACGGGGAGTTCGAAAAAAATAGTGAAAAAATTCCTAGCCCGCCGCAAGTATTTTTAAAAATTTTTTGAAAATTTTAAATTTCATGTACCATGAGCGGCTAAATTGGCGTCTGTTTTTGTTATTATCAAGGTTTATCAACTGAGTAAATTTCCCCCTTTTCCAAAATGTTACTAAATTTTGTATGTTTTTACCTCAAAATATTGGTGTTATTCCAAGTTATTGCTAATTAGCTTGTTTATTGTCACCATTTTCCACAATATTGTTACTTTACGTCATTTCTACCCTAAAAAGTGGCGCACTTTTAGCCACTAGTCTTTTTTCAAGGGTATGAGGTCCAGGGCTGGAAATAACTACAACACACGACAGCGTCAGGTAAATTTCTAAACTGTAAGATATACTTATAGGGTCACTGCTGAATGGCTATTGGTCCGAAAGATTTTCCAGTTTTTGAAATACCTTTTATTTAGTGTAAAATTTCGATAATTTATTGTGTATTGTCCGACATCTTTAGAGAATAGTTCACTAATGTCCGATATAAATATATGCTTATATACGTCCCACACCAGCCAGGTGGATGCCGAATTGTAGTCAGAATTCAGATATGTGTAAGATATGTGTTTACAACGTCCTTAAACGGTTCTTTGGGGACGTGAATGCCTAGATTTCATCAATGTATACAACGCCTTTAGAAACAATAAACGTCGCAATTATTTTTTCATATTACGTAAATTTCACATTAAAACCTTTACTCACGTTTTGTCAAATATCAGACACGCGAGTGAATAGTTTTAATCAATGTATAGAAACTCTTAGCAACCATAAATGATGGAATTTTATTTCCATTCAACCTTATTTCACACACACAGAAAAAAATTCTCTTTATAGACGGAAAAGTAACGTTTTCTTCAAAACCAGCTTCGATTGTGTTTGAATTACACATTTATACACTATAAAAACACGTTACTTATTTGACTCAATGAAATCGTTCAAAATGTAACGTAACAGAAACGTCTCTAACACGCTTGCTAGCAACGTCAATTCGTTATTGCGCACAATATGGCGTTCTTTTAACGTAATAAACCCGAATATTATTGCATTCCTCGACAAAACGGTAAATTGGGAAATCTAATGAGAATTGAACGGATTTGAAATGTTTTTTGAAGTTAAAGTTTTACACACTATTTAAAATTTTTTTTCTGCAAACGTGAATACAACGTGCGTAAAAGGTTTGGCTATTTTAATCACGTTTAGTCAATTCCTCGGGGACGTTAATGTACTAATAGCCTTCAGCAACCAAAAAAGATGGAATTTTATTTCCATTCAACTTTATGTAAGACGCAAAAAAACCTTTATACACGGTAAAGCAACGTTTTCATTAAGACGAGCATCGATTGAAATCGAATGAGAAATTATTACACTATTGAAACACGTTACTAGTTTGATTCAATGATATCGTTCAAAATATAATGTAAAAGAAACGTCTCTAACACGGTGGCTAGCAACGTAAATTCAATAATAAGCACAATATGGCGTTCCATTAACGTAATAAACACGAATAATATTATATTCGTCGATAAAACTGTACATTGGTAAATCTAATGAGAAATGAACGGATTTGAGACGGTTTATGAACTTATACAATTTTATACACACTATTTTAAAAATTATTTTCTAGAAACGTGTATAAAACGTGGGGTAAAGTTTCAGTTATATTACACACGTTTCGACAACTCCTCGGGGACGTTAATCAATAAAAAGCCCTTAGCAACCATAAATGATGGAATTTTATTTTCATTCAACATTATATAATACACAAAAAACCTTTCTAGACTGTGAAGCAACGTTTGCTTCAAGACCAGCTTCGACTGTGATTGAAAGAGAAATTTATACACTATTGAAACACGTTACTCATTTGACTCAATGATATAGTTCAAAATGTAATGTAAAAGAAACGTTTCTAACACGCTTGCCAGCAACGTAAATTAATTTTTTGCATAATATGGCGTTCCTTTAACGTAATAAACAAAAGTAATATTGCATTAGCCGATAAAACGGTAGTGTAACGAAAATAGAACGGATTTGAGATGATTTATGAAGTTCAAGTTATACATACTTTTTAATACATTCTTTTCTACAAACGTGTGTAAATGGTGAAGTTAATTTACACGAGTTTCGTCAACTCCTCGTGGACGTCAATCAATAAAAAGCCCTTAGCAACCATAAATTATAGAACTCTAACTCTATTCAACCTTATATAACACACAAAAAACCTTTCTAGACTGTGAAGCAACGTTTTCTTCAAGACCAGCTTCGATTGTGATTGAATGAGAAATTATTACACTATTAAAACACGTTATTTTTTGATTCAGTGATATCGTTCAAAATATAACGTAAAAGAAACGTTTCTTACACGGTGGCTAGCAACGTTAATTAATTATTGGGCATAATATGGCGTTCCTTTAACGTAATAAACACGAATAATAATATATTCGTCGATAAAACGGTAAATTGGTAAATCTAATGAGAATTGAACGGATTTGAGATGGTTTATGAACTGCAAGTTTATACACACTATTTAAAAATTTATTTTCTAGAAACGTGTATAAAACGTGGGAAAAAGGTTCGGTTATATTACACACGTTTCGACAACTCCTCGGGGACGTTAATCAATAAAAAGCCCTAAGCAACCATAAATGATGGAATTTTATTTTCATTCAACATTATATAACATACAAAAAACCTTTTTAGACTGTGAAGCAACGTTTTCTTCAAGACCAGCTTCGATTGTGATTGAAAGAGAAATTTATACACTATTGAAACACGTTACTCATTTGACTCAATGATATAGTTCAAAATGTAGTGTAAAAGAAACGTCTCTAACAAGCTTGCTAACAACGTAAATTGATAATTAGGCATAATATGGCGTTTCTTTAACGTAATAAGCACAAAAAATATTGCATTCGTCGATAAAACGGTAAATTGGTAAATCCTATGAGAATTGAAGGAATTTGAGATGGTTTTTTGAAGTTGAGGTTTATACGCACATTCTCTTTTACAAACGTGTAAATAACGTGCCTAAAAGGTTCGATTATTTTACACACGTTTCATGAACTCCTCGGGGACGTCAATAAATAAAAAGGCCTCTAATTCTATTCAACTTTAAAGTTAGACTAAAACATTTTTTTAAAACATTAAAGCAACGTTTTCTGGAAGAGTAGCTTCGATTGTGTTTGAAATCAAAATTTTTACACTTTTCAAAAACGTTCTTTTTTTGACTCAAGGATATCGTTAAAACCCTAACCTAAAAGAAACGTCTTTATATGTGAATTTTATTTAAAGTTTATAAATCGTGCACACGTGGTAGTAAAATAATTTTCGAAGATAGAGGTTATGATTTAACCGACAACACACTCGAAACTTTAGGTTTTAAAGGTTTGGAAGTAACGTTCCCTAATAAACCAATTTTAACTGTGAACGTATTCACGATTAGTTAACCCAAAAACCACGTTATAAATTTTTCGTATAGATAATTGGAGAAAATTAAAATATTTAACCTTTTCTAAACTTTATAAAAGGTCAAAATATTATACGTTTTCTCATCGTGCAAACGTATATGAAAATCAACCGTCAGAATTAGGTTTATTTTAAATATAGGTATGGCATGTTTTAAATATGAAACTCATTGTGTTAGTATTAATATAACGTTAATTTGTATGGTTTTTTTATCCTATGTAAAACTAGTTTATAACGTTTCTTTGTAGTGATTTTATTTACGTTTAAAGATTGTATTTAATTAACCATTTTAAAACGTTACTTTCCTGTTATGCTTTAACGTGTAACTAAAACCTTTTTGGCAATCGTTGTCCCTTGGTCAAAATAACCCGATTAAATACGTGATTTTGGAACCCTTTCTGTAACATCAGAATATGGGAAGTATTTAACCACTTTCTCACGTTATTTTTTTCACGTTAATTCCGTGTTCTATGGGAATAATTTTATTAATATATAATAACGTTTCCTTTGGCACGTTCCTCCAATGTTCTTTAAACGAATAGCCTAATTATTTTTAGTCATTATGTTACTTTAAACCCTATTACGCACGTTTGTTTAACGTAAATTTCATGATAGATAAAAACGGTTATATAAAAACCAATGAGTAACGATAAACCGAACCACAATATTTTCAAAACCCACGTAATTTCAACGTTTAAACCGTTTTTACACGAAATTTACACGTTTGAGAGCTGTCTGGGAGTCCTGTTTGCCCCTTCCCTCCTTCGATAACATTTGCTCCATAGGATACTCCATATACGGGAAAAACCTGGAAAACTCAGGGAAGTATATGGGGAAAAGCCTGGAAATCTCAGGGAAATTTGTTTTCCAAAAGTTGTATGAACCTTGTTATGGAACATATGTTATAAACTCATGGTTTTAGTTATATAAAGTTTTACCAAGAAGCGATATCTAGTTTACTACGGAGAAGGTATAAGATGCCTAAGTATTCGGGCGCCATAGTCCCAGTCCCACTTTCAAAATACAAGGGGGGACGTAAAAGGAGGCCGGGCTATATCGCCTCTCCTCAGTCAGAAAATACGTAGTTTTCGTAATTCGCGTCGCGTTTACGTGAGTTTTCTGGTCCGTGACCAAATAAGCATTTTTTAAACTGGACATTAGGCCAGCGACTTTCCTGACTAGGAATAAATAAACTGGTCCGTGACCATTGACCAGAGCACGTCGTCTGCTAAACTAAAGAAGTGGATAATTAAAATATTAGAATTTTAATGTGTGGAGTCTCGTTACCCTTGAACTTTCATAGTAGTCTCGTGGACCACCGACCCCCTCCCCCTCCGATTTAATTTTTGAACTGGACCAGGCAATTTTTAAACTTTTCATTTGCCCTGTGTCACCGCCTTATTTCCCACGCTGGCGCGAGTTGCTTTGCGTTGTCGAGTGCGTGATGGAGTTGGCTATGCCTGGAGTCCCAACCTTGAAGGAGAGAGGCATGGAGTGGAAACCCCCATACCTATAGCGTTGCCTGTGTACCCCCACCTACGGCACCATAGTCCTCCCAGCATCCTCAGCGGTTAGGTAGGGTCGTACTGGACGAAATTGTAAAGGGCGCTCCCTCTATCTTCAAAATAGAAGCTAGTTCTCTTACAAATAAAATGGCGCTACGCCGCAGCACTTAGCAATCGCATAGCGAAGGGTAGAGGCGTGCGCGAGGTACATTGGGAGAGATACGGTGCCGCAGGTCGCCCATCATCATTTCCAATCCATCTCAACTCCCTTATCCCTGTCCCAACCCCCGCGACCTCCAACCACTAGCATAGCCCACTCGATCACGCTCTCTTTTCCCCGGCTACATATTTTGAAGATGGCACTTTTTAGGCGTATTAACAATCTTGGATCATCTTTGTGAACTTTTAGGGTAGCCCTGACTATATTTTGTTTAAGGTTTTAAGCTTAATATCAAACAGACGTTAGTTTATGCTACCAAAAAGTTTGAAATTGACAATCTCGGATCGTCTTTATGAAGTTTTAAGGATATCCGAATTTCATATTGGGCTTTTGACAATTTTGAGCTAAATGTTAAACGGACATAAATCAGCATTTTTTAAAAAGTTTGTAAAATTGTCAATTTGGTCCTATTTCTGGAATTTTTAGGGGGGCGCCTCGCGTTTCAATAAATGATTGTAAAAAATTGTATTATGTTTATTACAATAAGAATACAAACTTTTATTGATTTACGTTTTTTTTTGAAGTATCATTAAAAATAAATGTCTGATTGAGCTAAAGTTATGGTCCCCTTTATATATGTTTCTGCTTAGTGCAGATTTTGAAAATGTAAAACAGTTTCTTAACATTCTAAATTAAAATGAAGACTGAAGGAACAGATATTAGTCAAAAATGTCTTGATTAGAATCAGGACCTAAAAAGTATCGATAAGACTAAGGTTATCACTTGTCTGAAGGATCAGATATTAATTTTTCTTTTTAATTGAATTTTAAATGCATGCTTAAGAAAAAACAACGTTCCATTACCGTTTTCCGTTGAAATAAATGATTTTACTGGTAATCAATTTCAAAAATTTACTTATCTCGGCTTTTCGACCACAATTCCATTCCCCTAAAATATTTTATCATTACCTTAATTACTTTTGGGAGATAACGTGTCAAATTAACCTATAAAACAATAAAAAAAACTGTAATAGCGGTCTGTTTAGCCATGATAACAACCTTTTAAAAGTTACAAGGACTATATAACCCTTTCGAGACTAACAGGAACTGAGCAAACTATAGCTTCACCTGCTACTAGTACGACCATGGAGAATTGATGTAAACTGGAGTTGAAATTTCATCATGTGCGACCTGCGGCCCTGAAACTCTCCCATAGTCCCAGTGTGTGTAGAACATAATTTTTTCGCTGTTATCTGCCAAAATCAATCTTTCTAAGTAGTGCCGCCTCCTCACTTGAATTTTTCATGATATATTAAGGTTTGAACGAACAAAATTCTAGATTACTATTTTCACTACCATGTCCCTCTGCTAACTTGAAGCACACTTTCCTCTCTTTTTGCTGCTCATTACCGGTGCCATTCCCTTGACTTTCTGTTCGTTATAACTACTATCATGAGTTTATTTAATTCAAACCAAAATATAAAAAAATGGATTCTTTTCCTTTTGTGCTACTTAGAATTTACAAATGTATATAACGTTGTGCCGTGACATATGGAATAGTCTCTAACCATTGTTAGAAACTAGAGAGAGAAATTGGGCAGTAACACTGATCATGCCCTGAACTATGAGAAAGAACAATACGACGATTGACTAAAGTACACTTGATATTACATCATTTTGCATAGCCGCGAGTAAAAATCTTACTGTCCCTATTGAATTTGGCGCCATTGGTTTTAGAATAATTAAAATGTTCCACTGCGAAGCGTGCCGGTCACGAATGGGGATGTAACGTCTTTAGGAACCTTTTAAAACGCGAAACTATACACGTACTCTCCCAAAAGTAATTAATGTAATGATAAAATGTTTTCGGGGAATGGAGTTGTGGTCGAAAAGCCGAGATAAGTAAATTTTTGAAATTTATTTCCAGTAAAATAATTTATTTCAACGGAAAACGGTAATGGAACGTTGTTTTTTCTTAAGCATGCATTTAAGTTTCAATTAAAAAGAAAAATTAATATCTGATCCTTCAGGCAAGTGATAACCTCAGTCTTATCGATACTTTTTAGGTCTTGATTCTAATCAAGACATTGGTTTGAAAGTAGATATTTCTCCTAAAATTTCCAATATTTTCACTGTATTTCCTTTAAATTTCCAATATTGCCATTATTCCTTCGTATTTCTTATATCTCTAAGTATTTCTAATATTTTTGTATTTCTTTATTTCCCGATATTTCTCCAAAAATTTCCAATATTCTCACGATATTTCCTTTAAATTTCCAATATTCCTTCGTATTTCTAATATTTCTCAGTATTTATATTATTCCTTCGTATTTCAAATATTGTAACAATAACATGCAAAGCATGAAGTTACTCCCTTCATACAATAGTATTTTCAAATATTTTTATATATGGCTGGTTATTCCCATAATGGCGCGCATTATTTCGCGAGAGCTCTTTATAAAAATAATTGTTTGTACGGTACCGTATGGAAGTTCATCGAGGGCGCGGATCCGAAGCGAATGATAAAGTTCGGTCCTAAGGTCCATCCTGGTTAAGGCCCGGTAACGTGGTTCGGGCTGCTGGACCTCGTGTCGTCGGTCCCAGGAAAGTCGGGCAGAGTCCGGCCTCGCAGATAGGTATCGAGAGAGAGGGAATAATAGAAGGCGCCGTCTTTTTATACCCTCTCTCCAGAAGCTACGGGGTCTTCAAAGTTCGTGAAGGGATCTTGAAAGAGTTCATCTTCGGGTTCACGAACGTACACGCGGAGAGAGTTTTTGGGAATTGGTTTCCCGATGACGCGCACGGGTTGGGGAAAGTAACCAGCCTCACACGCGGGGAACTACCAGCCATATATAAAAATATTTGAAAATACTATTGTATGAAGGGAGTGTTCCCCGCGTGTGAGGCTGGTTACTTTCCCCAACCCGTGCGCGTCATCGGGAAACCAATTCCCAAAAACTCTCCGCGTGTACGTTCGTGAACCCGAAGATGAACTCTTTCAAGAGCCCTTCACGAACTTTGAAGACCCCGTAGCTTCTGGAGAGAGGGTATAAAAAGACGGCGCCTTCTATTATTCCCTCTCTCTCGATACCTATCTGCGAGGCCGGACTCTGCCCGACTTTCCTGGGACCGACGACACGAGGTCCAGCAGCCCGAACCACGTTACCGGGCCTTAACCAGGATGGACCTTAGGACCGAACTTTAACCGGCCGAACTTTATCTTTCGCTTCGGATCCGCGCCCTCGATGAACTTCCATACGGTACCGTACAAACAATTATTTTTATAAAGAGCTCTCGCGAAATAATGCGCGCCATTATGGGAATAACCAGCCTCGTGATGCGATGATGATATATAAAAATATTTGAAAATACTATTGTATGAAGGGAGTAACATCATGCTTTGCATGTTATTGTTACAATATTTCTCAGTATTTCTAATATTTCTCAGTATTTCTATTATTTAATAGCATTAATGATATTTCTGACTAATTCTCTCAACCATCATCATAACAATAATCTAAAACCTATACGGCTAAATGAAGTTGGAATCGTTTTAAAAAGACTACTTTTTAAGACTTTCAGTATTAATATCAATTCAATTCAATTCACAAAATTTTTTTAGTTCCATTGTTTAAAGATTTCATTTGTTTCATAAGTTCATAAGATATGTTCCATTGTTTAAAGATTTCATTTGTTTCATAAGTTCATAAGATATGTTCCATAAGTTTGTCACTGGTAATTGAGAGTTTGTCATGAAGTCACGTAGGTGAAACGTTATATAATCTCATAAAGTGACGCCTGGTGAAGGTCTGTCAAAGGCTTAGTAAAATGAACTGTAGAACCGAGTGTAGTCAATTCTTGCATCGTTCTAGAACTTGCTCTCAGTAAGTCTCTAGCATTACGAAGTGTCATACTTATGGAGCATATCTTATAAACTTGTTGTATTTTTTATTTAGTATGCTTCCATATTAAAACCAAAACATATTAGTATTTAAGAAAACTAATTAGAAACAATCTGAATTTCAAATGTAAAAGATTCCCGCTGCAACTTTGGATAATATCTTGTAATGTAACAGTTTCGTTTGAAAAATTAGGGATAAAATGAGGTTTTTCTATTGGCTATCAACAAAGAGACGCTATTGGCTAGCGCCAAAGACTGACGCGACACTTTGCGGTACTTTTGGTAACTGCTCTAACGGAGTAAGTTATCTAGGAAGTAGGAAGGCTAGGCTGTACATTTCGCAAGGCTTAAGTTATAGGATAATAGGGAGCTAACAGTTCTGACCCTGAAACGTCACACCCTTCTATCTCTTACTGGAGTTTCATCCCCCCTAACGTTTGGAAACAGTATTCTACGCGCAAAAATACCAACCAGAGAGGGGCTGCGTGACGTCAGACTATTTCTTCCCCCTAGCCAGTTGTCAGCTCCCTATAACAGCGTTATCATGGCGCCGAGCATCACAGCGTAGTTCTAGATTAAAACTAAACATCCCAGGTTTAAGTATGCAGTTTTGCAAAAGAAATGAAGTTTCGTGAAGAATGGAAACGCGTCCTTAAAATTCGTAAATATGTTTCAAATCACATGGTTGTATGCACTTTGCATTTCAAGAATACTGATTACTTTTTTCCTGGTAAGTTCTTTTTTTAAGTATTATGAATTCAAGACCCGGATTTAATGTACTTCTTACTTCAGATATGCCGACAAGGAAAAGGAAACTAAAGCTTGGAACTTGCCCTTCACAATGCTTGCCTATATTGACCCCCGACAAAATTATTTCCGAAGTTAACAGAAAGAAAGTTAAAGTAACTTCTTAATGATTGCTCCAAATAAAAAGCCTATTATTGTTATTAACAGGCGGCTACATGATCACCCCCAGCATTCTGGCTAATCTTCTGGACACGAATTTTACCTTGCCTAAGGCAGGAACCAATCAGACCTAATGCACTAGGTCCCATTGGTTCCTGCCTTTGGTTTAACTAGCCTTTGCCAAGCTTAGCCAACGTGTAGCGGAAAAGGCATCTTTCAAGGGCATTAACAGAGTTCAGATCCTCTCTTCTTGTTTTAATGAAAATTAAACTAAACTTGACGTATGATGTTCTTTCTACAGTGTTTAATATGTCTGATACCACTTGCCGCAGATACTTTAAACAAACAGTATTTATTGTGGCTGATGTTTTTAAATGCGCAATCAAATGGCCCTCTAGGGAAGAAATCATTAATTGCATGCCGAAATGTTTTAAAGGCTTTGAAAAAACTGTGGTGGTATTGGAATGTTTCAAAATTACAATAGAAAAACCTAAATGCCTTAAATGTAAAATCTAGTCTCATAAAAAGGGTAACCATATGGTTAAAATTTTGGTTGGCGTATCTCCTGCTGGTTTGATTACATTTTTGAGTAGAGCTTATGGAGGAAGAGCATCTGACTAATTCATTACTTTTCACAGTAAAGTATTGGACAAGTTAACACCCAATGTTGACGCATGCATGGTAGATAAAGGATTCAAAATAGAGAACGAATGTTTAGAAAAAGGAATTAAAATTTTTATTCCACCATTTCTGAAAAAAAATCTAAACAGTTTGCGGAAAAGAAATCACTTAAAAACTTTAAAATACCAAAAGCAAGGGTGCACGCAGAGAGAGTGATACAAAGATTAAAACTTTTTTCAATCTTTAATGAAAACCCTTTGTTTTTAATTGCAGCTGGTATTGTAAATATGTCATCACCAATGCAAATTAGATGAAGTTAGATTTTAATAAAATGGATATTTGGTTTTTAAAAAAATTTAATTGACTCAGTTTTACAATTTCATCACAATAATTTATGTAGTAAAAAATAATTTTAACCAATTTCAAATAAAAATATCTATTTTACTACAGTGACTAGTATGTTTTTGTAATTTTTGCTTTAAGTGACCATGTGACATTGTTCCAAATTTTAAACTGCTATCCCCAACTGAATCCGTCCATAATAACCTTTGTTTTTGCTTTGCGCCATCTATCGGATGGTGCAAAGGTTTAGTCCGACTATTTTTTACGGCTGGGCGCGCCTTTTTCCCCCATTTTCCCCCTCTTTTTCCCGTGCGGAATTCAGAAATTTTTAAAAAGTACTCAGTATCACACTTAGGTGGCTCTGCAACGTGAAAGAATTTTATTTATTTATCAAATTATTTTCCTCCTCGACCGGGTTTCGATCCCGCACTATCTACAGAGCTCTCACTCCACGGATTGACGCCTTTACGCTCTCGGCCGTCTAGTCATATTAACAAGCTCGAGTTATGTTGCTTAAACCTAGCATCTCTCTCACGTCGGCAGCCGGCGCGTTCCTCTCGCGTCTTGCTTAGTTGGGGCAGGGGGGAGGGAACTTTGTTCGAGGCGAGTCTCGCGTTTCCATGGTAGCGCGCCTATACAATGCCGAGAATTGAAATCTCTTGGCGGGAAATTCGCGAATGGTAGATAGGCAGTTTAAAACGGGTAGCGCTACAATTATAAAATACGTCGCGTTTTTAGCATTAGAAGGTTTACAAAATTATTTTAGGAATTGTACTCGTCGGAAAGTCTGAAATATAATAAAAACTAAACACATTTTTAAAGTAAGAGATATTTGATTTGTAAACCAAAAGAAATTAATACCGTAGTCTCTGGAGAGTGTATCAGGGAAACCTCTGTAACTAAGCAAGTTTATGATATTACCATCTCTGTAAGTGTTCGAATTAAATAAATATATATTTATATTGTAAGTTAATTAAATTAACTTGCAAGTGCTTCTAGACAGACACATTTTTGAGGTTAACCATACCTGTACATTTAATTTGGGAATTTAGGTTTTGGGATTAGATAAGCTAAACTTTAAGCGCGTTACAATTTTGGACAAACAAAAACGATAATTTTATGTTTAATTTTAGTATTGGCATTCGCAATAAAATCTTTCTATTAACGTTTGATTACTCAAATAATCCTAATAATAAATTTTACGAATCACAAGCACTTTCTAAGGTTCTTTTCACTTTTCAGTAACAAATTTTGACAATGAAAAATTATCATTTCAAGTTTAAATTTGCCTAAAAAGGATAATGATAATTTGTTTAATTAACTCTTAATTGGATTCTTTTCAGTTACATATTTTCCAAAGACAAAATATCGTTTCAAGTTTAAATTTACCTATAAACGTTAATGATAATTTATTTAATAACTTCTTAATTTTAACTAATAAGAGTAATCAATTACTAATCATCACTTATGATCACTAACTTTAAGAAAAAAAGTTCAATATTATTTTTATAAACGTAATCAAAATAAGCACTGTTAACATGATAATTAAAAACCTAATACTACAACTTCACATTAAGTAATGAGTTTAGAAATAAATGTACATGTTTCTCTCACTAGAAGGAAAAATATTATCTAGACATCAAGAAACAATATCAATATCATCATCCCATTCGTAAACGCAACAGTTATGAACCAAACTTCAAAATTTGCAAAAAAATATCTTCGAACTCACTTCCTTGCTGATTGCAGACGCTTTTCTATGCCTAGCAGCCTACCAGCGTTTCCCTATTGTAGCGTCATCTACGTACACTACTATTTTAGCAATTTGGAAGAAATAATTATTCATTGTTAACTATCTATTAAATTTAGTTTTTTAATTGTAAATTTTATGTATGAGCAAAACAGTTTAAAATTACTTTGGCATATGTATTAAAATTAGGCCGACATGATGGCGCTAAATAGAGCCTAGATCTGACTTACATAACCAGCCTTCATTCCGACTCTCAGAGCATTCCACCCCCATTTTTCCTTATAACTACACCCCCAGTTCAAAGAATTCGATTTACATGTATAAGCGCGACTTTTGAAGAAAATTCGAAGGAACCGAAAATTAACATTAAGTTTTATGGGAGGAGGTAGGTATTTTTGCCAGATCCTTTCTTTGACCTATTGATTCAAATGACCTTAAATTGTAGTGAGACGTGTGTTTCAATGTGTTTTATTATACTAAGAAAGATTAAAGCTTTTTTGTGTAAAAATTATTTCCAAGGCCAAACTGATGATATCTTCGGATCTACTGATCCAAATGTCCTGAAATTTCACCCTGAGGTGTGTTACAATCTATTCTATTATATTAAATAGGATAAATATTTGAATAAAAATGAATTTCTAATGTAAATATTGTAAATTCAGAATTTCTAATGTAAAAATTGTAAATTCAGTATTTAATCCACAATTCAGTACTTACAACCATTTTCCAAGAAAGAAACCCATCCCCATCCTTGTCCAAAACAGGCCTTTTAGAGAGTAATAGATTATAAAACCAAGACCTCTTGAACCAATATTCTTAGATTTGTAAACGTGCCGAGGGGCAGGTCTCGCGAAACCTGATCAGTTGAATAACACATATAATGAGAACGTTCTGCGTTCGTTACCAAATGATACTGATAAAAAATTATTGCATTAAAATGTAAGGTCTCCCTCGCAAGAAGCTTCAGAATGTCATCGAAAAAGTAGAGTATCGCTGAGAGGAAGCTTTTTTCTTCTTGGACCTGATTGACAACTAAGTATAATTTAAAACTATATCTCAAGTAAATCCTGGTTTTTTTACCAACAGTAACTGATATTGTGATACTTTTCCCCCACCCTTTCAGTTAGTTTCTTAATCATGATTTTTCTACTCTTCATTGTTTTTCAAAATATGTAATATTTCCAATAAATACAGTTTTGAACTAAAATTGCGTTAACATAGTAACGTTTACTTGGTAGAAACACAAGGGCTTTTCTGAACTTTCCCATTTAGATGTGTTGTAAGCTTTATGGCCTGTAATTTGGTTTAGTTACAGGATTTTTAGTGCCATGTGTAAGCGATATGTTTAATCTTGGAAAGGGCCTGAAAGTACTAAATTTATCATTTTGACAAAACTAATTAATTTGAAAGTTTTTAACCATTTTTAGATATAATAGATAGTAGCACATCTCTCATTAAAGTTTCATTACATTTGGACCATTAGACCTAAATATATTGTGGATTGAATACTGAATTTACAATTTTGGCATTGGATATTATTTATCAACAAGACGAAAAAAATGATACTTGAACTTCATATCACATTATTTGTGTTTTTGCTTTTGCGCTTCGAGTTGCAAAACTATTGGCCTGACCCTTGCTGGCAGGCTGGCTGGGTGCCTTTCCGCCCTTTTTCGCGCGCGAAATTAGATTTAAATTTATTAATAGCATTTAGAACCATACTTATGTGGCTTTGCAACGTCAACGTATTTTATTTATTTAAGAAACTATTAAGATTAGTCATGGTAAGTAATTGACTACACTTATTATAAGTTAAAACAACAGATAATTAAATAAATTATTAAGAACGCTTACAGGCAAATTTAAACTTCAAATAATAATTTTGGTTTGTCAAAAATTGTATGTGAAAAGAACCTTACAAACTGCCTGGTCCAATTTATTATTAAGGGTTATTTGAGTAATCAGACGTTAATAGAACGATTTTGTTGCGAATACTAATGCTTATAATTTAATCTACAAATTATCATGTTTGTTTATAAAAAATTGTAACTGAAAATAACCGTTGAAACTGCTTTGTCGAAACTATCATTGAGTTTATCAAACCGCACTAGAAAGATTTTATTGTGAATACTAATTCAAAAATAGTTTGTATAGTATAAAACAACTGTAATTGTTTTTGTTAAAGAATTTATTTTAAGTTCAATGATTATATTAAACCAAAGTCATACTAAATTGATTTTGTTCACAATCGAAAGGATATTTGATAAAGAAAAAGAGAATACCGCCAAAAATGTTTGCCGGAATCACACCAGTTCTAGCCAAAAGAGGGCGCGCAAAGCATAATATGGCCGGGGCCATCTTGTTTCTTAAAAAATTACTTTATTATTTTTCTCCTCCCGGATTGAAATGGTGGCTCCTTTAGTGGGACACTTTATTTCCAATAACAAAGTAGCTTTACTGATGTTGTGTCATTTCCTAATTGAGTATTTTTGTGCCCCTAAAAATTTAACTTTTTAAGATGCTTTTCAGTTTATAGTGGCCAGCTGAAAGTTTGCAATGCGGCCTATCTTTGTTATGAAGAGCCATAGCATATGACTATTTTGCCAGTACGGTTAAATGCCCTACTGTGACACCATCGCTATCCATGTCTCCTACCCCTATAGACCCTGTGACGCCTACTCTAACTGAATTTAATTGCGACCCCAGTGATATCATGAGACTCCTCTTATGTTTAGACGCAAATTAGTCGCCAGGATCTGATGGTATTCACCCGAACCTTCTAAAAACCCTAGCACCGCATTTAGGTTTACCGCTCTACCTTCTTATAGCGCGTTCCTTTTCCTCGTGTTTCATACCCACTACCTGGAAGGAAGCTAATATAACTCCTATCCATAAGAAAGGGTCAAGAGCTGATCCTAATGATTACCGTCCCATTAGCACACTTAACCAGGCCTCAAAATTATGTGAACGTCTTGTACATGAGCAATTACGATCCTTCCTCGAGCTTAACGACTTTTTCTCCCCTCATCAACATGGCTTCCTTCCTCGTCGTTCATGCCTAACCAACTTAATCTCTACCACCAATGAATGGACCCGCTGGTTAGATGACGGTTACTCTGTAGATGTTTTATATCTTGATTTTAGTAAGGATTTTGATTCCATTCCTCATTATGTCCTTCTCTCTGCCCTTCAGGGTGCTGGCGTCACTGGCAAAGCATTAGCTTGGTTAACTAACTATCTCTCGGACCGCAAACAGAGAGTTGTCCTCCATGGTGTCAATACTGACTGGAAGTGTGTTGAAACAGGAGTCCCCCAAGGTTCTATTTTAGGTCCCCTTCTGTTTAACATACTTATTAACTCGTTGCCATCGGTTGTGAGGCACTCCTCTGTCATCTTGTGTGCCGATGACGCTAAGCTTTATCGCCGGGTTTGTGATTCTACTTGATCTTGATGCCATCGTTCAGTGGGGTCACGACCATGGGCTTCCTTTTAACATTACTAAGTGTAAGACTCTTCACCTTGGACGCCGTAATCCCATGTTTGACTACTCAATTGATAACACCACTATAACTACATCCACTTGTGAGAGGGACCTAGGTGTCCTTATAGATCCCCTTCTCAAATATTCAGCCCATTCCATTAAAATTGCCAAACGTATTAGGAGCTTAACGGGTGTAATTCGTCGTAATTTAAATTTTAATTCTATACCTCTCATTAAAACTTTGTACAACTCGTTGGTTCTCCCTATAATTGATTATTGTTCGCCAATTTGGTCCCCCCATTTCTTAACTGATCTATAACTTTGCAAAAGGCTCAAAACGCATATTCGAAACTCCCTCATAAAATTAGTAAGCATCCAGCTCCCCAACGTCTCTCTTTATTAAATATTGACTCTATCATTCTACGACATAAAATTAATAACCTATGCTTAGTTTTTGACATTATACATAACAACCTAGATTTAGATTTTGCTTTATTTTTCACCCGCCATAATAATGCAAGAACCCGTGGTCACTCATACAAACTAGTCAAACCTAGGGTGCTAACTACATTTCGACAAACACACTTTGCGTGTGCTGTCATTGACGCTTAGAACTCGTTGCCCAATGATGTCGTTACTCTAACTAATAAATCCCATTTTCGTCGAAAATTATTAGACCTTTTTCGTACTAAATTGTAAGCATTCTACTTCTTCAACCCCCCTCCTAATGATTATCTAAAATTACATTATTGCGCAGCGAATTCTAAATTCTCTGAAATTGTTTTAATTGTTATCATTCTTATTATTTAATTGTATCATTATTATTATTAGTTGTTATAATTACTATTATTTAATTGTATCATTATTATTATTAGTTGTTATAATTACTATTATTTAATTGTATCATTATTATTATTAGTTGTTATAATTACTATTATTTAATTGTATCATTATTATTATTTAATTGTATCATTATTATTATTAGTTGTTATAATTATTATTATTTAATTGTCTAATTATTATTATTAGTTGTTATAATTATTATTATTTAATTGTCTAATTATTATTATTAATTGAATTTTGTTTTTTAATATTACATTCCCTAATATTGCATTCCTTTAACAGGGTTCGTACAAACATTTTGGAATGAAATTCCCTGACTTTTCCAGGTTTTCCCTGACTAAATTCCGTAAATTTCCCTGACCATATGCAATAACTTACAAGGCGTAAATATATGAAAACCAATCTAAAATTCACTCGAATCATTTTTGCACGAGTTGTCATTGTTATAAAAATAAGCCAACTATTTCATTGAAATTTAACCATAAGTAAATCATAAATAACCGGAGCGAGCGAAGCGAGCTCCGCGAATTTTGGGTTCTGCTCAAGTCTCAGTCTCTCAGACAACACCTTTTTGGTCACCCTTATACTGTTATCCAGACTATCAATTTCCCACCAATATATTTTTCCCTGACATTTCCCTGACTTTTTAGGCCCATTTTCAATTTCCCTGACTTTTCCCTGACCTTTTAGGCCCATTTTCAATTTCCCTGACTTTTCCAGGTTTTCCAGGTCGTGTACGAACCCTGTTTAATATTACATTTTTGTTCTCATACTACTGTACTCCCTTAGTGTTTTTCCGTAACATGCCTAATGTATCGATTTCCGATGTTCACACATACGTCACACTGTTGACTTTGTGAACAACACATTCAAATAAATAAATAAATAAGTAAAAAGTATATGAAGCTCTGACTAACAGCTAAACAGTGTTTACATTTTCTGGTTAATCCTGCAGCACAAAGGCTGAATTCTTCTTTCCATCAAAAGTTGCAGAGGTTAACGGATAATAGTTTATGCGCTGCACCTCTTTATTCATTGTAAAGGCACCCACCTGTAAACAAGCCACATGCTTAATGTGGCCATTATTATTATTATTATTATTATTATTATTATTATTATTATTATTATTATTATTATTATTATTATTATTATTATTATTATTATTATTATTATTATTATTATTATTATTATTATTATTATTATCTATAACTTATCGATAAGTAAACAGGTCTTTCCCACTATTTGGAAACAAGCGGTGGTTTCCCCCATTTATAAATCGGTCTCTGCATGCGACGTTAAAAATTATCGTCCAATTTCCCTTTTATGCACCCTTGCTAAATTATTTGACATGCTCGTACATGCTAAACTGCAAGAGTGGTTTAGTGCATTTCCTTTTGAAAGTCAACATGGCTTTGTGCCGGGTAGGAGTGTGGACACGAATCATGCTGTGTTCATGAATTACGTGGCCCCATTGGTGGAAAATCGTGGCCAGGTCGACGTCATCTATCTCGACCTGGCTAAGGCTTTCGACCGTGTTTCGCATCCTTATCTGCTGGATAAGATGCGAATCTTGGGGGTAGGCAGTGAACTTATTGGGTGGTTTCGCTCATACTTAAGTGATCGTACAAACATGATTAAATGTAATGGTGCCTTAAGCTCTTTTACTTACCCTATAACATGCGGTGTACCACAGGGTTCATCCTTGGGCCCTTTATTGTTCAACATATATATATACGATCTACAATATTCAGTTAAATCCTCCATGCTAATCGCGTTCGCGGATGACCATAAAATCTGTAAATCTATTAACTCTCGCGAAGATTGCACTGAACTCCAAAGTGATTTGCACTCTATTGCTTCATGGTGTGACGCCAATAACTTGCCAATTAACCCTACCAAATCGACTCAGGTAACCTTCACGAGGAGAGTGGGCAGAGAAATCTGCAATACATACACCATTGCAAATACAACTATCCCCCAGAAATTTCAGGTAAATGATCTAGGCGTTATTTTTGATCGTGCCTTGCTTTTTCGCGAGCAAGTGACGATTACAGTTAATCGCTGTCGCCGAACTCTAGGCGTGTCCTTAAAACTATGTCGGTCTCTAAGATCGTTAAAACATTTTAAACTGCTCTACCTCAGTCTAGTACGATCGCGACTTGTTTACGGTTCATTGGCATGGAGTGGCTGTAGTTCCTATTTACGACAAAGAATAGAATCGGTTCAACGGAAATTTATATTATACGCCCATACGTTCTTCTTGCGAAATCTCACTTATGATTATCAATTGTTACTAATTAGTCTTGGCCTTCCATCTTTAGCCCACTTACTTGAAATAACTGATATTAAATTTCTTTCTAAATTAATTAATAATAAGATTAAATTAAGCGACTTAGTCGCAAAACTTAACTTTTTAATTCCCAATTCTCTCCGTCATACCGTGACATTTTATGTACCTATGAAAGTTCTTAATCCAATTAATCGCATTCAGAATACGTATAATAAATCAGGCATAACGCATTATCCTCGATGTTTTTTACGCATAACGACATTAATAGTGCTATTACCAAACTCCCCAACAAAAGTCCACCGGCACGGATGGTATACCAGCCTTTATTTTAAAAGGTTGCCATGACCTCTTACTACAGCCGCTTGCCCATATTTATAACTTATCTATAACGAAACAGACATTCCCTACCATTTGGAAAGAAGCGGCGGTTACCCCTGTATTTAAATCTGGCGCAGCTTGTGACGTTAAAAATTATCGTCCCATATCTTTATTATCCACACTTGCCAAGCTATTCGATATGCTTGTACATACTAAATTACAGGAGTGGTTTAATACCTTTCCAAATGATTGTCAGCATGGTTTCGTACCGGGAAGGAGTGTTGACACGAACCATGCGGCATTCATGGACTACGTGGCACCGGAGGTCGAAAGTCGTGGTCAAGTCGATGTCATATATCTCGACTTGGCCAAGGCTTTTGATCGTGTTTCCCATGACTATTTACTGGATAAAATGCGCATATTGGGTGTTGGCGGTGAGCTTCTTGGTTGGTTTAGTTCCTATTTACACCAAAGAATTAACCGTATTAAGTGTAATGGTGCACTCACCTCCGTTGAGTACAAGGTCAATTGCGGGGTTCCACAGGGTTCATCTCTTGGCCCTTTGTTATTTAACTTATACGTATACGATTGCAATATTTAATAAATACTCAACATTATAGCCTTTGCGGATGACCATAAGGTCTGTAAATAATTAATTCCTCTGATGACTGCGCGGCTCTCCAAGCTGATTTAAACGTAATAACGGCGTGGTGCGACAGGAATAATTTGCCTGTCAATCCTACTAAGTCCCAACAGGTCGCTTTCACTAGGCGCATAGGTAAAAATATGCTTTCTTTATAAGTTTTGGAACTCTCCCATTCCTCGAGTGTTAAGGGTAACCGACCTTGGTGTTATATTCGACAGTGCCTTGCTTTTTCGGGAGCAGGTAACCTGTACCGTAAATCGTTGCCGTAGGACATTGGGAGTGGCTTTAAAACTATGTAGGCCCCTCAAATCCCTTAAACCACTTCCGACTGCTCTACCTCAGTCTTGTCCGCTCACGTCTTGTATACGGTTTCGATAGCTTGGAGTGGCTGTAGTACTTACCTACGGAAATGCATAGAGGCCGTTCAGCGTAAATTTGTTTCATATGTCCATACATTCTTCTTGCGTAATCTAGATACGACTATCTTAATTTTATAAATCACTTGGGCCTTCCGTCCATAGACTATCACTTATCAATGATAGACATTAAATTCCTGCATAAATTAATTCATGATCAAATTACATTGATGAGCTACTTGCTAAACTAACTTTTTGGTTCCCCTTCGTCTTCGTAAAAACGTAACTTTTCATGTGCCTTGTAAAGATCTAAATCCAATCTATCGTATGCAAAAAACTTATAACAATTTTTCTAACCAGTTCGATATCTTTTCAATGAAACTTAAACAAATCTGTTAGCCAACATAGTTTTTTGTAATTATTATGTAAAAATGTAAATATCCTGTAATTGTATTCAACACTCTACTGTGCATAATCTAGTAACTACTTGTATAGTTTTTTTTATGCACAATAAAAATCAATTTCATTCATTCATTATTTTATTATTATTATTATTA
>JAEQBA010000348.1:216711-241412 GCA_019434445.1 Phalangium opilio
AATTGAATTACTGTTAATTTTCTTCAAATAGTTCCATAAACTCCCTGTACTATGATTTATTCCGTGTAAATACTTAAAATGCGATCATTTTATTCCACTCAATTAATAATGAATTCTTTTTTCCCCCAAATTATTTTATTGTCGGGACTAATTATCCCCAAAATTCTTTCCGTCTCATTTTAAACGGACTTCACTATAGTTTCGTATCTGATTCTAAATAGTTGACCAATATATATTGTCCAAGTTCCTTGACTAAATAATTAATCCCTATCACATAATTAATTTCAAATTTTTACATAACCTCAACTCACTTTATAAATAATTCATCCTACTCAAATAGTTCTGTTATCTCATTTTACATAAACTTCTGTGTACAATCTAGTGAGCGACTTGTCTGCTTTTTTTGTTGCACAATAAACCGAATTGAATTGAATTGAATTGAATTATTATTATTATTATTATTATTATTATTATTATTATTATTATTATTATTATTATATTATTATTATTATTATTATTATTATTACTTTTTTTACAGTCCCTTGATCGTTCTGTATGCGGTTTTTTGCACCCAACGACTTTTAACGTCTTCCGTTCACGGTATTTAAAATTACTTTTCACTTAACTATACTATTATTCGTGTTTTCGTAGTTTTTCGAAATTTTCTCGTGGCAGTGGTTTGCCATAGTCGCGCCGTTACTCGCGCCGATTATTCCGCCGGACTTATGACGCAGTAAAAGCTATAACTGTATTTCAGCTCTACTTTAAATTAGCTAATTTTACTAGCATCGTCTGCTACTTTCGGTTTGAGCCTTTCGGGCTTGATTTCTCTTATTTTTACCAATGCCTGCGGCTAAGGACCCGTGCATTAGCTGCGATAAACCCATATATGGCAAGCAGGCTATTGTGGTCTGCTCTGGTGGCTGCGGAAGGCGTGCTCATAAATCTTGCACCGGGGACTTTTTTGCCTGCACGAACTGTAAGTCTTCAAATCGTCTATCGCGCAGCCGTCAACAGTCTCGCACGTCCCTAAGCTCTTTATCTGAGCAACGCAATGCCTCGTCAGCCTCTAACAGCGACCTCAGTGACTCTCATCCTGTATCAAAACAGCCCTGTTCACATTGCACGTGCGCTTCAGTTGAAGATATAAATGACTTACTTACTAACCTACTCCGCCCGGACAGTCTAACGCGGGAACCTAATTCGGTTTTGGACAAATTGCTTCAAAAAATGGATGCCCTCGAGACATTAGTGATGACCTTAGATTCGCAGGTCGTAGAATTAAAAAGCTCCAATCAGCAGTTACAACAGGAGCTATCTGAGCTTCGTGTTACCGCTTCTGCCTCATCTATCCAGAGCGATACTGCACCAACTCTCCCTCAGGGCCGTTCCTTCAATGCCGCTGCTACACATTTCCCAATGCTCGGATTACTTCCACCATCTACATCGGCAACTTCGGCGCTTCGGCGACCACAATCCGTGGTTCTGCCACCTCCAGCAATTCCGCCCCAACCTCGTGTCCGCAAGCCCACTAAATCGGGTTCTGCCGTTAACTCTAAAATAAAAACAGCAAGCCGAGAGCCTAGGCGTCCACGCAAGGCCCTTTTCGTTAGCTGGCTAGATCCTGATTTACTCTCTTCTGACCTGCGCACTACACTTGTTGAAGAAGAGGGCATTCAGTCGGCTCTCTGCGTCCGTCTTCGGCCGAAAAATCCCAACGCCTCACACTCCTCTTTCTACGTTACCTGCACTGACGAAGATGAATTCACAAGACTTTCTGATCCTGACATATGGCCAGTGGATTGTCTCATCGCGGACTTTGGCGGGCCACTCCGTGATGCCTACAAACACAGTAGCGAGCTTACTCCACCGCCTCAAACAAACTAGTAATAATGCCGATATCAATAGCTTACCAGAATGTGCGCGGATTACGAACAAAGGCTAGTGAATTTATGGCTAATGCCATATCGTTGGACTTTGACATTATTTGTCTTACGGAAACATGGTTTAACAATGAACACTTTAATTCGAACTATTTTCCGGATACTTACCTTGTATATAGAGCTGATAGACCAGATATTGATTATAAGAATGTTAGGGGTGGTGGCGCTCTAATTGCTATTAAGAAATCAATCGTTAGTATTAGGCGGCATGATCTTGAGGGCGTCGCGGAATGCGTCTTTGCACAAGTTAAGTTGCGTTCCGACGAGTCCCTCTTAATCGGCGCTGTCTATTTTCCCCCTTCTTCCAATGACACCATTTATTATACGTTTAAACAACGCCTTCTCAAAGACTTACCTGACCAGGACACCAATTTATTACTCCTTGGAGATTTTAATTTACCAGGTGTGCACTGGACCACTAATGACACTCTGGGCTGCACCACCCTTACTACTAAAAAAGCGCGTCATATTTTCGAGATATGTTATTTCTATAATCTTAGGCAATTTAATGACTTAAGAAACTCTTGTGATAATGTTTTGGACTTATGCTTAGCTAATGTTAATGACTTAGATATTTTATCTTTAAGTGAACCTTATGTTAACCCGGATGCCTATCATCCTCCCTTTCTCGTTAATTATCCGATTCCCTCGTGTCCACCACCCCTCATACTGAACTCATCATATAACTTCATTAAGCGCGCTATGGATGCTGCCATACCTATCCAGGTCGGTAATCGAACCTCTTCATTTCCGAAATGGTACTCTTCTGAGTTGCGTTCTGCCATTTGTCGCAAGAAATACTACTTTAAGAAATATAAGCGTACAGCCTTCCTGCCTGATTTTATTAACTATAAAAAACAACGGGCACTAGTAAGACAATTTTCAAAGCGTGATAAAAACTTCGAGGGTAAACGTGTCTGTCGTGACGCACTAACTCATCCTAAGAAATTCTGGAACTTTGTTAACGGTAACATCAAAGATGTTTCCCATCGCATCTCCCTGAAAATTGACAAGGAAATGGTAACTGATCCTGAGTTGCTTGCATCTCATTTCGGGGACCATTTCTCTCGAATATCGGTAAATAGTACTCCATTCAATAGTCGCTATGATTATGACTCATCTTCTATCAGGCATAACGCATTATCCTCGATGTTTTTTACGCATAACGACATTAATAGTGCTATTACCAAACTCCCCAACAAAAAGTCCACCGGCACGGATGGTATACCAGCCTTTATTTTAAAAGGTTGCCATGACCTCTTACTACAGCCGCTTGCCCATATTTATAACTTATCTATAACGAAACAGACATTCCCTACCATTTGGAAAGAAGCGGCGGTTACCCCTGTATTTAAATCTGGCGCAGCTTGTGACGTTAAAAATTATCGTCCCATATCTTTATTATCCACACTTGCCAAGCTATTCGATATGCTTGTACATACTAAATTACAGGAGTGGTTTAATACCTTTCCAAATGATTGTCAGCATGGTTTCGTACCGGGAAGGAGTGTTGACACGAACCATGCGGCATTCATGGACTACGTGGCACCGGAGGTCGAAAGTCGTGGTCAAGTCGATGTCATATATCTCGACTTGGCCAAGGCTTTTGATCGTGTTTCCCATGACTATTTACTGGATAAAATGCGCATATTGGGTGTTGGCGGTGAGCTTCTTGGTTGGTTTAGTTCCTATTTACACCAAAGAATTAACCGTATTAAGTGTAATGGTGCACTCACCTCCGTTGAGTACAAGGTCAATTGCGGGGTTCCACAGGGTTCATCTCTTGGCCCTTTGTTATTTAACTTATACGTATACGAATTGCAATATTTAATTAAATACTCAACATTAATAGCCTTTGCGGATGACCATAAGGTCTGTAAAATAATTAATTCCTCTGATGACTGCGCGGCTCTCCAAGCTGATTTAAACGTAATAACGGCGTGGTGCGACAGGAATAATTTGCCTGTCAATCCTACTAAGTCCCAACAGGTCGCTTTCACTAGGCGCATAGGTAGAAAAATATGCTTTCTTTATAAGGTTGGGAACTCTCCCATTCCTCGAGTGTTAAGGGTAACCGACCTCGGTGTTATATTCGACAGTGCCTTGCTTTTTCGGGAGCAGGTAACCTGTACCGTAAATCGTTGCCGTAGGACATTGGGAGTGGCTTTAAAACTATGTAGGCCCCTCAAATCCCTTAAACACTTCCGACTGCTCTACCTCAGTCTTGCCCGCTCACGTCTTGTATACGGTTCGATAGCTTGGAGTGGCTGTAGTACTTACCTACGGAAATGCATAGAGGCCGTTCAGCGTAAATTTGTTTCATATGTCCATACATTCTTCTTGCGTAATCTAGATTACGACTATCTTAATTTATTAAATCACTTGGGCCTTCCGTCCATAGACTATCACTTATCAATGATAGACATTAAATTCCTGCATAAATTAATTCATGATCAAATTACATTGAGTGAGCTACTTGCTAAACTAAACTTTTTGGTTCCCCTTCGTCTTCGTAAAAACGTAACTTTTCATGTGCCTTGTAAAGATCTAAATCCAATCTATCGTATGCAAAAAACTTATAACAATTTTTCTAACCAGTTCGATATCTTTTCAATGAAACTTAAACAAATCTGTTAGCCAACATAGTTTTTGTAATTATTATGTAAAAATGTAAATATCCTGTAATTGTATTCAACACTCTACTGTGCATAATCTAGTGAACTACTTGTATAGTTTTTTTTATGCACAATAAAAATCAATTTCATTCAATTTCATTCAATTTCATTCATTCATTATTATTATTATTATTATTATTATTATTATTATTATTATTATTATTCGCTGTAGGCGGACGCTAGCTGTCTGTTATAAACTATCACGCTCACTTAAGTCATTACATCATTTTCGAATTTTATACCTTAGTCTAGTGCGCTCTCGTGCCCTGTATGGTTCTCTGGTATGGGGAGGGTGTAGTCTGTACCTTCGCACTCGCATAGAAGGAATACAAAGAAAGTTCGTTGAATACGTTCATAGTTTTTTTCTAAGTCATTTACCATATAATTACGACTCCCTTTTAAATGAACTAAACCTTAAGTCCTTGGAATACACCATGAAAATTAACGATGTCAAATTTTTATTCAAGTTAGTTCGTAATATTATACCACTGAGTGCATTATTAGTCAAACTAAATTTTCTAGTCCCTAAAAGTCTGCGACGAACTCAGACGTTTTATGTCAAGAACATTAAACTCGATCCCATGCAACGTATGCAACGACATTATAATTCATTTAGCAGTTCTTTCGACTTGTTTTGCATGCGTTACAAAGATATTCGATAAATAAATGTAATAAATCTATTATACAAGTTTTAAATCACGAAATATATGTTAACAAAGTAAACTATTTTAACAAAGTATGTAATTAATGTTTCGGCACAATTGACATTTTTCTTTATTGTATTGCACTGTATGTAAATTGTATATAATGTGTATATTCTCGTGAACCCTCGCGGTTTTTTGTATACACAATAAACAATACTTTCATTTCATTTCATTTCATTTCAAAATTATTATTATTATTATATAATAACGCAGACGACGCGTTGAGTATAAGTTTGCCGCTTCGCTCGCGCTCCGGTTTTTGCTCCTAATTTACAGTCCCTTGTTCGTTCTGTATCCTGTTTTTTTGCACCTAGCGTCTTATAACGTTTTTCGTTAACGGTAATTAAAATTAATTTTTACTTAAGTTAACTTTTATTCGTTTTTTCGCAGTTTTTCGAAATTTTTTCGCGGCAGCGGTTTGCCATAGTCGCGCCTTAAGTCGTGCCGTTTATTCCGCCGGACTTGTGATGCAGTATTTCCTATAACTGTCTACCAGACCTACTTCAATAATTGCTAATTCTACTAGCATCGTCTGCTATTTTCGATTTGAGCCTTTCGGGCTCGATTATTCTTAATTCTACTGATGCCTGCGGCTAAGGACCCATGTATTAGCTGTAATAAACCTCTATTTGGCAAGCAGGCTATTGTGGTCTGCTCTGGTGGCTGCACAAGGCGTGCTCATAAGACCTGCAATGGGGACTCTTTTACCTGCACGAACTGTAAGTCATCGAACCGCTTATCGCGCAGTCGGCAACAATCACGCACGTCACTCAGCTCTTTATCTGAGGAAGGTAACCTATCTCCAGCCTACAACGATGACATCAGTGACTCTAATCCTGGTCCTAAGAAACCCTGCTCCCACTGCACGTGCTCTTCCGTTGCTGATATCAATGACCTACTCACGAACCTGCTCCGCCCGGACAGTCTAACTCGCGAACCTAACTCCATTTTGGACAAATTGCTGCAGAAAATGGACGCCCTCGAAACTTTAGTGCTGACCTTGGATTCTCAAGTTGTCGAGTTAACAGGCTCTAATAAACAGTTGCAGAAGGAGCTTTCTGAGCTCCGTGAATCCAATACCAACATCCGGCGTGACACTCCACCGACGCTCCCTCAGGGGCGATCCTTCACTGCAGCCGCCACGCATTTCCCTATGCTTGGATTGCTTCCACCCTCTACATCAGCAACTTCGGGGCCACCACGCCCACAGTCCGTGGTTTTTCCACCTACATCTCAGCCACAACAGCGCGTCCGCAAGCCAACAAAATCGGGCTCAGCGGTAAACTCTAAAATAAAAACTGCGAGTAGACAGCCTCAACGACAACGCAAGGCCCTATTCGTCAGCTGGCTCGACCCCGCTCTGCTCTCTTCTGACTTGTGTAAAACACTTGTCGAGGACGAGGGAATTCAGTCGGCTATATGCGTCCGTCTGCGGCCGAAAAATCCCAACGCCTCTCACTCCTCTTTTTATGTTACCTGCTCAGACGAAGATGAGTTCTCCCGACTCTCTGATCCTGATATCTGGCCTGTGGATTGTATAATCGCAGACTTTGGTGGGCCACTCCGTGACGCGTACAAGCACAGTAGTGAGCTCCCTCCGTCGTCTCCAACGATCCAGCAATAATGACATTGTCGATTGCCTACCAGAACGTCCGCGGCTTAAGAACCAAGGCTAGTGAATTTATGGATAATGCGATTTCTCTTGACTTTGACATTATATGTTTAACAGAGACATGGTTTAACCAAGAACACTTTAATGCCAACTATTTTCCTGATACTTATATTGTATATAGAGCAGATAGACCGGATCTTGAATATAAAAACGTTCGGGGTGGTGGCGCCTTAATAGCCGTTAAGAAGTCAGAAGTTAGTATAAGGCGCCATGATCTTGAGGGCGTCGCGGAATGCGTCTTTGCGCAAGTTAAGTTGCGCTCCGACGAGACCCTCTTGATCGGTACGGTCTATTTTCCCCCATCGGCCAATGACGCTAATTACTCCACGTTTAGGCAACGACTTCTCCAGGACTTACCAGACCAGGATACTAATTTATTGCTTCTTGGTGACTATAATTTACCTGGTGTGCACTGGGCGACTCACGACACTCTGGGCTGCACCACCCCTACTGTAAATAAGGCGCGTCACATATTTGAAATATGTTACTATTATAACCTCAAGCAATTTAATGAGTTAAAGAACTCTTGTGATAATATTTTGGACCTATGCCTAGCCAATGTTAATAACTTAGATATTTCATCTTTGTGTGATCCATTTGTTGCCCCGGATGCCTATCATCCTCCCTTTCTGGTAGAGTATGTGATTCCGTCATGTCCTCAGCCTAACACGCCGGAAAAATTTTATAAGTTCACGAAAGGGAAATATTACCAACTCTACACCACTTTGCGCGATTCCAATTGGCTGACCATTTTAAATTCCCAGGATGTTAATTTTTGCGCTACCATATTAACACGTTATTTAAAGTCGCTATGGATGCTGCCATACCTATGCAGATTGGTAATAGTTCGTCTGCGTTTCCTAAGTGGTATTCCTCTGAATTGCGTACTGCTATACGTAGAAAGAAGTACCACTTTGGAAAATATAAGCGTTCTGCTTTCCTACCTGATTTTATAAATTATAAAAAACAAAGGGCTTTAGTTAGACGATTTGCAAAGCGTGACAGAAATATTGAGAGTAAACGTGTTTGTGAGGAAGCATTGGCCCACCCTAAGAAATTTTGGAGTTTCGTTAATGGGAACATTAAGAATAAGACGCATCTTATCTCCCTCAAGATTAATAACGAAATGATTACTGACACAGACATACTTGCCACTAATTTCGGCGATCATTTCTCACGTATTTCAATTGATAGCACGCCTTCCCATGATCGTTACACTTATGATTCGTCCAATACTGAACATCACCCGTTGTCCTCAATTACTTTCACGCAAAATGACATCTACAAAGCAATCTTAAAGCTGCCCAATAAGTTGTCTACAGGAACAGATAGGATACCGGCTTTTATTATTAAGGGTTGCGGCGACATTTTACTGCCAATACTTGCTCATATCTATAACTTATCGATAAGTAAACAGGTATTTCCCACTATTTGGAAACAAGCGGTGGTTTCCCCCATTTATAAATCGGGCTCTGCATGCGACGTTAAAAATTATCGTCCAATTTCGCTTTTATGCACCCTTGCTAAATTATTTGACATGCTCGTACATGCTAAACTGCAAGAGTGGTTTAGTGCATTTCCTTTTGAAAGTCAACATGGCTTTGTGCCGGGTAGGAGTGTGGACACGAATCATGCTGTGTTCATGAATTACGTGGCCCCATTGGTGGAAAATCGTGGCCAGGTCGACGTCATCTATCTCGACCTGGCTAAGGCTTTCGACCGTGTTTCGCATCCTTATCTGCTGGATAAGATGCGAATCTTGGGGGTAGGCAGTGAACTTATTGGGTGGTTTCGCTCATACTTAAGTGATCGTACAAACATGATTAAATGTAATGATGGTGCCTTAAGCTCTTTTACTTACCCTATAACATGCGGTGTACCGCAGGGTTCATCCTTGGGCCCTTTATTGTTCAACATATATATATACGATCTACAATATTCAGTTAAATCCTCCATGCTAATCGCGTTCGCGGATGACCATAAAATCTGTAAATCTATTAACTCTCGCGAAGATTGCACTAAACTCCAAAGTGATTTGCACTCTATTGCTTCATGGTGTGACGCCAATAACTTGCCAATTAACCCTACCAAATCGACTCAGGTAACCTTCACGAGGAGAGTGGGCAGAGAAATCTGCAATACATACACCATTGCAAATACAACTATCCCCCAGAAATTTCAGGTAAATGATCTAGGCGTTATTTTTGATCGTGCCTTGCTTTTTCGCGAGCAAGTGACGATTACAGTTAATCGCTGTCGCCGAACTCTAGGCGTGTCCTTAAAACTATGTCGGTCTCTAAGATCGTTAAAACATTTTAAACTGCTCTACCTCAGTCTAGTACGATCGCGACTTGTTTACGGTTCATTGGCATGGAGTGGCTGTAGTTCCTATTTACGACAAAGAATAGAATCGGTTCAACGGAAATTTATATTATACGCCCATACGTTCTTCTTGCGAAATCTCACTTATGATTATCAATTGTTACTAATTAGTCTTGGCCTTCCATCTTTAGCCCACTTACTTGAAATAACTGATATTAAATTTCTTTCTAAATTAATTAATAATAAGATTAAATTAAGCGACTTAGTCGCAAAACTTAACTTTTTAATTCCCAATTCTCTCCGTCATACCGTGACATTTTATGTACCTATGAAAGTTCTTAATCCAATTAATCGCATTCAGAATACGTATAATAAATATTCCCATACAATGGATATATTTTCAGTACCGATCAAAAATATTCGCTAGTACATTGTTAATCTCTCTCTCATGTATATAACTACAAAAGCATTTTCTGTAAATATTGTATTGTTAATTTATGATGTCTGTCTATATTCTCGTGAACTACATGTTTAGTTTTTTATATAGACATTAAAAATCTATTTCATTTCATTATTATTATTATTATTATTATTAAGCGTTGATACCAACCACGCTGCATTTATGGATATGGTGGCCCCGGAGGTTTTGAGTAGAGGGCAGGTGGATGCCATTTACCTGGATCTCGCTAAGGCGTTTGATAGAGTTTCCCACAAGTTTTTGCGAGAGAAATTGCATGCTATGGGTATGGATGGGAATTTGTTGTACTGGGTGGTGGATTATTTGAGCTCCCGAGTCAATGTGGTTAAATGCAATGGCACATTGACCGATGTGACCTACCCAGTTCTCTGCGGCGTTCCTCAAGGATCGTCCCTGGGCCCATTACTCTTTAACATTTACATTTACGATTTGCAATTCGCCATAAAACATTCCAAATTATTTCAATTCGCGGACGATAATAAATTATGCAGATGTATCAACTCAAAATCTGACAGCGCGCTATTGCAGCTTGACCTTGACTCCATAGAAGACTGGTGCACTAAAAACAACCTTCCCATAAATCCAGCTAAATCGGTCCACGTGACCTTCACTAGACGGATTTGCCGCAAAGTATTAACCACTTACAAACTTGGCGGGTCTACTATTCCGCGCAAAAATTTAGTAAAAGATCTAGGCGTAATTTTTGATCAGCAACTCTATTTTTCTGAGCATATACATAGCTGTGTGAACCGCTGTCGGCGCACCCTAGCGGTGTCCTACAAATTGACCAAAAAGCTTAACTCTTTAAAGCATTTTCGGCTTCTTTACTTAAGCCTAGTGAGGTCCCGAGTATTATTTGGCTGGATAGCTTGGGGGGGATGCAGTGCCTACCTGCGTGTAAAAATAGAGGGCGTTCAACGAAAATTCGTTGAGTACTGTTTTAGAAATTTTTTGCCAAACATTAATTATAATTACGAAGACATCCTTATTATGCTCGGCATTCCCACTATTAACTACTTATGTAATGTTTTAGATTTCAAATTTATATTTAAATTAGTACATAATTATATCCCTCTTTCGGCCCTTCTGGCTAAGTTAAACTTTAACATCCCACGATTATTCAGACGTAACTCGGACACTTTTTACGTTAAAGGAGCTAGTTTAATTCCGATCAATAGGATGCAAAGATCGTGCAATCTATTAAGTGAAAAATTCGACCTTTTCAATGCTCGTCTTCAGGATATAAATTGATTTTTACATTGTTTTGAGATTCATTATAACATCATTTGTATAAATTCTTTATAACATCATTTGTATAAATTGTATAATAATTGTCAATTACCGTAAGTCCATGTGTGCTTTATCTAATACAATTCCGTTTTTTTTTTCATTTGACTATACTGTTCGGAATGTGCATGATCTCGTGTGTGTAAAAACATTTTTCATTGCACAATAAACAACACTTTCAATTCAATTCAATTATTATTATTATTATTATTATTATTATTATTATTATTACATGGGTTTTCCTCTGGAAAGAGCGTTGATACCAACCACGCTGCATTTATGGATATGGTGGCCCCGGAGGTTTTGAGTAGAGGGCAGGTGGATGCCATTTACCTGGATCTCGCTAAGGCGTTTGATAGAGTTTCCCACAAGTTTTTGCGAGAGAAATTGCATGCTATGGGTATGGATGGGAATTTGTTGTACTGGGTGGTGGATTATTTGAGCTCCCGAGTCAATGTGGTTAAATGCAATGGCACATTGACCGATGTGACCTACCCAGTTCTCTGCGGCGTTCCTCAAGGATCGTCCCTGGGCCCATTACTCTTTAACATTTACATTTACGATTTGCAATTCGCCATAAAACATTCCAAATTATTTCAATTCGCGGACGATAATAAATTATGCAGATGTATCAACTCAAAATCTGACAGCGCGCTATTGCAGCTTGACCTTGACTCCATAGATGACTGGTGCACTAAAAACAACCTTCCCATAAATCCAGCTAAATCGGTCCACGTGACCTTCACTAGACGGATTTGCCGCAAAGTATTAACCACTTACAAACTTGGCGGGTCTACTATTCCGCGCAAAAATTTAGTAAAAGATCTAGGCGTAATTTTTGATCAGCAACTCTATTTTTCTGAGCATATACATAGCTGTGTGAACCGCTGTCGGCGCACCCTAGCGGTGTCCTACAAATTGACCAAAAAGCTTAACTCTTTAAAGCATTTTCGACTTCTTTACTTAAGCCTAGTGAGGTCCCGAGTATTATTTGGCTGGATAGCTTGGGGGGGATGCAGTGCCTACCTGCGTGTAAAAATAGAGGGCGTTCAACGAAAATTCGTTGAGTACTGTTTTAGAAATTTTTTGCCAAACATTAATTATAATTACGAAGACATCCTTATTATGCTCGGCATTCCCACTATTAACTACTTATGTAATGTTTTAGATTTCAAATTTATATTTAAATTAGTACATAATTATATCCCTCTTTCGGCCCTTCTGGCTAAGTTAAACTTTAACATCCCACGATTATTCAGACGTAACTCGGACACTTTTTACGTTAAAGGAGCTAGTTTAATTCCAATCAATAGGATGCAAAGATCGTGCAATCTATTAAGTGAAAAATTCGACCTTTTCAATGCTCGTCTTCAGGATATAAATTGATTTTTACATTGTTTTGAGATTCATTATAACATCATTTGTATAAATTCTTTATAACATCATTTGTATAAATTGTATAATAATTGTCAATTACCGTAAGTCCATGTGTGCTTTATCTAATACAATTCCGTCTTTTTTTTTTCATTTGACTATACTGTTCGGAATGTGCATGATCTCGTGTGTGTAAAAACATTTTTCATTGCACAATAAACAACACTTTCAATTCAATTATTATTATTATTATTATTATTATTATTATTATTATTATTATTATTATTATTATTATTATTATTATTATTATTATTATTATTATTATTATTATTATTATTACCCTGTACCGTCGTCTCCTCCACATTTCATGCCGAACAAATTTTATAAATTCCTGAAGGGGAACTACAATCATCTCTACTCTACCTTGCGCGATTCAGATTGGCCGAGCATTTTAAATTCCCAGGATGTTAATAATTGTGTAACCTTGTTAACACAATATATTAAACGCGCTATGGATGCTGCCATACCTATGCAAGTCGGTAGCAGATTATCTTCGTATCCCAAGTGGTATTCCCCTGAATTACGCTCTGCTATTCGTAGGAAGAGGTACTACTTTGATAAATTCAAGCGTACTGCTTTCCTACCAGATTTTATCCACTATAAAAGACAAAGGGCTTTAGTTAGACGCTTTGCTAAGCGTGACCGCAACTTAGAAAGTAAACGTGTTTGTGAGGAAGCATTGTCCCATCCTAAGAAATTTTGGAGTTTCGTCAATGGTAACATTAAGAATAAGACGCATCATATCTCCCTCAAAATCAACAACGAAATGATTACTGATACAGACACACTTGCCAATCATTTCGGTGATCATTTCTCACGAATATCGATCGATAACACGCCTGCCCATGATCAGTACAATTATAACTCGTCCCATACTGAACATCACCTGTTATCCTCCATTATTATCACACAACATGACATTCACAAAGCGATCTTAAAACTACCCAATAAGTTGACTACAGGAATAGATAGGATACCGGCATTTATTATAAAGGGCTGCGGCGACATTTTACTTCCTGTACTAGCTCACATTTATAATTTATCACTCAGGACACAGATCTTTCCAACTGTTTGGAAACAAGCGGTGGTATCACCCATTTATAAATCAGGCGCTGCATGTGATGTTAAAAATTATCGACCAATTTCGCTTTTGTGCACCCTTGTTAAAATATTCGACATGCTTGTACATGATAAGGTGCAGGTATGGTTCAGTAAATTTCCCTTTGATAGTCAACATGGCTTCGTGCCGGGTAGGAGTGTAGACACTAACCATGCAGTGTTCATGAACTATGTTGCTCCGGCGGTCGAAAATCGTGGCCAGGTCGACGTTGTCTATCTCGACCTGGCTAAGGCTTTCGATCGCGTTTCTCATTCTTATCTTCTGGATAAAATGCGAATCTTGGGTGTTGGCAATGAACTGCTTGGATGGTTTCGCTCCTATTTATGTGATCGCACTAACTTAATTAAATGTAATGGTGCCTTAAGTTCCTTTACCTACCCTATTTCATGCGGTGTGCCACAGGGCTCATCTTTAGGCCCTTTATTATTTAACATATACATATACGACCTCCAGTACTCTGTTAAATCATCCATGCTAATCGCGTTCGCGGACGACCATAAAGTTTGTAAATCTATTAATTCCCACGATGATTGCACTCAACTCCAAAATGATCTCAATGCTATTGCTTTGTGGTGTGACGCCAACAACTTGCCAATTAACCCTACCAAGTCGACTCAGGTAACCTTTACGAGGAGAGTATGCCGAGAAATCGTTCATACCTACACCATCTCAAATTCTATCATACCTCCGAAACTTCAGGTAAACGATCTAGGAGTTATCTTTGATCGTGCCTTGATTTTTCGTGAGCAAGTGTCGAATACAGTGAACCGTTGTCGCCGGACTTTAGGAGTTTCATTAAAAATGTCTCGTGCTTTAAGATCGTTAAATCACTTTAAACTACTCTACCTCAGTCTAGTTCGGTCGCGACTTGTCTACGGTTCCATGGCATGGAGTGGCTGTAGTCTCTACTTACGAGAACGAATAGAGTCTGTACAACGTAAATTTATTTCGTACGCGCATACTTTTTTCTTGCGAAATCTCGCTTATGATTACCAATTAATACTGAATCATTTAAACCTTCCGTCTTTGGCTCGCCTACTTGATTTGATTGACATTAAATTTCTCTCCAAACTAATTAATAATGACATAACACTAAGCGACTTACTCGCCACACTAAACTTTTTAATTCCTAACTCTCTACGTCATAACAAGACTTTCTATGTACCGCCTAAATGCCTTAATCCAATTATTCGCATTCAAAACACTTATAATAAACATTCCCAGGCCATCGATATATTTTCGGTCCCAATTAAAAATATTCGGTAATACCGTATAACTTCCGTCCCTAAATATTTATACAGGGTGTTTCTGGAAAGTCTGGCACAAATTAACAGGCATGTTCCTTGGGTCAAAAGGAGTCCGAAAGGTCCTATGACGTTTTGGGGTAAAGCGCTTCGTTGCGACGTTATGGTCTCTCAAAAGTAGGCCGAAAAACAAGGAGATTTTGCAGAATTATAGCACTAGTATTGTGGTTTTGACCCAATTGTTTTCGATTATTGAGCATAAGGCAATGATCGAAATAAGTTCAAACCTAGTGGAAGACCGTGAACGTGTTAAACGGCCAAAAGCGTTAATCCCTTGGTTTTTATAAATGATTGTAATTAAAGGTAAGGAAAGTAGCTCAGATATCGGTTACTTGTTTGTTCAGATGTACTGGTAACTGACCCGTCTTTTATTCTTTGTTTCAATTAGACACATTACTTTTACAATAATTCGAATGAACCCCTTAAATTTTACAATAATTCGAATGAACCCCTTAAATTTTACAATAATTCGAATGAACCCCCCTTAAAGTTTACAATAATTCGAATGAACCCCTTAAATTTTACAATAATTCGAATCGAACCCCATTACTTTTACAATAATTCGAATCGAACCCCATTACTTTTACAATAATTCGAATGAAACCCAATTACATTGTTCAACAAAAATTGTTCAAAATGGGCACCATCAACGTTTAAGAAAACTTGCGCGCGTCGTTTGAAAGATTCACGAACACGTTCGAAGATTCCTGGCGTGTTACGGATGCTATCACATCCATCAATTATCCTTTGTCGTAAGTCTTCGACATCGCGAACTTCACTTCGGTATACCAAGTCCTTGTGATGGCCCCAAAGAAAAAAAATCGCATGGGTTCAGATCGGGAGATCTTGCTGTCCACGCAACAGTTCCGCCTCGACCTATCCACCTCCGGGGAAAAGCGACATCAAGATATGCTCTAACTTGAAGACTAAAATGGGGCGATGCGCCATCTTGCATGAACCACATTATTTGTCGCAGTCGTAACGGTACGTCTTCTAAAAGCTCCGGTAAATTGTCACGCAGAAAGGTCAAGTACGCCTCGGTTGCAAAAAGTTAGGCCCAATTAAATGATCTCCTACAATTCCGCACCAGACTTTCAAACTAAACTGAACCTTAACGTGCTTCATGGCGTACGTGCACATTTGGAAGCTCATCTGGAACTAATCATGGTCCATTTCACGAATGCAAAGTACTCAGATATCCATCTTATGTATGGACTGGCTCGGGGAAATGCGGTGGAAGCTCGGCGCTTGCACCAGGAGCACTTTCCTCAACGACAAGTTCCCAATCGACAAACATTTACGGCAGTCGACAGACGCTTGAGAGAAACCGGGAAACTTCAACCGTCAGGACCTGAGCCTCGTGCGGCGATTGTTCCCGAGGATGTAGAGGACACCGTTTTGACAATTTTCGAAGATGACCAACAACCAGTACCAGGAACGAAGGTCGGCAATTGTGCGTTAACCATGTAATCGTCTGGAAAATCCTTCGAGGACATCAGTTCCACCCATACCATTTGCAAGCTGATTATCCGAGACGGGTCGATTTCCGCCAGTGGTTTGTGGCACGGGTAAATGACTTAGACTTTCCGCGTACTTTGCTAGATTCCAACGAGGCGAATTTCTCGCGTGACGGGATACTTAATTTGCATAACTATCACGAGTGGAAGCAACAAAACCCGCACGCGACCTCTGTCATGAAACATCAAGTTCAGTTTAGTTTGAAAGTCTGGTGCGGAATTGTAGGAGATCATTTAATTGGGCCTAACTTTTTGCAACCGAGGCGTACTTGACCTTTCTGCGTGACAATTTACCGGAGCTTTTAGAAGACGTACCGTTACGACTGCGACAAATAATGTGGTTCATGCAAGATGGCGCATCGCCCCATTTTAGTCTTCAAGTTAGAGCATATCTTGATGTCGCGTTTCCCCGGAGGTGGATAGGTCGAGGCGCAACTTTTTCGTGGACAGCAAGATCTCCCGATCTGAACCCATGCGATTTTTTTTCTTTGGGTCCATCTCAAGGACTTGGTATACCGAAGTGAAGTTCGCGATGTCGAAGACTTACGACAAAGGATAATTGATGGATGTGATAGCATCCGTAACACGCCAGGAACCTTCGAACGTGTTCGTGAATCTTTCGAACGACGCGCGCAAGTTTGCTTAAACGTTGATGGTGCCCATTTTGAACAATTTTTGTAGAACAATGTAATTGGGTTCGATTCGAATTATTGTAAAAGTAATGGGGTTCGATTCGAATTATTGTAAATGTAATGGGTTCAATTCAAATTATTGTAAAATTAATGGAATCGATTCGATTGATTGTAAAATTTAAGGGGTTCATTCGAATTATTGTAAAAGTAATGTGTCTAATTGAAAAAAAAAATAATAAAAGACTGGTCAGTTACCAGTAAATCTGAACAAACAAGTAACCGATATCTGAGCTACTTTCCATACCTTTAATTACAATCATTAATAAAAACAAAGGGATTAACGCTTTTGGCCGTTTAACACGTTCACGGTCTTCCAATAGGTTTGAACTTATTTCGATCTTTGCCTTATGCTCAATAATCGAAAACAATTGGGTCAAAACCACAATACTAGTGCTATAATTCTGCAAAATCTCCTTGTTTTTCGGCCTACTTTTGAGAGCCCATAACGTCGCAAGGGAGCGCTTTACCCCAAAACGTCATAGGACCTTTCGGGCTCCTTTTGACCCAAGGAACATGCCTGTTAATTTGTGCCAGACTTTACAGAAACACCCTGTATATTATAATTGAAAATACTCGGTAATACCCTATAACCTCCGTCCCTGAATATTTATATATTATAGTTGAAATACTCGGTAATACTTCATAATCTCTGTCCCTAAATATATATATTATATAATTAAAAATACTAAATAACCTCTGTCCCGAACTATACATATATCTGGCTGTATATAACACAAATATCAATTATGTAATTCTCCATAACTATTGTATAACGGCTCAGCGACAACGTGTGTGTATATTCTAGTGAATTATATGTAGTTTTTTATATACACATTAAAAACCTATTTCATTTCATTTCATTATTATTATTATTATTATTATTATTATTATTATTATTTACCTGGTGTGCACTGGGCGACTAACGACACTCTGGGCTGCACCACCCCTACTGTAAATAAGGCGCGTCACATATTTGAAATATGTTACTATTATAACCTCAGGCAATTTAACGAGTTAAAGAACTCTTGTGATAATATTTTGGACTTATGCCTAGCCAATGTTAATAACTTAGATATTTCATCATTGTGTGATCCTTTTGTTGCCCCGGATGCCTATCATCCTCCCTTTCTGGTAGAGTATGCGATTCCGTCATGTCCTCAGCCTAACAAGCCGGAAAAATTTTATAAGTTTACGAAAGGGAACTATTACCAACTCTACACCACTTTGCGCGATTCCAATTGGCTGACCATTTTAAATTCCCAGGATGTTAATTTTTGCGCTACCATATTAACACGTTATTTAAAGTGCGCTATGGATGCTGCCATACCTATGCAGATTGGTAATAGTTCGTCTGCGTTTCCTAAGTGGTATTCCTCTGAATTGCGTTCTGCTATACGTAGAAAGAAGTACTACTTTGGAAAATATAAGCGTTCTGCTTTCCTACCTGATTTTATAAATTATAAAAAACAAAGGGCTTTAGTTAGACGATTTGCAAAGCGTGACAGAAATATTGAGAGTAAACGTGTTTGTGAGGAAGCATTGGCCCACCCTAAGAAATTTTGGAGTTTCGTCAATGGGAACATTAAGAATAAGACGCATCATATCTCCCTCAAGATTAATAACGAAATGATTACTGACACAGACAGACTTGCCACTCATTTCGGTGATCATTTCTCGCGTATTTCAATTGATAACACGCCTTCCCATGATCGTTACATTTATGACTCGTCCAATACTGAACATCACCCGTTGTCCTCAATTATTTTCACACAAAATGACATCTACAAAGCAATCTTAAAGCTGCCCAATAAGTTGTCTACAGGTACAGATAGGATACCGGCTTTTATTATAAAGGGTTGCGGCGACATATTACTGCCAGCACTTGCTCATATTTATAATTTATCGTTAAGTACAAAGATCTTTCCCACTATTTGGAAACAAGCGGTGGTTTCCCCCATTTATAAATCGGGCTCTGCATGCGATGTTAAAAATTATCATCCAATTTCTCTCTTATGCACCCTTGCTAAATTATTTGACATGCTCGTACATGCTAAACTGCAAGTGTGGTTCAGTGCTTTTCCATTTGAAAGTCAACATGGCTTTGTACCGGGTAGGAGTGTGGACACGAATCATGCTGTGTTCATGAATTACGTAGCCCCATTGGTGGAAAATCGTGGCCAGGTCGACGTCATCTATCTCGACCTGGCTAAAGCTTTCGACCGTGTTTCGCATCCTTATCTATTGGATAAGATGCGAATCTTGGGAGTAGGCAGTGAACTTATTGGGTGGTTTCGCTCATACTTGAGTAAGCGAACTAACATGATTAAATGTAATGGTGTCTTAAGCTCTTTTACTTACCCTATAACTTGCGGTGTGCCACAGGGTTCATCCTTGGGCCCTTTATTGTTCAATATATATATATATGACCTACAATATTCAGTTCAATCCTCCATGCTAATCGCGTTCGCGGATGACCATAAAATCTGTAAAACTATTACCTCTCGCGAAGATTGCACTAAACTCCAAAGTGACTTGCACGCTATTGCTTTATGGTGTGACGCCAATAACCTGCCAATTAACCCTACCAAATCGACTCAGGTGACCTTCACGAGGAGAGTGGGCAGAGAAATCTGTAATACATACACCATTGCAAATACTACTATCCCTCAAAAATTACAGGTGAATGATCTTGGCGTTAATTTTGATCGTGCCTTGCTTTTTCATGAGCACGTGGCGATTACAGTTAATCGCTGTCGCCGAACTTTAGGCGTTTCCTTAAAACTATGTCGATCTCTAAGATCGTTAAAACATTTTAAACTGCTCTACCTCAGTCTAGTACGTTCTCGACTTGTTTACGGTTCATTGGCATGGAGTGGCTGTAGTTCCTATTTACGACAAAGAGTAGAATCGGTACAACGGAAATTTATATTATACACCCATACGTTCTTCTTGCGAAATCTCGCTTACGATTATCAATTGTTACTAATTAGGCTTGGCCTTCCATCTTTAGCCCACTTACTTGAAATTATTGATATTAAATTTCTTTCAAAATTAATTAATAATAAGATTAAATTAAGCGACTTACTCGCAAAACTTAACTTTTTAATTCCAAATTCTCTCCGTCATACCGTGACTTTTTATGTACCTATGAAAGTTCTTAATCCAATTACTCGAATTCAGAAAACGTATAATAAATATTCCCAGACAATAGATATATTTTCCGTACCGATTAAAAATATACGCTAGTGCAAAGTTTATCTCAATCCCATGTATATATGTAAAAAGTGTATTTTCTGTAATTATATTGTATTGCTATCTTTTGATGTCTGTCTATATTCTCGTGAACTACTTGTATAGTTTTTTATATAGACATTAAAAATCTATTTCATTTCATTTCATTATTATTATTATTATTATTATTATTATTATTATTATTATTATTATTATTATTATTATTATTATTATTATTATTATTATTATTATTATTATTATTATTATTATTATTATTATTATTATTATTATTATTATTATTATTATTATTATTATTATTATTATTATTATTATTATTATTATTATTAATAATAAGATTAAATTAAGCGACTTACTCGCAAAACTTAACTTTTTAATTCCAAATTCTCTCCGTCATACCGTGACTTTTTATGTACCTATGAAAGTTCTTAATCCAATTACTCGAATTCAGAAAACGTATAATAAATATTCCCAGACAATAGATATATTTTCCGTACCGATTAAAAATATACGCTAGTGCAAAGTTTATCTCAATCCCATGTATATATGTAAAAAGTGTATTTTCTGTAATTATATTGTATTGCTATCTTTTGATGTCTGTCTATATTCTCGTGAACTACTTGTATAGTTTTTTATATAGACATTAAAAATCTATTTCATTTCATTTCATTATTATTATTATTATTATTATTATTATTATTATTATTATTATTATTATTATTATTATTATTATAATAAAAACAGCAAGCCGAGAGCCTAGGCGTCCACGCAAGGCCCTTTTCGTTAGCTGGCTAGATCCTGATTTACTCTCTTCTGACCTGCGCACTACACTTGTTGAAGAAGAGGGCATTCAGTCGGCTCTCTGCGTCCGTCTTCGGCCGAAAAATCCCAACGCCTCACACTCCTCTTTCTACGTTACCTGCACTGACGAAGATGAATTCACAAGACTTTCTGATCCTGACATATGGCCAGTGGATTGTCTCATCGCGGACTTTGGCGGGCCACTCCGTGATGCCTACAAACACAGTAGCGAGCTTACTCCACCGCCTCAAACAAACTAGTAATAATGCCGATATCAATAGCTTACCAGAATGTGCGCGGATTACGAACAAAGGCTAGTGAATTTATGGCTAATGCCATATCGTTGGACTTTGACATTATTTGTCTTACGGAAACATGGTTTAACAATGAACACTTTAATTCGAACTATTTTCCGGATACTTACCTTGTATATAGAGCTGATAGACCAGATATTGATTATAAGAATGTTAGGGGTGGTGGCGCTCTAATTGCTATTAAGAAATCAATCGTTAGTATTAGGCGGCATGATCTTGAGGGCGTCGCGGAATGCGTCTTTGCACAAGTTAAGTTGCGTTCCGACGAGTCCCTCTTAATCGGCGCTGTCTATTTTCCCCCTTCTTCCAATGACACCATTTATTATACGTTTAAACAACGCCTTCTCAAAGACTTACCTGACCAGGACACCAATTTATTACTCCTTGGAGATTTTAATTTACCAGGTGTGCACTGGACCACTAATGACACTCTGGGCTGCACCACCCTTACTACTAAAAAAGCGCGTCATATTTTCGAGATATGTTATTTCTATAATCTTAGGCAATTTAATGACTTAAGAAACTCTTGTGATAATGTTTTGGACTTATGCTTAGCTAATGTTAATGACTTAGATATTTTATCTTTAAGTGAACCTTATGTTAACCCGGATGCCTATCATCCTCCCTTTCTCGTTAATTATCCGATTCCCTCGTGTCCACCACCCCTCATACTGAACTCATCATATAAATTCATGAATGGGAACTATTTTCACCTCTACAATACCTTGCGCGACTGCGATTGGCTATCCATATTAAATTGCCAAGATGTTAATAATTGCGCTGAATTGTTGACACTCTATATTAAGCGCGCTATGGATGCTGCCATACCTATCCAGGTCGGTAATCGAACCTCTTCATTTCCGAAATGGTACTCTTCTGAGTTGCGTTCTGCCATTTGTCGCAAGAAATACTACTTTAAGAAATATAAGCGTACAGCCTTCCTGCCTGATTTTATTAACTATAAAAAACAACGGGCACTAGTAAGACAATTTTCAAAGCGTGATAAAAACTTCGAGGGTAAACGTGTCTGTCGTGACGCACTAACTCATCCTAAGAAATTCTGGAACTTTGTTAACGGTAACATCAAAGATGTTTCCCATCGCATCTCCCTGAAAATTGACAAGGAAATGGTAACTGATCCTGAGTTGCTTGCATCTCATTTCGGGGACCATTTCTCTCGAATATCAGTAAATAGTACTCCATTCAATAGTCGCTATGATTATGACTCATCTTCTATCAGGCATAACGCATTATCCTCCATGTTTTTCACGCATAACGACATTAATAGTGCTATTACCAAACTCCCCAACAAAAAGTCCACCGGCACGGATGGTATACCAGCCTTTATTTTAAAAGGTTGCCATGACCTCTTACTACAGCCGCTTGCCCATATTTATAACTTATCTATCACGAAACAGACATTCCCTACCATTTGGAAAGAAGCGGCGGTTACCCCTGTATTTAAATCTGGCGCAGCTTGTGACGTTAAAAATTATCGTCCCATATCTTTATTATCCACACTTGCCAAGCTATTCGATATGCTTGTACATACTAAATTACAGGAGTGGTTTAATACCTTTCCAAATGATTGTCAGCGTGGTTTCGTACCGGGGAGGAGTGTTGACACGAACCATGCGGCATTCATGGACTACGTGGCACCGGAGGTCGAAAGTCGTGGTCAAGTCGATGTCATATATCTCGACTTGGCCAAGGCTTTTGATCGTGTTTCCCATGACTATTTACTGGATAAAATGCGCATATTGGGTGTTGGCGGTGAGCTTCTTGGTTGGTTTAGTTCCTATTTACACCAAAGAATTAACCATATTAAGTGTAATGGTGTACTCACCTCCGTTGAGTACAAGGTCAATTGCGGGGTTCCACAGGGTTCATCTCTTGGCCCTTTGTTATTTAACTTATACGTATACGAATTGCAATATTTAATTAAATACTCAAAATTAATAGCCTTTGCGGATGACCATAAGGTCTGTAAAATAATTAATTCCTCTGATGACTGCGCGGCTCTCCAAGCTGATTTAAACGTAATAACGGCGTGGTGCGACAGGAATAATTTGCCTGTCAATCCTACTAAGTCCCAACAGGTCGCTTTCACTAGGCGCATAGGTAGAAAAATATGCTTTCCTTATAAGGTTGGGAACTCTCCCATTCCTCGAGTGTTAAGGGTAACCGACCTCGGTGTTATATTCGACAGTGCCTTGCTTTTTCGGGAGCAGGTAACCTGTACCGTAAATCGTTGCCGTAGGACATTGGGAGTGGCTTTAAAACTATGTAGGCCCCTCAAATCCCTTAAACACTTCCGACTGCTCTACCTCAGTCTTGTCCGCTCACGTCTTGTATACGGTTCGATAGCTTGGAGTGGCTGTAGTACTTACCTACGGAAATGCATAGAGGCCGTTCAGCGTAAATTTGTTTCATATGTCCATACATTCTTCTTGCGTAATCTAGATTACGACTATCTTAATTTATTAAATCACTTGGGCCTTCCGTCCATAGACTATCACTTATCAATGATAGACATTAAATTCCTACATAAATTAATTCATGATCAAATTACATTGAGTGAGCTACTTGCTAAACTAAACTTTTTGGTTCCCCTTCGTCTTCGTAAAAACGTAACTTTTCATGTGCCTTGTAAAGATCTAAATCCAATCTATCGTATGCAAAAAACTTATAACAATTTTTCTACCCAGTTCGATATCTTTTCAATGAAACTTAAACAAATCTGTTAGCCAACATAGTTTTTGTAATTATTATGTATAAATGTAAATATCCTGTAATTGTATTCAACACTCTACTGTGCATAATCTAGTGAACTACTTGTATAGTTTTTTTTTATGCACAATAAAAATCAATTTCATTCATTATTATTATTATTATTATTATTATTATTATTATTATTATTATTATTATTATTATTATTATTATTATTATTATTATTATTATTATTATTATTATTATTATTATTATTATTATTATTATTATTATTAAATTTATTATTATTATTATTATTATTATTATTATTATTATTATTATTATTATTATTATTATTATTATTATTATTATTATTATTATTATTATTATTATTATTATTATTATTATTATTCTTATTATTATTATATTATTATTATTATTATTCTTATTATTATTATTATTATTATTATTATATTATTC
>JAEQBA010000348.1:243636-350166 GCA_019434445.1 Phalangium opilio
GCAGCATAACATAATCATACTCAAGGTCGCGCATGAAAATGTATGAGCGCAAGAAAATAAATTTACGCTGTCAGCCCTCTATGCGCTTCCGCAAATATTGGCTACATCCACACCAAGCCAATGAGCCATAAACAAGTCGCGATCGAACGAGACTAATGTAAAGCATTTTAAAGTGGTTTTAAACGATTTGAGAGGCCGACAAATTTTCATGGCCACTCCTAAAGTCCTGCGGCAGCGATTAACCACATGCATTACTTGCTCACGAAAGAGCAAGGCACTATCGAAGTAAACTCCGAGATCCATTACTTGACGTCCGTAATGGTATAACTGATCTTGCAATGGTGTAGGAACACAAAAATTCTCTTCTCTGCTAATCCTCCTCGTAACACTACCTGTGTGGACTTGGTGGGGATTGATGGGCAAGTTATTCTGTCACACCACAATCCTATCGCATTTAAATCAGCTTGGAGTTTTGTACAATCTTCGCGAGAGTTAATTATTTTACAGACCTTATGGTCGTCCGCGAAAGCTATTAATTTTGAGAATTTTACAGAATATTGCAAGTCAAAAATATACAAATTGAATAATAAGGGGCCAGAGAGGAACCCTGTGGAACACCACAAGTTTTACTGGTAGGTGATAGAGGTAAGTACTCCATTACTTTAATGTGGTTCGTTCTCAGTTTGTAAGTAAGAGCTGAACCATCCTATTAATTCATGGCCTACACCTAAGATGCGCATTTTATCTAAGAGGTAAGTATGGGAGACACGGTCGAAAGCCTTAGCCAAGTCGAGATATATAACATCGACTTGGCCACGACTTTCCACCGCAGGTGCAACGTAATCCATGAAAGCGGCATGGTTTGTGTCAATACTCTGCCTGGCACAAAGCCATGCTGACAATCATTTGGGAACGCAGTAAAACCACGCGGCAATTTAGAATGTACCAGCATATCGAATAGCTTTGCCAGGGTGCATAATAGTGATTAATCAAAACGCGTCTTTGATTTAACCAAGACCTACAAAGTATCGATAAGAACAAGGTTAATCACTTGACTGAATGCGCAGATATTGAAACTTTTTTTTTAATTAAAACTTACATGCTTAAGAAAGTATGTTCCATCACCCTATTCCATTGAATAAACTTCCTTTACTGGTAGTAAATTTTTTCCCTCTCAATAATTTGAAAAATTTACTTATCTCGGGTTTTCGAGCACAATTCCATTCCCCGAAAACATTTTATAACTACATTTATTATCACTTTTAAGAGAGTACGTGTATGACATTGTGTCGTTAATAGGTTGCTAACATATCCCCGTTTATGCCCTGAACGCTCCATAGTGAAACCTTTTGTTAATTTTAGTGCAAATTTCAACAATGGCAGCACATTCAACATGGACGTTATGATTTTTACTCTTGGTTAAACTGACTTATGTTAATAGACCACTTCGACATGGAAGACACGGGGTAAAACTTTGCCTTCCATCTCGCTCGAGTGAGTCGAGTCGATGGAAAGATCATAAATAGAGCAGAGACGGCGAGGGGTCAAACCCCCCCCCCTCCCATATGTCCCGATACTAAGGATTGACATCTCTTTTTTACGTAAAAAGGGTCTATAGCAACGGTACGACAGACAATGTTCAAACGGTTCTGCCATGGCGTTTCTATGGTTCGCAAGCAGTAGGGGCGTGCATGATATTCGAATTTTTTGATTTTCTTTGTTGTAATTGTTAACTTAAGCGTGGTCGTAGCCTGAAATTTATGACTTGGTTATTTTTGAAAAATAGCCTGCGTTCACCAAGTCGCGTGATCTACGACGCTGTGGCTCGACTCTGCTACTTAGTCTGTATATCTTCAGGAACAAGGATAATGCATTAACGGTTTTTAAAGGAATTGGGATTTTTAACTTGTCGCTGCGAATCTTCCTATAGTAAATGTTGTATTTCTAGTAGCCCCAGAGACTTCTGGTAGCACTCTTTATGCATTTGGTAGAACAGTTTTATAGAAATTGAAATGGTAGAAGATATTTATAAAATAAGATTTGTTCGAATATTTAAACTTCAATTTGGTCGAATTATTTCGTAGTTGTCCTATTTCAAGGCGAGGAATGCTCTCAAAAACAATTACTATTTGCTGACGAATACCTTAAAAAGTGATTCACACAGAATTCTCGAGCAGCTTAACGCGTAATTGAGTGGGCTATTGCCTTGGTGACGAGGCCAGCGAAAGACAAGGCATGAGAATGGCACAAGGCGTACTTCTATCAAGGGGGGTATACAACTATACATCCTCCTTGTTCGTATCGGGCGCAGCAGAAGTTAAAGCAGACTACCCCTAATCGTTTTTTCATTGTTACGTGCAGGCTGGGAAATAAGCATATTTTTTAAACTAGTCCTTGGGACCAGTGACCCCTCTAGTCCCCGAATAATTAACTGGTCTCCGGACTGGTCCCAGCCTTTGTTCTCCAATAGATTTGCAATTAATAAACTGGTCCCGAGGACCAGTAAACCCCACTTGTTGAATTAAAAAACTAGTCCAAGCAATAATAAACTGGTTTTGGACCAGAGGAAGTGTGCTATTTCCAGACTGGTTACGTGTAGTTACTAGTTATGAGGTATTTTTCCACACGAAAAGTGATAATAAATGTAGTTATAAAATGTTTTCGGGGAATGGAATTGTGCTCGAAAACCCGAGATAAGTAAATTTTTCAAATTATTGAGAGGGAAAAAATTTACTACCAGTAAGGAAGTTTATTCAATGGAATAGGGTGATGGAACATACTTTCTTAAGCATGTAAGTTTTAATTAAAAAAAAAGTTTCAATATCTGCGCATTCAGTCAAGTGATTAACCTTGTTCTTATCGATACTTTGTAGGTCTTGGTTAAATCCAAGACGCGTTTTGATTAATATCTGTTACTTCGGTCTTAATTTTTATTAATTTTGCGTACATGCGGTGGTGATTAATTTATTTCAGTGCTCATTCCCGCTAGCTGCAGAAAAGGAAATAGTTTGTCATTCAATAGACTGAGAGTTATTAGCTAAGGGGACGTCACATCAATATTTTTAGTCTTAATTTAAGCTGATGAAATTCGTAGATATACGAGGGTGTGATGTCATGACAAAGATTTTAGTTCGACTATTTCTGATGAACCCAGACCAGAATATACCAGTTGCTTTCACGTTAATTTTGAACCCCATTTCCAATGTCATTGTGTCAACAAGATCTTATTCAGAACGGATATTTCTCTTAACCTTTACACGAGATTCAACATATAGATTACCATCTTTTGTGATTAACTTTAACCTAATTTAAGAAACTAAAATAGTAATTTTTTTTGTTAAAAGTGGCATTAAATAAGACAACTAGCAATAATTTGGCAATATTTCAGGGGAAAAGAAATACAATTTTGTAGTGTTTTGGAAAAGCTGGCAATATCATAATAATTATAATATAATATAAATATAACGCGTCTTAAAAAGATTTTCTCTTCCGTATAGTGTGGTAGTTTGGCATATTTTATTTTTCGCTCTGTCCTTAAGTACAATTTTAATTGGATTTAGCCATTGGGATAGATGATAAATGATTAGCCAGCGTACTACAGGAGTCTGGCAATGGAACTGTGCTTAGATTTATCATTGAATATAGGAAATAATAGGATCAACAAATTATTTAGTAGTATTTATGAAACTAATGGTAACTATTTTACCTTTGATAAATAAAGTGAAATGAGAGTTACAGTAGTTTATTGATGACAAAAGTTAGGGTTAATAGTATTATTTATTTTATATAATAGTTAAAATATAAATTGTAATTTTTTAAAGTTATGGCTGTTCAGTAATTACTTAAAAGTCATTAAAACAATAAATTGCTTTAAGAATATTTTTGCTAAACTTTTTTTTCAAAGTTAAAACACGTATGATTATTATTTTATTGGCATGTGCTAAAGATTTATTTTAAAAACACATTTGGTTTGATAATTGCTACATTTATTTATAGGACGCAATTTGGAATTGAATTTCCCTGGTTGTTATTTGTATTCATTATAATTATTTTCCAGTAAATAAAAATTTTATTTTTCACGTTTAAAGCTAATAGTTGCGTATTTTTTAAAGGGTTTCATTCGTAACTTTATAAGGAAAATTATTTTGGACACCAGAAAGGCTTTTGAGAATAATTAGTGATAGCGTCCTAACTGTCAAAAAATAGACCTTAACAGGGAAAAGCTAGGAATAACTATAATTAATTTTAACTGAATCTAAAATGTAAGTTTCACTATGAATACATGAGAGGGATTAAAAAAATGTTCAAAGAGAGTCATACGTGAAGGTTGGATTTAAAAAGTGTGAAAAGTTCAACATTAACGTTAGAGCACCAATAATCATTTTGTTAATCTCTCAAGTGAATAATTCAATGATGAAAAAATATTTATACACATGTAATCCTAGGACTGTAAAATTGAGAATATATAATAGCCAGAAAAATAGTAAGCATGGGTTTTAATGTTAAATTATTTTAGGTATAAAAAAGGGAAGGGGGAGTTTGTTAAAATACTGCTAATATACTTAAAGATGCTTTTTAAAAAGGGTAGTGATTTGTTGGTGTAGAATCTGCAGTTTAGCTCAGAGAGTTAATGAAGCGCCTTGTATTTCGTTAGTGACATCTTCAATCCAGTTGATTTATTTTTTTTTCTATATTTAATACTATTGAACTAAGATGGCGTTAGTGGTTAATGTCATTAATTGGTAGCTTTTTTTACTGGTTCCATCGCGCTTGGTTTTGTTTTATTGATGTAGAGTCTGCAGTTTAGTTCACAGTTAATGAGGAGCCTTGTGTTTCACTATTGAACTAAGATGGCGTTAGTGGTTAATTTCATTAATCGGTAGCTTTTTTACTAGCTCCATCGCGCGTGATTTTGTTATGTTAATGTAGAATCTGCAATTTAGTTCAGAGAGTTAATGATGTGCCTTGTGTTTGGTAGCGACATCTCCAGTCCATTTTATTTTGTTTTGATATTTATTACTTTTGAACTCAAATAGCATTACTGCTTAACGTCATTAATTGGCAGCTTTATTTTACTAATTCCATCGAGCTTGTTTTGTTTGGCAAACGTCCGTAAAATAACGTTCATAAGGCGTTTCGATGGAAATTTAAATTGAAGTCCAAGGTGATTAGGCGGTTAATCACAGTTGGGTTTTTTAGAGTTACGAGTGAAGTACTTGAGGTCTAATCGGGTGGTGAAGGAGGGGGGATTTGGGGTATTTCACCACCCGCGGACACGGGGTAGTCAGTTCCTGTAGGGTAGGCATGCTGACAAGTCCCTTATTCCCTCAAAACTTTGTCGCCCAGAAGCTTGGCTTACAGGAGTGCTTCCACCTTAATTGTGCAATAAAAAATTTAAAATTTGCAAAAATATACTATGAACATCTTAAATCTAATCAAATGGTACTACAGAATTGATGGAAGGCAAGTATAATAAACGGTCCTCGTTTCATTTGATTGTATTTTTTGAAGTCTTCATAAAAATTTATATTTTCTATGGTTAGATCAGTTTGAATTTCGGCAGTTTTGTATGTATTATTGCTTGTCTGACTCGATGCCTCCACCATTTTAACATTAGCTTGAACAGATGCATTTAAAAAAAGTGGTACGCATTGACAAGCAACTTCAGCTCTTCCAGAATCTTCAATTCTGTCTTCAAGAATGCTTATTTCCATAATCACAGAATCATCTAGACTGTCTACCGTTAACACAGAATCATCTTGACTATCTTCCGTTAACACAGAAACGAAGAGATCATTTCCCAATGATGACATTGAGATCGCATTTTCACTTTTTGATTCCAATTCTCTCTTCTTCTCAGAACGCTCTAAATACCGATTATGTAAATCTAGTCTGGATTTTGGAGATCTTAAGCTTTGCACACTTCTATATCCCAGGAAAAGTGATGGAACCCAATCAGGGTGCGTCTCATCTTCCAAATTTGATGGTTTTCCTAAATTAAAATACATTGCATTAATGAAAAAATTTTAAAACTTGTACCATTTCTTTAATTTTAGTATTTCTTACCTGAAATAAAATGACGACTACATATTCTATGCCATTTCTGTATTAGATCAAAAGTTGAAAATTTTTTTTCAAGATGAAGGGCGTTAACCCAAGCCTGCCTTCTTTTACGCGAAAGTTCTTCAATATAAGGCCCATATTTCTTATTTACACAAGGAAAACAGTAAAACGAAATCCCCTTATCTTTTTCCGTGCGACTTTTACACTTAAAAACTGAACAATAAACCATTTTTAACTAAAATATTAATTAAAATTGCTAAGCCTGTGCCACTCTATGAGGATTTTAAAGGAAAACTCATTTGTCGTCTGCTACGTCAGACTCACTCAGAATCTGGCAGCCCGAAACCGGAAATAAGCACAGGACAGTGGACATTGTCTAATAAAATTTTAAAATGTCCCATAACTTTTTTTTAAACTATGGACAGTTTGACCAATGAGTATCCCGAAATTTTGATATCTTGACTATGGAGAAGCGACAATATTTTGGCACGCACACTCCAGTTACAATGTCCTATAAATTTTCGAGTCAAATAGGGGGTCACTGGACACACGTCCTATAAGAAATATTTCTTATTTCCAACCCTGATTGCAAACCAGCAAAAACAATTTTGATTGGTCGGTTACGAAAGTTCTAAAGACCACCACTAACCTAGCTAGCGCTGAAGACGAATTATTGGGGGCAGCACTGTAGAGCGTCTTTTTTCAAAAAAATTAATAATCATAACTGTCAAAAAATATAAATTTAATAAACCAAAACTTTTTAAAATGTATTAAACCAAAAATATTTAAAAATGTAATAAAACAAAAAATATTTAAAATGTAACAAAATAAACATTAATAAAACTTGTTAAAAGTGTTTGAGATAAATTATAAATCTGGGGTCCATTAGTTAACAAAATAAGGTGTGCTGTCATTACTTTCCTTGGAAAATCACTGTTAACGACAGTGCTTTTTCTTATGTTTAATAGTTTGCAAGATAAACAAAGATGTTACGTTGGCGAGAAATATGTGGATATCTTCTGTAGAAAGCGTGGTTTTTCATAAAGCCTTACCTAATTTAAGATTTTAATCATTTGGGTAGAATTATTAGTTCAAAATATTCCTAAATCCAATTACAGTCAAAGCTTCCTGACATTTAAAATGTAGTTTGGTCTAAAAGCTATAAGGAGCTAACAACTGGCTAGGGGGAACAGATAGTCTGACGTCACACAGCCCCTCTCTGGTTGGAATTTTTGCGAGTAGAATACTGTTTCCAACCGTTAGGGGGGATGAAACTCCAGTAAGAGATAGAAGGGTGTGACGTTTCAGGGTCAGAACTGTTAGCTCCCTATTGTCTCCGTCATGAGTTCCCATATCAGAAGGGGAAAAGAAGTATTATATTCTTCCCCATAATATTTATCAAATTATTATTAATTTATTAATTTCTTTATCAACTTGCGTTAATCATTTCCTTCCTAACATAACTAATTAAAAGATTATTAATTTCTTTATCAACTTGCGTTAATCATTTCCTTCCTAACATAACTAATTAAAAGATTATTAATTTCTTTATCAACTTGCGTTAATCATTTCCTTCCTAACATAACTAATTAAAAGATTATTAATTTCTTTATCAACTTGCGTTAATCATTTCCTTCCTAACATAACTAATTAAAAGATTATTAATTTCTTTATCAACTTGCGTTAATCATTTCCTTCCTAACATAACTAATTAAAAGATTATTAATTTCTTTATCAACTTGCGTTAATCATTTCCTTCCTAACATAACTAATTAAAAGATTATTAATTTCTTTATCAACTTGCGTTAATCATTTCCTTCCTAACATAACTAATTAAAAGATTATTAATTTCTTTATCAACTTGCGTTAATCATTTCCTTCCTAACATAACTAATTAAAAGATTATTAATTTCTTTATCAACTTGCGTTAATCATTTCCTTCCTAACATAACTAATTAAAAGATTATTAATTTCTTTATCAACTTGCGTTAATCATTTCCTTCCTAACATAACTAATTAAAAGATTATTAATTTCTTTATCAACTTGCGTTAATCATTTCCTTCCTAACATAACTAATTAAAAGATTATTAATTTCTTTATCAACTTGCGTTAATCATTTCCTTCCTAACATAACTAATTAAAAGATTATTAATTTCTTTATCAACTTGCGTTAATCATTTCCTTCCTAACATAACTAATTAAAAGATTATTAATTTCTTTATCAACTTGCGTTAATCATTTCCTTCCTAACATAACTAATTAAAAGATTATTAATTTCTTTATCAACTTGCGTTAATCATTTCCTTCCTAACATAACTAATTAAAAGATTATTAATTTCTTTATCAACTTGCGTTAATCATTTCCTTCCTAACATAACTAATTAAAAGATTATTAATTTCTTTATCAACTTGCGTTAATCATTTCCTTCCTAACATAACTAATTAAAAGATTATTAATTTCTTTATCAACTTGCGTTAATCATTTCCTTCCTAACATAACTAATTAAAAGATTATTAATTTCTTTATCAACTTGCGTAAATCATTTCCTTCCTAACATAACTAATTAAAGATTATTAATTTCTTTATCAACTTGCGTAAATCATTTCCTTCCTAACATAACTAATTAAAAGATTATTAATTTCTTTATCAACTTGCGTAAATCATTTCCTTCCTAACATAACTAATTAAAAGATTATTAATTTCTTTATCAACTTGCGTTAATCATTTCCTTCCTAACATAACTAATTAAAAGATTATTAATTTCTTTATCAACTTGCGTTAATCATTTCCTTCCTAACATAACTAATTAAAAGATTATTAATTTCTTTATCAACTTGCGTAAATCATTTCCTTCCTAACATAATTAATCAAAAGATTATTAATTTCTTTATGAACTTGCGTTAATCATTTCCTTCCTAACATAACTAATTAAAAGATTATTAATTTCTTTATCAACTTGCGTTAATCATTTCCTTCCTAACATAACTAATTAAAAGATTATTAATTTCTTTATCAACTTGCGTTAATCATTTCCTTCCTAACATAACTAATTAAAAGATTATTAATTTCTTTATCAACTTGCGTTTATCATTTCCTTCCTAACATAACTAATTAAAAGATTATTAATTTCTTTATCAACTTGCGTAAATCATTTCCTTCCTAACATAACTAATTAAAAGATTATTAATTTCTTTATCAACTTGCGTTAATCATTTCCTTCCTAACATAACTAATTAAAAGATTATTAATTTCTTTATCAACTTGCGTTAATCATTTCCTTCCTAACATAACTAATTAAAAGATTATTAATTTCTTTATCAACTTGCGTTAATCATTTCCTTCCTAACATAACTAATCAAAAGATTATTAATTTCTTTATCAACTTGCGTAAATCATTTCCTTCCTAACATAACTAATTAAAAGATTATTAATTTCTTTATCAACTTGCGTTAATCATTTCCTTCCTAACATAACTAATTAAAAGATTATTAATTTCTTTATCAACTTGCGTTAATCATTTCCTTCCTAACATAACTAATTAAAAGATTATTAATTTCTTTATCAACTTGCGTTAATCATTTCCTTCCTAACATAATTAATCAAAAGATTATTAATTTCTTTATGAACTTGCGTAAATCATTTCCTTCCTAACATAACTAATTAAAAGATTATTAATTTCTTTATCAACTTGCGTTAATCATTTCCTTCCTAACATAACTAATTAAAAGATTATTAATTTCTTTATGAACTTGCGTAAATCATTTCCTTCCTAACATAACTAATCAAAAGATTATTAATTTCTTTATCAACTTGCGTTAATCATTTCCTTCCTAACATAACTAATTAAAAGATTATTAATTTCTTTATCAACTTGCGTTAATCATTTCCTTCCTAACATAACTAATTAAAAGATTATTAATTTCTTTATCAACTTGCGTTAATCATTTCCTTCCTAACATAACTAATTAAAAGATTATTAATTTCTTTATCAACTTGCGTTAATCATTTCCTTCCTAACATAACTAATTAAAAGATTATTAATTTCTTTATCAACTTGCGTTAATCATTTCCTTCCTAACATAACTAATTAAAAGATTATTAATTTCTTTATCAACTTGCGTTAATCATTTCCTTCCTAACATAACTAATTAAAAGATTATTAATTTCTTTATCAACTTGCGTTAATCATTTCCTTCCTAACATAACTAATTAAAAGATTATTAATTTCTTTATCAACTTGCGTTAATCATTTCCTTCCTAACATAACTAATTAAAAGATTATTAATTTCTTTATCAACTTGCGTTAATCATTTCCTTCCTAACATAACTAATTAAAAGATTATTAATTTCTTTATCAACTTGCGTTAATCATTTCCTTCCTAACATAACTAATTAAAAGATTATTAATTTCTTTATCAACTTGCGTTTATCATTTCCTTCCTAACATAATTAATCAAAAGATTATTAATTTCTTTATGAACTTGCGTAAATCATTTCCTTCCTAACATAACTAATTAAAAGATTATTAATTTCTTTATCAACTTGCGTTAATCATTTCCTTCCTAACATAACTAATTAAAAGATTATTAATTTCTTTATGAACTTGCGTAAATCATTTCCTTCCTAACATAACTAATTAAAAGATTATTAATTTCTTTATCAACTTGCGTTAATCATTTCCTTCCTAACATAACTAATTAAAAGATTATTAATTTCTTTATCAACTTGCGTTTATCATTTCCTTCCTAACATAATTAATCAAAAGATTATTAATTTCTTTATCAACTTGCGTAAATCATTTCCTTTCTAACATAATTAATCAAAAGATTATTAATTTCTTTATCAACTTGCGTTAATCATTTCCATCTATTATTATTATTATTAGTTCCAAACCATTGTTTGTTGGATGGCTCACTAATAGTGGTTTTGTTCGAAACTGAGCTTCATTCATGAAATATTACATATAACCACAATTAATATAACTTGTTAAAAGTGTGTTTGAGTTAAATTATAAATATGTAAACTATTAATTAAGAAAATAAGGTTTGCTGTCAATACTTTCCAGAAAATCACCGTTAATGGCAATAGTATTTATTGTATTTAATAGTTTACAAGGTAAACAAACGTGTTACGTTGGTGAGGAATATGTGTATAAATCTTCTGTAGTGAGCGTTGTTTTTCATAAAGCATTACCAAATGAAACATTTTAATCATTTAGGTAGAATACAAGGTTTTAATTAATACAATGGAACCCTGATTTGAGTAAATAAATAACGGCATTTTTAACTATCACTACTGTTACCTATGCTTACGAAATAAATAAAGCATAAATTCGTAGCATAATACAAAGCAGACTTCGAAGACAGAGCATATCATTTAGGTAGAATACAAGGTTTTAATTAATACAATGGAACCCTGATTTGAGTAAATAAATAACGGCATTTTTAACTATCACTACTGTTACCTATGCTTACGAAATAAATAAAGCATAAATTCATAGCATAATACAAAGCAGACTTCGAAGACAGAGCATATATGAGGAAACCAGGATGGGAAATAAGATTGACGGGCCTGGTGCACTATGGATATTGTTTTGACCAAGGCTTAGAGAAATTAATTCACCATGGCTGCGCACCACGATTAGAAGCATTAAAGGGGCTGAAGCGACCAAGGCTTAGCGCAATTTCACGGGTTTCACCGCCTTAAAAAAAGTGGCAAGTTTAGAAACAGATTGTGGGACAATAGAAAGGTGGAAAATTATGAAATTAGGCTTATATTAAAACTTGAAACCTACTTTATATTATATTTAAAATCTATCCATCAGCAAATCCTCAAAAAATATGAAAATGACAACGATAAAGGACCCACTCTCAAATTTTTTCCCCTTAAAAAAATGGCGACCACAAACGGGGTATTTGTCACGGCGGCAATATTAAAGCAGTCTTATCTCACTACCGATAGGGCATTTCAACCAAAAGGCATTAAGAAAAAACAATCGGATTAATATGACGCAACTAAACGCAAAAAAAGGCCAATTTTGGTCGCGCTGCAATTTTCTAGTAAATCAGTCTATCCATGCTTAAATAACGCAAATTGGGGTAATTTTGAAAATTTAAAATTAAACATACTTAAACTTAAAATTAATCAATGAAAGCTGGAAAGCACAAATACTAAATATGAGGCTTTCATTTGAAACCGTTTTCAAATCAAACAAACGTATAGTTATTTCATGACGGCTTCCACAAAAAGGCTATCTGTTAAATTTTTCCCATGTTATTTCTATGGAAAATTTCATGATTTTCATCAAAATATCGTAAAATTTTTATGGAAATGAAAACCACCCTTAGCAACTTTATTTTTTATAAGAAAAACTAATGGATGGATCTTTTTGAAATTTTAACCACATATTTAGGTCCCGAATTGTAGTTCTGTGGAATTTTTTCAAAGCAGTTAATACGATACAAAAAAAGTTATAACCAATCAAAAAACCATCCTTATACATTAAAGTCGGTATGAGGTCTTATCTAAGAGAGCTATCGCTCTCCTAGAAAATGGGGCGATAATTTTTGACATCGCAGGCGGCGCCTGATTTATACACCGGGGCAACCGCGGCTTGCTTCCAAATTGTGGGGAAAATTTGAGTATTGATAGATAAGTTATAGATGTGGGCAAGTACTGGCAGTAAAAGGTCACCGCAACCCTTGATAATAAATGCGGGTATCTTATCGATGCCGGTTGACTGTTTATTCGGGAGCTTTAATATAGCCTTGTAAATGTCATCATGCGTGAAAAAGATGGAGGATATTGGGTGATGTTTGGTAGAGGACGAATCAAAGTTATAGTGACCGTGGGAGGGCCTTTTATCAACCGATATTTGAGAGAAATGATCTCGGAAATGAGTTGCAATTAACTCGGCATCAGTTATCATTTCATTGTTCTTTTTTAGTGAGATACGATGGGAAACATCCTTGATATTACCGTTCACAAAATTCCAAAATTTCTTAGGATGAGTCATTGCATCCTGACATACCCGTTTACCCTCTAAGTTTTTGTCACGCTTTAGATATTTCCGAACTAGAGCCCGTTGTTTTTTAAAGTCAATAAAATCTGGCAATAGGGCCAGACGCTTATAATGAAATGAAATTGGTTTTTAATGTGTATATAAAAAACTACAGATAGTTCACTAGAATATACACACACGTTGTCGCTTAGCCGTTATACAATAGTTATGAAGAATTAGTTATGAAGAATTACATAATTGATATATGTGTTATATACAACCAGATATATGTATAGTTCGGGACAGAGGTTATTTAGTATTACCGAATATTTTGAATTAAATAATATATATATTTAAGGACAGAGATTATGAAGTATTACCGAGTATTTCAATTATAATATATAAATATTTAGGGACGGAGGTTATATGGTATTACCGAGTATTTTCAATTATAATATATAAATATTTAGGGACGGAGGTTATATGGTATTACCGAGTATTTTCAATTATAATATATAAATATTTAGGGACGGAGGTTATATGGTATTACCGAGTATTTTCAATTATAATATATAAATATTTAGGGACGGAGGTTATATGGTATTACCGAGTATTTTCAATTATAATATATAAATATTTAGGGACGGAGGTTATATGGTTTTACCGAATATTTTTAATTGGGACCGAAAATATATCGATGGCCTGGGAATGTTTATTATAAGTGTTTTGAATGCGAATAATTGGATTAAGATATTTAGGCGGTACATAGAAAGTCTTGTTATGACGTAGAGAGTTAGGAATTAAAAAGTTTAGTGTGGCGAGTAAGTCGCTTAGTGTTATGTCATTATTAATTAATTTGGAGAGAAATTTAATGTCAATCAAATCAAGTAGGCGATCCAAAGACGGAAGGTTTAAATGATTCAGTATTAATTGGTAATCATAAGCGAGATTTCGCAAGAAAAAAGTATGCGCGTACGAAATAAATTTACGTTGTACAGACTCTATTCGTTCTCGTAAGTAGAGACTACAGCCACTCCATGCCAAGGAACCGTAGACAAGTCGCGACCGAACTAGACTGAGGTAGAGTAGTTTAAAGTGATTTAACGATCTTAAAGCACGAGACATTTTTAATGAAACTCCTAAAGTCCGGCGACAACGGTTCACTGTATTCGACACTTGCTCACGAAAAATCAAGGCACGATCAAAGATAACTCCTAGATCGTTTACCTGAAGTTTCGGAGGTATAATAGAATTTGAGATGGTGTAGGTATGAACGATTTCTCTGCATACTCTCCTCGTAAAGGTTACCTGAGTCGACTTGGTAGGGTTAATTGGCAAGTTGTTGGCGTCACACCACAAAGCAATAGCATTGAGATCATTTTGGAGTTGAGTGCAATCATCGCGCGAATTAATAGATTTACAAACTTTATGGTCGTCCGCGAACGCGATTAGCATGGATGATTTAACAGAGTACTGGAGGTCGTATATGTATATGTTAAATAATAAAGGGCCTAAAGATGAGCCCTGTGGCACACCGCATGAAATAGGGTAGGTGAAGGAACTTAAGGCACCATTACATTTAATTAAGTTAGTGCGATCACATAAATAGGAGCGAAACCACCCAAGCAGTTCATTGCCAACACCCAAGATTCGCATTTTATCCAGAAGATAAGAATGAGAAACGCGATCGAAAGCCTTAGCCAGGTCGAGATAGACAACGTCGACCTGGCCACGATTTTCGACCGCCGGAGCAACATAGTTCATGAACACTGCATGGTTAGTGTCTACACTCCTACCCGGCACGAAGCCATGTTGACTATCAAAGGGAAATTTACTGAACCATACCTGCACCTTATCATGTACAAGCATGTCAAATATTTTAGCAAGGGTGCACAAAAGTGAAATTGGTCGATAATTTTTAACATCGCATGCAGCGCCTGATTTATAAATGGGTGATACCACCGCTTGTTTCCAAACAGTTGGAAAGATCTGTTTCCTGAGTGATAAATTATAAATGTGAGCTAGTACAGGAAGTAAAATGTCGCCGCATCCCTTTATAATAAATGCCGGTATCCTATCTATACCTGTAGTCAACTTATTGGGTAGTTTTAAGATTGCTTTGTGAATGTCATGTTGTGTGATAATAATGGAGGATAACAGGTGATGTTCAGTATGGGACGAGTCATAATTGTACTGATCATGGGCAGGCGTGTTATCGATCGATATTCGTGAGAAATGATCACCGAATTGATTGGCAAGTGTGTCTGTATCAGTAATCATTTCGTTGTTGATTTTGAGGGAGATATGATGCGTCTTATTCTTAATGTTACCATTGACGAAACTCCAAAATTTCTTAGGATGGGACAATGCTTCCTCACAAACACGTTTACTTTCTAAGTTGCGGTCACGCTTAGCAAAGCGTCTAACTAAAGCCCTTTGTCTTTTATAGTGGATAAAATCTGGTAGGAAAGCAGTACGCTTGAATTTTTCAAAGTAGTACCTCTTCCTACGAATGGCAGAGCGTAATTCAGGGGAATACCACTTGGGATACGAAGATAATCTGCTACCGACTTGCATAGGTATGGCAGCATCCATAGCGCGTTTAATATATTGTGTTAACAAGGTTACACAATTATTAACATCCTGGGAATTTAAAATGCTCGGCCAATCTGAATCGCGCAAGGTAGAGTAGAGATGATTGTAGTTCCCCTTCAGGAATTTATAAAATTTGTTCGGCATGAAATGTGGAGGAGACGACGGTATAGGGTAATTTACTAGAAAGGGAGGATGATATGCATCCGGGGTGACATAAGGATCACACAATGAGAAAATATCCAAGGTGTTAACATTAGCTAGGCACAGATCCAAGATATTATCGCAAGAGTTTTTTAGATCATTGAATTGCCTGAGATTATAATAGTAACAAATTTCAAATATATGACTAGTCTTTTTAATAGTAGGGGTGGTGCAGCCCAGAGTGTCATGAGTGGCCCAGTGCACGCCGGGTAAATTAAAATCACCAAGAATCAGTAAATTAGTATCCTGGTTAGGCAAGTCCTGTAGTAGGCGTTGCCTGAACGCGGAATAATTATCGTCATTGACCGAAGGGGGAAAGTAAACGGTACCGATAATGAGGGACTCGTCGGAGTGCAATTTTACTTGAGCAAAGACGCACTCCGCAACGCCCTCAATATCATGCCGCCTTATACTACCTATTGACTTTTTAATGGCAATTAGGGCGCCACCACCCCGCACGTTTTTGAAATCAATGTCCTGTCTGTCTGCTCTATATACAAGGTAAGTGTCGGGAAAAAAGTTGAAATTAAATTGTTCATGGTTAAACCATGTTTCTGTAAGACATATAATGTCAAAGTCAAGCGATATGGCATTGTGCATAAATTCACTAGCCTTGGTTCTTAATCCGCGCACATTCTGGTATGCTATCGATATAGGCATCATTGTTGAGTAGTTGGAGGCGTTGGAGTGATCTCGCTACTATGTTTGTAGGCATCGCGAAGAGGCCCACCAAAGTCCGTGATTAAGCAATCGACTGGCCAGATGTCCGGATCGGAGAGTCGGGAGAAATCATCATCGTCAGTGCAGGAAACGTAAAATGAAGAGTGCGTTGCGTTGGGATTTTTTGGCCGAAGACGAACGCAAATAGCCGACTGAATACCCACGTCCTCCACCAAGGTAGTGCGCAGGTCTGAAGATAGTAAATCTGGATCTAACCAGCTGACGAAAAGGGCTTTCCGTGGTTGTCGAGGCTCGCGACTCGCAGTTTTAATTTTTGAGTTAACGGCCGATCCAGATTTAGTAGGCTTGCGTACGCGTGGTTGTGCCGGAAACGTTGGTGGAATAACCACTGGTGGTGGTCGCAGTAGCCCAGAAGTCGCCGAAGTAGAGGGTGGCAGCAAACCAAGCATCGGGAAGTGTGAGGCAGCTGCAGAAAATGGTCGCCCCGGTGGGAACTTTGGCGCGGTGTCACCTCGGCTAGAGGACGCTGAAGCGGATTCACGCAGCTCAGAAAGCTCCTTCTGTAACTGATGGTTGGAATTCTTTAGTTCTACCACCTGTGAGTCCAAGGTCATCACCAAGGTCTCGAGGGCCTCCATTTTCTGGAACATCATGTCCAAAATGGAGTTTGGTTCCCTAGTGAGACTTGCCGGACGGAGGAGGTGAGTTAGTACGTCATTTATCTCTTCAACTGAAGCGCAATGGCATTGCGAGCAAGGTCGTTGGGACCTATGGTTAGAGTCTCTGAGATCGTCATTGGAGGTAGAAGAAACATCTCGTCGCTCAGATAATGAACTGGGAGACATGCGAGACTGTTGACGGCCTCGCGACAAACGCGTCTAATAATAATAATAATATAATAATAATAATAATAATAATAATAATAATAATAATAATAATAATAATAATAATAATAATAATAATAATAATAATAATTGAATTGAAAAGGTGTTTAATGTGTATAAAAAGAATCATACAAAGATTCACGAGAATATACACTTAGTGATAACATCATAGCATAATAACAGAAATATTACATTTATACAAGACGATGAACTCGAAAATTAACAGTTGCATTTATAATTATGTATTTGTGCAAAATTGACAGAGAATATGTCTAACTTTTCTTTCAAAAGATTGCAGGACCTTTGCATCCTGTTAATAGGGATTAGGCTTGAGCCTTTAACATAGAATGTATCAGGGTTGATTCTTAAAAGTCGAGGAACATTAAAATTTAATTTTTCTAGCAGAGAGGGTATTGGCATTAAATTATGTAACAATTTGAAAATTAATTTGAAATCAGCGAGTAAACAGACACTTTTTATAGTAGGGAGTCCAAGGTGATTAAGGATACCTTCATAGTTATATTCTAAATTTTTAAGATAATTTCGAAAACAATACTCTACAAATTTTTTTTGAACACCCTCTATTTTAGCGAGAAGGTAGGCGCTACAACCCCCCCAAGCAATCCAGCCAAATGTTAGTCGCGATCTGACCAGACTTAGAAATAGAAGCCGAAAATGCGAAAGAGAATTCAATTTCTTGGTTAACTTGTATGAAACCGCGAGTGTTCGCCGGCAACGGTTTACACACAAGTGAATATGTTCATAAAAATAAAGTCTGTGGTCAAACTGTACGCCCAGATCTTTAATAAGATCTTTTCGAGGTATTTTGTTAGAATCGATGACGTAATTCGTGATCACTTTTCGGCAAATGCGTCTCGTGTAGGTCACATGGACTGATTTGACTGGATTTATTGGCAAGTTATTCTTAGAGCACCAAAGGGCTAACGAATCAAGGTCCTGTTGCAATAGTGCACTATCAGATTTACAATTTATACTCTTGCATATTTTATTATCATCGGCGAATTGGAAAAGCTTGGAATGATGTACGGCAAATTGCAAATCAAAAATGTAAACATTGAATAAAAGTGGGCCCAATGATGACCCTTGAGGAACGCCACATTGGACAGGATATATCACATTTGTTAGTTCACCGTTGCATTTTATGACATTGACCCGAGTGCTCAAGTAGTCTACTACCCAGGATAAAAGATTGCCACCCATACCCAGAGCTTTTAGCTTGTCCCTTAAGAACCGATGGGAAACCCTATCAAAGGCTTTCGCCAAATCCAGATAAACTGCATCGACCTGCCCTCTATTTATGACCGCAGGAGCCACCATATCCATAAAGGAAGCGTGATTGGTGTCAACGCTCTTTCCCGTTGAAAAGCCATGCTGGCATTCGTTGGGAAAGAACTCGAACCAATCCCGCATAAATTTATGCATAATCATGTCAAAAATCTTAGCCAAGACGCTTAAAAGTGAAATTGGGCGGTAATTCTTGGGATCTGTGGATGATCCATTCTTGAAAATGGGCACCACTACAGCTGTTTTCAAAAGGCTAGGGAAGCAATGCTGCTGTATTGACAGATTAAAGATATGTTCCAGTAGGGGTAAAAGGACATCCGCACATCCCTTGATAATGAACGCGGGAATACCATCAACCCCCGTCGAAAACTTGTTTGGCAGGCGTTTTATGGCCCAAAAGATGTCAGACTGGGTTATAATCTGGTTTAAGTAACTATGAGCAGCAATGTCATGCGAGTCAAGGGAATAGGTCTCGTTCCGGTCAGTGTTGTCTACGGAAACCCCTGAAAATAGGTCTTTAAAGCATTCAGCCAGTTTATACGGTTCAGAAACGAGCCGTTTGTCTATATTGAGCGTAATAGTAGAGCTAAAGTCCTTAAGGTTTCCATTGACAAAACGCCAGAATTGTTTAGGGTGGGCTAATGCGTTTTCGCAAACCTGTTCTGTTAAAGAGTTTCTGTCACGAGCTACCAAACGCTTGACAATGGCCCTGCTCTTACGAAATGCGATAGCATCCTGCAATAACCCAGTGCGAAGCTTTTTCCCATAAAGGTATTTTTTATTTTTTATTGCCCGTTGTAGTTCTACTGAGTACCAGTGGGGAAATCTTCCTCCACCAGGTCGACCGCGTTTAGGTATACACGTGGACATGGCAGAGCGTATACGGTCCGTTATATACTTAACGCAAGATTCAACATCATCAGATCCCAGAATTGGTGTCCAATCCGTATTGTACAGCGAATTATAAAGTCTAAAATAATCGCCTTTCCTATAATTAAAGACGGGGCTGATAGATGGTAAAGTAGTGCGAAAGGTATCGGTATGTTTCAGGCAAAAGGGCGGGTGATAAGGGTCAATCCTGACGAAAGGATCTTCAAGATCAATAGTTTCTATACCGTTTATATTTGTAAGGCATAAATCTAGTAAATTTTTGTTTTCTGGACACTTATTGATTTGGTGTAAATTTAAGCTATAGCATATTTCAAAGACGTGGGCTGCTTTATGTTTAACAGGGGAGGTGCAACCGTGATCGCCAAAGATCTCCCAGTTAATCCCTGGAAGATTGAAATCGCCGAGTAGCAGAATGTCGCAATCAGTATTCAGGGTAGCCGTAAGTAAGCAATCCTTATAGTTTTTATATTGTAAATCATCATTAGATGGGCGAAAGTAACAATTTCCCAACATAATTGAGCGCGAATTGTCAAGATTAATTTCCAGAAACACACATTCTGGAGTTCCTTCAAAGTCTTGACGTCTGCAATGCGACAACGATTTCTTAATGGCGATCAAAGTCCCTCCACCCCGGACATTTTTAAATAATGGATCAGGGCGATCGGCCCGAAAAACCTGGTAAGTAGAAGGAAAATAGTCACCCGTGAAAGTAGTGTTATTTAACCACGTCTCTGTTAAGCAGATGACGTCTAAATCCTGAGCTATAATATTATTTAAAAATTCTTTTGATTTGGTACGGAGACCACGAACATTTTGATAGGCTATAGAGATTTGTTTCATTAGGTGTTAGTTGGTACAGTAGTCAGATCATCGTCTTCGGTGGTAGTACAGAACTCCGATGCGTGTTTATGAGCGTCCCGTGGTTCACCATGAAAGTCAGTAATGATGCAGTCTAATGGCCAGATTGATAAATCAGATAATTTATCAAATTCGCTAGCATCCGTGCAAGAGACATAAAATGATGAATGATTCGCCCCCGGATGTTTGGGCTTTAGTCGGATACATAGAGCTGAATTGATACCCGATTCTTCCGCCAGGGCTTCTTTAAGGTCAGTGGAGAGTAAGTCCTTGTCTAGGCGGCTGACAAAAAGTGCTTTACGGGCACTCTTATTGACCCGTGGTGGGCGTTCCGCAGTCTTCAGCCGTGAGTTTACCGCCGTTCCAGTTAATAATAATAATAATAATAATAATAATAATAATAATAATAATAATAATAATAATAATAATAATAATAATAATGAAATGAAATGAAATAGGTTTTTAATGTGTATATAAAAAACTACAGATAGTTCACTAGAATATACACACACGTTGTCGCTTAGCCGTTATACAATAGTTATGAAGAATTACATAATTGATATATGTGTTATATACAACCAGATATATGTATAGTTCGGGACAGAGGTTATTTAGTATTACCGAATATTTTGAATTAAATAATATATATATTTAAGGACAGAGATTATGAAGTATTACCGAGTATTTCAATTATAATATATAAATAATAATAATAATAATAATAATAATAATAATAATAATAATAATAATAATAATAATAATAATAATAATAATAATAAAATGAAATGAAATGAAATGTTTGTTTAATGTGCATTAAAAAAGCCTAATGGCTCACGAGATTATACACAGATATAAATATACAAAAAAAAAATCCAATATAGTCACAGAAGAAGTTGATTTCGAGATCTAGTGTAGTATGTAAGAAATTAATTAAGCAAGAAGTCCGATATACTAATTGGAAGCCAATTAAATCAAATTAAGTTAGTGTATCATAGTAGAAAGCAAGTATTTAAATTTAGGAAGTTAAATTAGGCCATGATAAGGGTTTAGTCAAGGGCCAAAATGTAAATGAAAGTTTAATGTTAAAGCCAATAATGCCGATTAAGCCTCGTCCATGGCATGTCCACAAAGTTCTGAAGGATGCTTCTGTTTATCAAGTAATTTCCCATAAAAGGTCTTTATAACCGAGCCCGAAGGCCAAATGGCAGGGTTACACAAATTGGAGAAGTCCTTGGCGTCACAACTGACGTAAAAAGAAGTATGATCTGCGTCCGGGTTTTTGGGTTGGAGCCTGATGCATGACGTGGAAGAGATGCCAAAGTCCGCAATGAGCACCGTTTGTAGGTCCTGCGAAAGCAAGTTCGCCTCTAATCTGCTAACGAATAAAGCCTTTCGAGAAGGCCTGCGATCGTCGATCTTCCTGGTAACACCTTTAATCCGTGAGTTAACCAAGGTTCCAAAGTGAGTCCTACTGGTTCGGTTTTTAGAACCAGGTCCAGCAGGCTGGGTTCGCGTCGTGGCGACGGCAGAATGGGATGCAGCAGCGGTTTCATGTACAGTGGCATGAGACCGTGGCGAGTGGAAATCCCTAGAATCGGGTGAAATTGTTGGCAACTGGGACTGGGGCAAGGTCCGATGAGCATCGCCATCTGTCAATGCGAACGGCAATGCTGTCCCAGTATCATCAGATGGACGATGTCTCAATTCGTCACGCAGACTGAGGTTTTCAGTCTCAAGTTGTAGCAGTCTCTCTTCGAGACCATCAATACGCGATGTAAGGGTCCCGACGAGAGTGCCCCAAGATTCAAGTTTCATCAAAATTTGGTCAAGTATAGACTCGCGGTCTCGTGTTAAACTGTCAACCTGAAGCAACTCATTCAGAGCTTCGTGCACCTGGGTCATGGAGACGTAATCACCAGCACCAGGCGCAGCCGGAGCTGTAGAAGAACTGGAATCAAGCGGATTCGTCGTCAGTGTAGCGTTAGCAGATCGAGTTATAACAGGCGATCTCAATTTGTTGGTCGATTTGGCCCTACAGCCCGGACAAGCGACGTCTTTGGAGACGCAACGCATGTGTAACGGTTCATTACAAGTTAGAGAACAGCTACATTGTCGCTGGACTTCAGTGATAGGTTTGTTGCACACGAAGCAAGTAACCATCGTCAGTTTATAGGCCGAAACCCCAATATTAATGACATATGAGTGATTGTAGCAGACGACGCAAGTATTGAGGTAAGTCTGAATATGTCCATCCAAATATTCTCCGACAGCGTTACGGCAGAACAATCGGCCGGAACGATGTTAGAGCGTTGTTAGCAACTTCGATTTGCTCGAAAATGGCATAAAACACGTAAAAAGTGTCAAAATAGGTCAAATACCTTAAGCGGAAGGCTACATGAAGTAGAATTCACAGAAAACCGCACTGAAATCGCGCTAGAAACCGACAAACGGTCAAAGTGAAAGCGGACCGCGTTGTACACGGTTGAGCACTCGTTACTGTCGTCTGCTAATAATAATAATAATAATAATAATAATAATAATAATAATAATAATAATAATAATAATAATAATAATAATAATAATAATAATAATAATAATAACTTATAATTGTACTACGATAATAATTTTAGTACAAAGAAACAAAAACTAGATACTTAAAAAAGGAAACACCAATTATTTATATTCTTAACTTTAAAACTTAATTCCACTAAATCGGGAGATATATCGCATTGTTGTCCACTTTGCTTTTTTACCACTGGCGAAATTTCGGAACAAAATATTTAACCGCGAAAATAGAGATAAGAATGACATTTTCTATATACAAAATATGTGGGTGGAGTCAAAATATAAGCAGACGAAGTTTCTCAATAAAGTATGCGAGGATGGGTAGTGAATTTGCTACGTTCAACGTTCTTCTTACATAAATCCGTTTTTGATGGAGTTAGAAGGAGTTCTTACCTCAGCAGAGACGTACGCTATATCAGCTATTGTAATTGTTTACTTCCTTGGCTAATTTAATGGACTTATGATAGTATATAAAAAAGGGCTTGACCTAGAACATTTGAACGTAAAGATGAAAATTGGTACATAGGTTGTTTTTGACCCAACAAAAATATACTTAAAGTCCCCTAATCTACAATGCGGGCTCTCGCCGCCATCTTGGAAAATTACCGTCGGGAATAGAGCTCGGCATTATCTATCCATTATTCACCTCATTTTATCTTTATCCATACTCGCAAATTATCCACAGAACTTGCTTATTAAATCGTATTATATCCACAACTTTGTTTATAAATAATAAGTTATCCACTAATTTGAGGATAATTTATAGAATCAGAAGTAAATAGGGGGAAGTAGGTATGCGTTGCCGTTTTGCGAGGCGTCACTTAACGGAATTTTTCGCGCCTCTGAATATCGGCGGTTTTGGCGCGAAACCGCGGATGAATACATGGAACTAGTTTTTTACAGGTTCGTCGGCTTTAATTGTTATCAAAGTAGAACTGTCGGATTTGCCCTTAAAATTTGTCAGACTTTTTTTATCACTTGTTTCACGATAAATTAAATTGTACTCAACAAAGCTATCCACCTTAAAATTTAAATAAATCTAGAATAATATTTATACGAACGTGAAAAAACAACTTCAGCGCGGGCGGTGGCCAGAAGGATTTTATTGTTGGTTTATGTTCGTAGTTCGGTATATCACGGTATGGTGGCGCACAGTCAAATATTTCTCTAGGTTCTCTGCCTCTCGCTTATTGGCTCATTTGAATATGTTGTGACGCGAAGTGGGTTTTTAGGAGAGAGGGACGACTTGCACTAGCTAAAGGTACGCATACCTACTTCCCCCTATTTACTTCTGATAGAATATTCCGAGCTCTAGCCGGGAATGCCAGCTACAATGTATTCCACACTCTTCTTCAAAAATTATGAAAATTGGTGAAATTATGATTGGAACCACATGAACATCACAATAAAATTTTAGGGCTCTGTGTTCGATAGCTTGGTCGCCATATTGGAAAATGGCCGCTGTGTATGCTAGGTACAGTATATTTCACCATGTCGTTGGAAAATTATAAAAATTGATAGATGTTATAATGGGTGAAAATTGATAGATGTTATAATGGGAGCTGAGTGGACAGTGAACCTCATAGTAAAATTTTGAAGCCTCTCATCAGATATTTTGGCCGCCATGATGGAAAATGGCAGCCGGGAATGTCATTTAGCTACCGTATATTCTTCATAAATTATGAAAATTGGTTAATATTATGATTAACATCATACTAAATATTGAAGACGTGGTACTTATTAATAAAAACTGTCATTGCAGACAAAGACGGGAAAGTGTAAAAGATAAGTGTAGAAAATGAATTGCCTGAAGTAACAGATATTAAAATTTTCACTTTTGAAGACATGATCATAAAACATCGATTATTTGAAAAAATTCTTATCTTAGTTTTTTTCACCAAAATTAGTCAAAATATTTTGTCATGAAACATGAGCATCGTTTTAAAAGTAGTACGCGTGAACATTTTATTTTATATCAAAAATTTACAATTAGTTTTGAGTATTCGGTCCCATAAGGAGAATTAAATAGTCAGAAAATGGTTGAACAAAAAACTGTGTGAAATCTTGAAAAATCGTAGTCGTTAATTTGAAAGTTTTAAAAATATCAAAATTAACGTGATGTATAGCTCCCAAAATATCTTTTGAACATTAATAACTACATCACAGTAGAACGGCCTTTGTAATTTGTAACCTAGTATCATGCCAGTATCCCTCAAAAAACTTGAAGATACCATTTTTTTTGGACTACTATTTAGAGCAAAATACTTGTGTAAATAATGTAGAAAAATATTTTGAGTTTAATGAAAATTTAGTGAAAAAACTAAGATAAGAATTTTTTCAAATAATCGATGTTTTATGATCATGTCTTCAAAAGTGAAAATTTTAATATCTGTTACTTCAGGCAATTCATTTTCTACACTTATCTTTTACACTTTCCCGTCTTTGTCTGCAATGACAGTTTTTATTAATATCTGTCACTTCAGTCTTAATATTAATTCAAATTGTTCAGAAACCTTAGGAGAGTAAAAGTATTAGGGCATTGTGCATATATTAGTTAACTCGTTTGAACTAACCAACCATCTATTATAAAACTGTCATTCCTGACTGCTTGACTTGACAATGAACGTCCGGTCAAACTCAAATTGCTTTCCCGTCATTTTCACATGCAAATACAGAGGAAGCTGTACATAGTTATACCACAAAAAGATTCCGTATACCTGAGCACCAACACATGTCATATACTTATCAAGTTCAATTACCAGTCGTCGGTACTCTGGCTTAATTACCAGTCGTCGGTACTCTAGCTTAATTACCAGTCGTCGGTAATCTAGCTTAATTACCAGTCGTCGGTACTCTAGCTTAATTACCAGTCGTCGGTAATCTAGCTTAATTACCAGTCGTCGGTAATCTAGCTTAATTACCAGTCGTCGGTAATCTAGCTTAATTACCAGTCGTCGGTAATCTAGCTTAATTACCAGTCGTCGGTAATCTAGCTTAATTACCAGTCGTCGGTAATCTAGCTTAATTACCAGTCGTCGGTAATCTAGCTTAATTACCAGTCGTCGGTAATCTAGCTTAATTACCAGTCGTCGGTAATCTAGCTTAATTACCAGTCGTCGGTAATCTAGCTTAATTACCAGTCGTAGGTAATCTAGCTTAATTACCTGTCGTCGGTAATCTAGCTTAATTTCCAGTCGTAGGTAATCTAGCTTAATTACCTGTCGTCGGTAATCTAGCTTAATTACGTGTCGTAGGTAATCTAGCTTAATTACCTGTCGTCGGTAATCTAGCTTAATTACCAGTCGTTGGTAATCTAGCTTAATTTCCAGTCGTAGGTAATCTAGCTTAATTACCAGTCGTTGGTAATCTAGCTTAATTACCAGTCGTAGGTAATCTAGCTTAATTACCAGTCGTAGGTAATCTAGCTTAATTACCAGTCGTAGGTAATCTTGTTAAATCACCTTTGTTGTTACTGTCTCTAAGGCAGTTGGTAACTTAATATATATGTATGGGGTCCTTTTCCAACTTAACTTGTTAGCTATTACAAGCTTAGGTTCTCTTGTTTTTTACCACTACGAAAAATTGGACCAAATAGCCTTAACCGTGCTAACATCATAAACTGACTCTTATCCATGGTAAAATATCGCATATTGGAATGGTTTTGAAAATGTGAAATTAAACATACTTTAACTTAAATCTAATTAATGAAAATTGGAAAGCACAAAATCTAAATACGAGGCTTTCGTTTAAAACCATTTTCAAGTCAAACAACCGAATAGTTATTGCATTACGGCTGCCACAAAATGGTTATTTGTAAAATATTTTCCCATGTTATTTCTATGGGAAAATTTTATGTTTTTCATCAAAATATCGTAAAAGTTTTATGGAAATGAAAACCACCCTTAGCAACTTTATTTTTTATAAAATAAACTATTAAATGAATCTTTTTGAAATTTTAACCACATATTGAGGGTCCGAATTGTAGTTCTGTGGAATTTTTTCAAAACAGTTAATACAATACAAAAAAAGTTATATTCAATCAAAAAACCATCCTTATACATTAAAGTCAGTATGAAGTCTTATCTAAGAGAGCTACCGCTCTCCTAGAATAGTTTGGGCGCCATCTTGGAAAGTGATTGCGGGAAAAGCCGAATATATTACCGATATATAAATCTTTTCAATATATCTTTATTGAGTAGATGATTGTCATGAACGCATTAAACACCATAAAAATAACTATTTCCAAGTCTAAATTATCGACCGCATCTTTTAAAATGGTCACTGAAAAATTACCATCCTAAAATCAGAAAGAAAGAAAGTTATTCAAAGATATATTAATCAACATGTTGTTTATATTGGATTTATTAATTCTAGTGTCGTAATGGTTAGCACTTGGAATAATTCTTCTAGCCTGTAATTTAATTAATATGAAATACTCTGATTTAAGTCGAATACTAATTTTGAACCCAAGTTCGAGACAAGGCTATAAATATTCACAAATTCAGTTAGTTAATTTAATTGCAACAATTCGTCCACTTCATAGCTGTTACCGTAACGGTGTACTATAAGTTTTCGCTATGATTAAAATTGAAGCTGTACTGGAAGCAGTGTAGTACCGATTTTTAACACTAGATGGCAAGCCCTTCAAGGGATTCTATGTTTTGTGAAACGACATCTTTGCTATTTATAGACAAATTGAGTGCCAAGACAAGAAATATAACACAAATCGTGCACTTTGAGAAAGCTTTTTGGAACATCTCACTATCAATACAAAATTTTTCATATCGATTAAACTTAATTTCAAATTGCAGCGTTTAAGTAGAGTTTTGAACAATTCTTAACCCTACCGTTTACCTTACCTATTAACAAGAGAAAATGGAAGAGAGTATTATCTAACTTTAGCCCTGCTTTCTACCTCGTTTGAATGTCGTCCCGTATTTTACCCCTCTAAAACTTCAAAGTAGCGTTTCTCATGAGATTCTTAGCCCGCCTATAAGCGCATACTCCGCTAATTCCTGGGAGCTAGGAGGGTGAGGGGTCGCGACGCTCGAGCGGTAGAACTCTAACCCCCCAAACGAGTTGCAGCACGCGGAGGCAGAATACTCACTTCTATTTTCTCTTGCTATTAAGTACATATAGATCATCATACCCTACCCTAACCTGCCCTAATATTAATGGGGTTGAAATAACCAACCTCGGCTTCCCGAAATTACACTGGTAGACGCATAGACTTTGTGAAAACATTTAATATCAAGTTTGAAATATATCGCATATTTTAAATACTTTTACATCGCGTATTGTTGTGGTTTTTGACCCTCAAGTACATATTTCAGTTTACTTCAGATACAGCGTTAATAATTACACTAATTTTGGTCTAACTTTCATTTCCACTTTTTTTAAAGAATAATTATGCCCTTTAAAGGCTTTCCAGTTCACTCCATCGGCGTGACTCGTATGTTTACCTCTTAAGTAAAGGCCGTTTAAGTTCGCGTCATGGCAATTGCCATACCACCAACCTCCTTTGAATTTTTGCACGCAATCTGTGTTGGTTCTGTCATAGGTGTGAAATATCCAGCCATTATGACGAGCCAGTGAATCACCAGCATCTCCTTCGTAGCCTCCTACTTTAAGTTTGTAATTTTCTAATTCTGATGAGATATAAAAGGTGTTATAAAGGGCATATCTTTTGGTTCCCTCAAAATCTTCCATGTCAACTCTCAAATTCATTTCTCTTTCGTTTGACAGAGCAAATATTGCGTCATTACCTGTGAGGTCGTAATTATTGTAACACTAAAACTTTCCACTCTCTTAGTGAATGCTTCTGTGTTTCAATTCAACTCACCTAACCAGAATTCAGTTTTTAGATCACCAAATCCATATTTGTAGTCATTCCAGTTTCTGTAGAAATTTTCTTGCTCGCCACCTAAATCAGTTCGTCTTTGAATAACCTGTTATGACGTGTCAAAATCGTTAATGATTCCTTATTAATATAACAGTGTTATTCAAGCTTGCTTGAAATGTGAAGTTCTAATTCGGGAAACATTTAAATGGTACATGCTTTTAATTACACTTACTGTCCATCCTCCCGTTGACGTCTCCATGTCGCAAAATACCTCGATAGATCGGTTCAGATAACGTGGCCAAACGCGATAGAGGCCACTAACACTGAAATGTAATTTTTCCTTAATTTCGTAACAGTTTGATACCATCGAAGCGCAATCTGATTTGGATTTTTCGAGATCTATTCGGCTCTTTCCTTTCACGGTGGATTCACAAGCCTGCTCTATAAATGCAATTAACATTAAATAGGATAAATAATTATTAGTTGAAAGTTTTAAACTTACGCTCTAGCTCTTCCAAATTATACTTTGCATTATGAAGAAAATCTTGCAGAAGTAATACGACGCTTTCCGTCGATAACAAACTTCCTTTCAAGTTTTGGCATCTTGATCAAAACGTACTACGGTATTATTGTCAAACTTCACGGTTTCATTAGCATTTTCAACATTTAAAGTTAATTCGTCTTGCCCATGCGGCTTTATCAAAGACGATAGTAAAATTAGAAATATAAATGATTTTCTCATGAACGGTTTCATTCTTATTCGATGGTGGTTTCGCTTGAATTTATAAAATAAAAATTTGGACAGCACTTGAGTATTATATATACACGCGACAACGGATATGGCGGTTTCGTCAGTTCTGGGAAATGTTATAATCTTCAGAAGACCTCTTGTTTTATTTTGATTGTTAAAAGGAACTAAATTTTTTATTCATAATAAGAATACATATCACATTTCTTTAAGTTGTGAGATAGTTTATAAAATTTACCCTGTGTCTCGGATAAGCAAACTTCATTTCACTTAGCGCATTTTTAGTCAAATCGTAGTGTACGATAGGCTCTTTGTTTGATCCGAGCCATAGTAGTAGTAGTTATGGGCTGTGTACGGAGTTTTCGCTTTCGTTATCGTTATTTCTTGTCTTAAAAGGAACTCGATAGTACCTCAAACCACCCATAGGCGGAACTGAGCTCGGTTACAGATTTTATTATAGTTAATAATTTCCCTGGAATCGTACCCGAGGCGCTCGCACAGCAGTAAGACACTCTACTAATGTATCATAACGACTCGATAGACAGTGCGAGTTTTCATCGTTTAGTTTATCTCTGTCGGGGATGGGGGGTCGGTTACTTCTCAATTTGTATTCTATGAGAGCGGTAGCTCTCTTAGATAAGACTTCATACTGGCTTTAATGTATAAGGAAGAGTTTTTGATTGGATATAACTTTATTTGTATCGTATTAACTGTTTTGAAACAATTACACAGAACTACAATTCGGGCCCTCATTAAATGGTTAAAATTTTAAAGAGATCCATTTAATAGTTTATTTTATAAAAAATAAACTTGCTAAGGGTGGTTTTCATTTCAATAAAAATAATCAGTCATTTTGACGAAAACCTTGAAATTTTTCCATAGAAATAACACGGTTAAGGCAATTTGGTCCAATTTTCGTAGTGGTTAAAAAACAAGGGGACCTAAGCTTGTGTTAGTTAACAAGTTAAGTTGGAAAAGGACCCCACACATATATATTAAGCTACCAACTGCCTTAGAGAGACAGTAACAATAAAGGTGACTTAACAAGATTACTTGGTAATTAAGATAGATTACCTCCGACTGGTAATTAAGCTAGATTACCTCCGACTGATAATTAAGCTAGATTACCTTCGACTGGTAATTAAGCTAGATCACCGACGACTGGTAATTAAGCTAGATTGCCGACGATTGGTGATTAAGCTAGAAATGTTGCAAATTGAAATTGTTGGCGTTGAGACCTTCACAGTTTTCTTAGAACAGTGTACGTATATTTTAAATAAGACCAGCCTGGGGGTTAAACAAGTAGCTTTAGCGTTCTAAGTAGAAATCAGTATCGATTTCAGATATCGATTTAACTTAATTTCAAATTACAATACCTATATTAATTTCTCGCCTTTTGTGGGTTTGAAAGGGAGTCATTGTTTCGAAAAGGATTGTGTATAAATGTAGTTTTTAAGGACTGCGAAGCAGAACTCGTTTTGTATAATTTTACAATTGTCCATAGAAAACACTGGAACTATATTATTATTTACTATAATAATTGTAACCGCGTCCGCATGTTAAGTATAAATAATGGAAAACTTAGCAAGCTGAGGGACGTTTATGGTAAAATGCTTCAGACTTCTTTGAAATTCGGCTACTGATTTAAAAAAGAGACTAAATTGACCTAAATTATTGCAATCTAATAATTCAAAAGCTTATGCTAGACTCTGTATTTTTAAAACCTAACGAAGCAGGCTGTAGGAGCTTGCAGAACTCCAACCTAGATACTTACCATCACGTATTTAGACGCCTCCTCCTCGAAATAATCAATTTAAATTACCTTTCTTACTGTTTTTCCTGAACTAGATATGAGATTATATGGCTTAAAAAGCGCAGCTAACAACGTAGTCCAAATATTTCGGATTTAATTGCATTATTTGTTCCTGAGGTTAAATATTTTAAATAAGGAAGAAATAACGAAGATCGGTGTATCTTTAACCTCAACCAATCAGCTTTGCCTCATTTAATTCTACTTTTTGAAGTCTTTCTACTCAAAGACTGTTTTTAATAATACTGGAAACATTTTTAGCCACATCGTATGATGAACATCTTCAATGTGGGTCTTCGTTTGACCTGCCCTGTTGTTGTCGGTGGAGGGGGGGGGCGTCGTCGTCGTCGTGGTGGAACAGTACCGCCTTGGCAGTATAAAACGTTTCTTTCGTCTTTGAAGGGAGAATGAATGGGAGAGAATTGTGGTGAGGTGATATTTTCCTTTCGTGAGCCAGCCCTTGGGTCGTCTTGTTCACCTTCAAGAAAGAGTTAAATATATGGTTCGTTTTACTATAAAAGTTAAAGCTCTAATATTACGAAGAAGTAATTATGGCTCAATCTTTAAATGAACTCTTTTACTGTCGATAAGCTTATTCCCTCTCAATCATTTGAAGGAAAAATTTCAATGTATAAATTACTAAAACAGTTATATTTTATGAAAATGAAGTGTAAAAGGGTAGATTTAAATTTTTTAATAAATCGAAGAAGTGATGTAATTAATTTATTTTTCAGTGGGACGAATTTGTTGGAAATTTACTAAAGACAATAAATAGATTACATACATTTATAAATTCCAAGAAGATTAAATGTACATAAATATCACCACATTGATGATAAAGTGGTAGCTTTTAAGGAAAATGGGGCTACGTCATTGAGAGCTGACTATCTTAGTCTATCATATCCAGACCAACGAACAGAACAGAGCCAGTTCATTTAGGTTGGTGTTAAAAGAGACGTTTTTGTAGAAATACAGTACATGGAATCTTCTTCGGTGGAATGTGTGAGTTGGTCAGTCTGACGGTCAGACATTCATTACGAGTAGTGTTAATATAAGTTTTATCTAGGCCACTAGGATATTCCGGGAAATTGGGTCTCGCTCGCAATCATTTTTCTGGTCGTTGACAGGCCCACATTGAAACTACAATACTCGGGAGGAGCGAGTTGTGTGACGTTGCCTCCTGCATGTATTAGTCGAATCTTATCACCATGGAAACGAAACAAAGCAGCAGACGATTGCTTTTTCCCTTCATAATCGCCATTCATTCGAGTGTTCGGTGACGGCATAAAATGTACCGCGGCTGCTAATGTCTTCTCCTCAAAAATTACGTCGCAACGCGTACTTTGTCCAGCGAAAATGACTGGTGATGAGAAAAAATGCAAATGTCTCTAACAAATTCAACTCCATCCAATACTGACTCTAGTAAGTATTAAAATTTAAATTTCATCTTTAAAAGCTCATCCACAAGTATATAACTAGCTCCATTTAATTAAGACACATAAACGTGATTTTTCTCATTTGCCAAAAACTGTGCGGCCATTGCAGCTTATTACTATATTCAAGTGCAATAGGCGCACCGTATAATAAACACCACTGAGTTTCTTGCTTTGAGTTAACATCGTCATACCTGTCTTCAGCTTTTACAATAATGATTAGAAACCCTGTCCACTTTACAACAACTATAAATTGAAATAAATTTGAGTCAGGGAAAATACCTTGAATACCACATAAATTAATTTCGTGAAAATAATAAGGGAAACTTTAAAATTATAAGAAATATGGAATAAGTAAGAGTAAAATATAGAATAGATAAGAGTAAAAATATAGAATAAATAAGAGTAAAAATACAGAATAAATAAGAGTAAAATATAGAATAAATAAGAGCAAAATATAGAATGAATAAAAATAAAAATATAGAAAAAATAATAGTAAAAATACAGAATAAATAATAGTAAAGATATAGAATAAATAAGAGTAAAACAAACAATAAGTAAGAGTAAAATATAGAATAATTAAATAATCGTAAAATTAAAGAAATATGTCTGATCAAAACTATCGAAAGAAGGGACATGGAAAATTACAGGTTCGCCAGAAAAATTACTAAAAAACGTGATTTAGTATAAAAGCTACACATTGAGAAATAATTTAATGACTGTCATAGATAATACGCAATTATATTGCTGAAAATACTAGAGTAAACCAGAAGTCCATAACCCCCTTAAGTGTAATGGACACCGGAGTAAACCTAAATTTATAGAAATTTTGAAAAAGGTATTGAAAAATATTAAGAAATAGGAAATATTGGAAGACTGGTCACTCTGCAGTATGTTACTGTCGATAATAGCTACGAAACTAGTTGGTCATTCGATTATACGCGTTCGGCTACTTTACGCGCATTTTTGAATTAATTTCAAAGCACAATTTTAAAAAATGCATTATATGATAATGACGAGGTCTACTTGCTGGATATGAGACGACTACTTTTCTTGTTGTTCTAAGAAATGACAGGCTACAATTACCCTTTATAAGCGTCAATTGTAGTATTTAGTTAGGATATACGGGCCTAGAGGTAGAAAAAAAAAACAAATTACTGAAATTTTAGTTCCGGTTTTCAGGTATAAATTAGTCATACGGGTTCAGAATATATTTTCATAATGACAACAGTTATCAAAATGGCAGTTTTTGCTACTCATAGTTGTGGTAAAAATTAATGGAGACATCAATAAGAACCAGTAAAGCTAATTTAATTATATTCTTCGAGACACTATAAGGAACAAGCCTTAGTTAGGTAGGTGTTTGATATAATAACCTTCACTAATCAGCTATAAAGATGGTCTAGATTATCAAGCATCTTGTCAAATATTTGCGACGTCAAAACGCTTTAATGTCATGTCATATCTAGTCTCAATTTTGCCAAGATTTATAAAAGCTTTAAAGTGAGTATCAATTAATATCAATTGGACTACTAAATTTTAGCATTGTATGCCCCAAGGTTCCTGAGCTAAAGTAATTAGTGTGTGAGTCAAGGGTGTAGGACAGAAGTACAGTGAGTTCTGTGGGTAATTTGAGTCGAAATTTTTCTATGACATTGGCAATCATTATATGATTATAGTGTTTTATTGGTGACCCCTTAATTAAATTGGCATTGTCTTTTGGTGATATAATTAAAGTGTTCATCCACGAAACACTTTATTTATAACTCAAAGTTAACTGTGGCCCTAACAGCAAAATGTCATGGAACACTTTGACTCAAAATCCCCCATAGTAATCCACTGTACTTCGGTCCTACCACCCTTTTTCGAAAATCCCGTAGATTCGTTTCTCTTTCAATTCTGAGACAATTTTTTTTTATTAAATTTACAAGTAAGTTTACGGCGGATTGAACATGATTATTTCGACTTTACATTCCCCGCGAGTCTAATACTCGACAGGGATAGATGTAATTTTAGAAGCAGGAATGGAGAACGGTTAGTATGTATTTCAGTCCGACACTTAGCCCAATTTAGAGCCCCTCCCTCCAACACGTAACGAAAAGTTTAAATTATCTTATTTTCTCACATAAACTACGTTTTGATGACTTTGATGACGCGAACAGCGAAAAATACGTAATTCGTTTTTACCTCTGTCGCTATGACCCGCCTATTCTTTCATACCCCTCCCGTCCCGTGGAAGGGGATCCGGACTTTGACGCGCGCCAAGATTGCTCTGTTCTCCATTCTGCTTGTAAAATTACATCTATCCTTGACTCGGCTCTTCTTAATTATCATTTATTTTCAATTTTATGTCCCCGTACTTACCTCTGATTTTACGCTTTATGATATACTATTTACCCGTCAGCCGGTCGGAACATTTTTGTTACTTTTCGGGGTGCCATTTTAAAATATGGCGTCAAGTTGAACCCTCAAAAATCAAAGAGCATGTATATAGGATATAGCGATAAGAAAGATATTTCATATTTTGACCGCCTGTTTTCAGAATGGCCACGGTTTCCAAAAATCTTTATTGGAACATACCCACAATGTAGGAATAACGTCACTGCAAAATTCCAGTTTCACGTGTAAACCGTTTTGGGCTGGGCGTTCAATTTCTCATAGAAATAATGAGATAAAAATACAATTATAGTTACCCAGTAAGCGATCTGTTTACGGTCCAACAGATCCACGGTTCAAATCCTGTCCACTTGAATGATAACTGTGCTAATTAGTATTAACAATTACTAGTCTTAATTATGTTTCGCAAGCTAAATGATATGAGCAAGGTTTTTCTTAAAAATATTACGCCTGTTGAATGGGGTAAATTTTAAAGTATATCATCAGAAGTGATATTTTTAAAATATTTCTTGTTCAGTTCTTGGTTACTAATCCTAAGTTGGCTAATTTCATCAAGTCTTTGGTAACACTTTCATAAATGCAATTATGGATTTTGTTACCTTTATATTCATAAAAATAAAGCAAGTTCGATTACCCGTACTCTTTTTCTTCTACAGTTAGAAGTGCATTGGTACCCAATATTAAATAACTTGAATTTCATTAGAAATTAACAACCGTCTGCATCTAGTGGCTTGCCCAATGCACCAGCATTAATATGATCATTTTCGCTTTTATTTGAGTGCAAAATAGTGTATTGTACAGTCCTATGTAGTTTAAACTGTTTAAGAGAATGCGATATTTAAAGTGTTGCGTATGTCTGCGTGTGCCTACGCCCTACGCTTAACGTACCGGATTAACAAAGTTAATAACCCTTTCAGTCTACATGAAGACCTATTTATATTTTTGTTTTATATTGGGCGTGGTGGACCCAACATGCACCAGACGAAACAATATATTAAAACCATTTTTTAGTCCGAGCGAAAATACTAAACCATCTAAACCGTAAAAGACCTAAAAAGACAATAATAGCAAGTAACGGAACTTGTCTTGACGCATCTCTTAAAATGATTGAAGGGACAATCTATCGCAGACTTTGCACTTAATGAATTTATCGTTCATTAAATGGACTGGTGGTGGATAAATTGTTTACATAACATTTAATGGAAACATCTTTTCGGAATCTCTCCTATTAGGGTGAACAATTTTAAATGTGAACAAATGTTCCTTAAAATTTTGTAACTTATTTTTGGCGTCTCCAATTCCTTTAAAAAGGTTCAGTTTGTAGACTAAATATCAAGGGTTACGATAAAAGTGGTCTGAATATTGTGGATGAAAGATACGGATCCACACACCAACTCGGACTAATCAACTTAAGTTAATGCAACAAAACTTTAACCATTAGATAGATCAACTTTTTCGCTTTAAAATTGATATTAAAATCAATTGTTCGATTCGAAATTTGATTTAAAAATAGGGTTGGAAAAAACCAAGTCAAAAGCACAAAAGTGAACGTGTCGTTTCACGGTTAATTAGGCCCCTATATTTCCACTTACTAAATCTGAGTAAACTTTCATTTAATTTAGGCCCCAATTATTGGTTACTTTTTTCCTAGGATCCATTTTTTTTATTTCTCCCCTTTGATTATCATCGATGTTCACATTTATGTCCTGTGTTCAATATTTAGGGTCACTGTGTTCACATTTACCAGCAATTATTCACATTTGGGCTCCTCTAAGGGGTTTGGGAAATAGGATATTGTGCAAAATTTAATAGAGTTAAAAAGTTTAAAACATAATTAATTGTGTCTAAAGAATTAAATTTCATATCCTGAAAGTTTCAGGTGCCTAACGTTAGCGGCACGGAAGTTATTCAAAGATTTGTAACAAGTGTTCAGAGTTACCAGTAAATGTGAAAGTTTGTGAGTTTGGATGTTTGTTACTCCCGCTTTAACGTCTGAACGGATTTGGATGAAAGGCATGCAGGTAGACACGCCTGGATCGGTACCTTTTTTAAAGTGGTAGTTTGTTTCATAACTTTTGCCCTACATCACGTCGAAAATATCTATTCCTGTACAACAAAAATTGTTTATAATAAATAGCATCATGCAAATATTTGATAGGGGTGGTACCAAAGACTATTCACTGTTTAGTGTCACCATAGACGGGAAACTCACTTAAAACTCCCGTACAATGCTGGGTATGAAAGCTAATAAAATATAAATAGGAGAGATTTTTATATATAGAGTCAAAACCTTCTCCTAAAGCGTTGCTGTTATTCAGGGCGACGTTTTACGTGATATATAGGCTCTAGTAGAGAAATTAAAAAAGCAATTGCAATACCTTTAAATGAAGAGACCAAATGAACTAAAGCCATGGATCAGCGTTCTTTCTAAGCATGTTTTCGTAACCACTGTTTAATGAGCTTATGAAATTTTAAAGTAGCGATATTTGACTGAATATTGATGTGATGCCTTATTAATTAGAGTTATTTCCTCTCTTCATTCCTCTACTCGCTCTTGTAAATCCCTCAGACATTATCGCTGCGTATCATCTACGCGTTGGGAGAAGTATATAGACTGTTTACGCGGCAAAGGTTTGCCTATATACATGTTTTATGTTGTAGGAAATGAGTAGTAAAATAAATAAATAATATTTCTGACATCCTTGTGTCGTCGCGTCTTGCTATGGTTATGGCGTCCCTCGCGGCGCATACTGTGGAAAAAGGCAAACCCGAGGTACAAAGTTTTTCCTCACGGAGGCATGCGATACCGTTAATCAGTTATCACTTAATCAAACGAGCTCTGATCCTATATTCAAATAACAAAACTAACTCATTAGGCTCAATATGCAAATTTTCGAAATTGGAAACGATCAAATTCTACTATCCCTTTTTGATATCAAACTACATCGATGGAATTTACAAGTTTCGTAAATAAAAATCAATAAACTTTGAATCCAATATTTGACGTCGCAATGTAATTTTCATTCAATCCATAGCAGAAAGATCATAATAATTTCGATTCAAACTTCCTTTGATCGTCATTTATTAATTCATAAAATATTTTTGTAAAATTTGGTAACATCTTTGCAAAAAATCGATTTCCAATTTGCGAAATGATATTATATTTCAAAACATGCAGTCAAAAGGATTGATCAAATTTTTACAATAGTTGTTTGACCACTTTTTGCCCACAACGAGAGGAAATACCGCTCGCCCACTCGAGAAAAACTGTTATAAGTGCGTCAGTTTTTTTACTGCCGAAATTATATAAACCGTACGATTGTTTAGTTTCCTACTTTCCCAGAATGCAACGCCGTATTTTTTAGCGTATACTGTATAGCAAAATATGTTCCATAAGTTTGTTTGATTACTGAGAGCTTGTCATGAATTGACGTAGGTGAAACGTCACAGATTCTCGTAAACCCACACCTATTGAGGAGCTGTCAAAAGCTTAGTACAGGCTAAATAGGAACATGGACTGCAAAACCGAGTATAGTCGATTCTCGCGTCGTCTCTCAGTAAGTAAGTCTCTACCTTTACGAAGTATAGGTAGTGTCATACTTATGGAACTTATGTTATAAGTCTCCCAGAATGCAATGGTGTATTTTTAATTACGACTTTTTAACACGAATATTTATTTTATTTGAAAGTGTAAAAGGCGGAGTAAAATTGCGAGCCTTGATGCGCTTTTAACTTACAGTCGTGTAAGTCCACCTTTAAAATAAAATAGTATTTTATAACATGTACATCGAGCGTTCAGGCGACTACCTTTACTACAAATAACATTTTCAGACCACGCCTTTGTGCGGAATTGAGCCAAAAGCGAGATATTGCTTGAACAAAACCACAACAACCAGCCTTATTTTCTATTCAGCTTTCCAGTGTCAATAAGCAACCTAAGTGGGTTAAAAGAAACGCTGGCAATACTGCTCGAATTTGGTTTGGTCGATATACCTACGCGTGGCTCGTTATATTTGGCCTCATTTCTCTGGGAAAATTTCACTTGCACTTTAGTAGCTAGTGTGCAGGATAATTAAATCTATGGTTATAAGAGTAAAAGGGAGAGGGTGGAAATGTACGCAGCGTCATTTTATACTTCTACGGTGGCGTAAAATTCAAGATTATTTGGAGCATTTAAAACTCGCTCGCCCATTTGACCTAAGCGCTATTTAAAAATAAGAGCAAAATATACAATGGTATTATCATTAAAGCTATAAGAAAGAATCATAAAGGTTTACTGAGGACGTCCTTACAAGTTATGGAAAAAAGCATGGGAAAACTATTGGAAACCGATTGACATTTGGGAAAAATTCCACTAATAGAAATTGAACTTGGTTCCAATAAGTACCGAAACTAAAGAGGCTTTCTATACGCTCTAACTACAACGGAATTTAATAGGCAATAAATTACTCTGTTGCAATTTGTGCATAAAATATTGAGGAAAATTAAATTTTATTCTGTGGAGATGGTAGGATCAGTTCCAGTATTCAAGGTGTACATGTACAAAGGCGCATTTTAGAGCATCTTTTGCTTTAACTAACGATGTTTTCCAATTTTAGCAATGGAAGAACCATAAATGAAATTGAAAACTTATCGTACGAACATGCCAACGGAAGAACTTTCCTCGCGTCCTTCTTCTCCCGGGGTGAATCAGTTAATGGTGGCCTGCCAACAGGCAAACGAAAATGAAGTCAGGAGGATTCTATCAAAAAAAGTAAAACGGGTCGATCAATATCGAATAATGGGGCTTGAACTTACCCGTTGACTTTCAGCCGGAATTAATCAACCAGAATGACCGTACTGGTAAATGCGCTCTCCACTACTGTTCCGAAAATATCAGTACGGCTTGCGCCAGCGTCCTTCTAGAAGCGGACGCTCAACTCTTGCAATGTCAAGATGAAGAGGGTTATTCCACCTTGCACTTGTCCGTTATTAGTGGCAACAAAAAAATGGTCAAATTTCTTTTGCTTCACGGAGCCGATCCCAACTGCAAGGACAGCGAGCATCATTCCTGCATTCATTGGGCAACAGGTGAGCCTCGATTGTGAACAAACTCGAGAGATCATAACGATTAATTGACGGTTACGGAACTGTAGTTTGTGGCGAAATCGACTGTTTGGAGATGCTACTGAACGGTGGAGCTGATCCTTCGACACCAGATATTCACGGAGCTTACCCGATACACTACGCGGCCCAGATGTGCGGACCAAATAGCGAAATGGGTAATGACGTTCGAGTTGGTCTCTTTGTTCTGCGGAAACTTTTAGAAAGCGGTGTGGACGTCAACTGTCGCGATCAGGATGGCAGGCAACCCTTACTTTGGGCGGCCAGTACAGGTAAGAACGTTCTTTAATCGTGGTCTTTTTACAGCGCACAATAAAACCTGATGACGTCAAGGCCTTAACTTAATATAAAAAAGCGTTTCTATCGAGTCTTAAAAAAATTAGGCTGACGCGCACTTTATGTTCATGAGGCTTATTGATGAGCTTATTCATTTGTGTATTATTTGACTCTGTCTACTTGAAGAGACGAGAGCTAGTAAAACGTACTGTACTTCAGGGAGCGGGGACGCTATCTTGGCTCTGGTCAATGCGGGAGCCAGCGTCTGCTCTGTCGATAAGGACGGTTTAACAGGTAAACTTAGATTATTTTCTGTACCATTAACACGATGGGTTAGAGTCTCAATCTCGTGGATTTAACGTGTGACCCAATGATGCTTTAGGTTTACTTGACAATAAGGTGCTTAAGCCAGAACTAAAAATCGTATATGAAGTCACTTCAAAACTTTGATAAATACAAGTTGGGAAAACCAAAATATTACCTCTCCGAGTCAAGACGACTACTTACAAACTTATTTACCCAGATATGGAAATGTTTCTTAAGTTAAAATTTATGAAATATTAAAGCAGTATACAAAGCATAGCAAATATACTGTAAATCAGACGACATTTTACATGCAATAATGATATACTTGTACACATTAAAATCATCCGATGGGGTAAAAACGGGAAATGAAGAGATAAAACTTTGGAGGGATATTACCTTTACGTGTTTGTAAAGGCCCGATTTTCTACTCCTCAACTGTATGCCCTCTATGTTCAAAGCCATATTCACAACAGGGTTGCCATGTAAACACTATCCTCTCGTTTCATCTCAACGATTTTCTTAGTTTGTCAACATGACTGTTAACGTTACATAACACCAAAGCTTATTTGTGGCTACACACACTGAAAGTAAATGCGTACCATAAAAAGCATGAAAACACGAAGCTATTATCCGATTACGATCAGACCTTTCACTGGTCTGGGCTGCGTTCAGCAGAGCTCACCAAAAAAGACAGCGGATTTTGGAAATGTTTACCGGTGAGCTCTGTCGTCATAGCTTTTCTCCGGTCATCGGCGTTTTATAAATGACGCTAGCGCAATAAAGCGTGCAAGGTACCAAAGCTTAACAAAAATTGTATGATAACATATTTATAGAGATAGATAACAACTTTTATAATTAAACTAACATATCTCTTAAAATTCTCGCGTGATCAACTGGTTTCACGCCAATTAAATAGCTATATAGTCCCATAGAGCTATTTGTATTAATTCCTCCATGGTCTTTTCGCCAAGCTGAGAACTACGCGTTTTACGTCACGTTATCCAAAAAGCCGACTATTTTCTTTGAAGACCGCGCTAGCTCACCGCTATGCACCGTGACGTCAAAATTCAAAAACAAAATCCCGTTATGTAGGACACTGCTAACAGCGCTGAGCTCTGCTGAACGCGGCCCAGATTTCCACCATGACCATAAAATCTAAGCCTAATTATTTAAAAGTGTATTTAATTTTCGGCTCACTCTGAACCGTTAATGTCTCTGCATTACAGAAACGAAAACCAAACTCAAGCGTTTACTTTTTGGTTCACTAGGCCTATTGACTAATAAAAGTTCATTTGACCAACATAGTAGCGTTGTGCTTGTATTCACTTTAGAAAGGATTATGCTATAAACAGATGTAGTATAGCTTAAGTAATATATAAACATCCATTTTAAATAATAATATTAAAAAAAATCTTTGGAATATCAAAATGAAATAGAGCTTTAAAGCTACAAAAGTACTAAATGCATCATAATTACGAAAAATATTTCCACATATTCACTTTATATTAAGGATAAAGGGAATATTATGGTTCAGTAGGATTTCTATACACATCAAAACAAAACGAACTTCTAACGCAGCGCACTACTGTAACAACGGACGGACACACACAGACAAAAACATAGACTGCTTTTTAACTCTTTCCGTATTAATTTTGAATTGAGAAACAAGATTATCTTAAATTTTAAAATAAATATAATTAATATTTAATATTTTCTTCGTTAGTTATTCGCCTTATTGAACGTTACATCGTTTTAAAAAAGAACAATTAAACATTCTTGAGAGACTTGACTAATATTGGCGTTTGAAATGAAGCATACGCCGGTTGCTTCGCCTTAATCAAATAGGTAGTATATAAGGGTGTCGAACTACAGCTAAAAGCAAGAACAACCGCAATTGCGTGAACCTTGGAGGAAGACCCCTCCATTGGAAGGCTAGACGTTTCTCGTAACCCTAGCCGATCGCCGCGTATGTCTTAACCTTAAGGATGATGGTGGTGTTAGAAGCCAGGTGTACAGACTGGTGTTCATGTGGAATGGACAAAGACGAGAAGGTGGAGGTGTTAGAAGCCAGGTGTACAGACTGGTGTTCATGTGGAATGGACAAAGACGAGAAGGTGGTGGTGTTAGAAGCCAGGTGTACAGACTGGTGTCCATGTGGAATGGACAAAAACGAGAAGGTGGTGGTGTTTAGAAGCCAGTAAGTACAGACTGGTGTCCATGTGGAATGGGCGAAAGACTAGAAGATGGTGGTGTTTAGAAGCCAGTAAGTTCAGACTGGTGTCCATGTGGGGTGAACAAATGAACAGAGTTGTTAGACAGGCAATACAATTTCCGGGACTGTAAATGCGGTCTGGAAATTGAATACACGTTTGCTCCGATTTGCAAACTGCGAACGCGGTCACGTGGGTGTAACAACGGACAGACACACACACAGACACACAGACACACACACAGACACGTCGAAATTAGAACCTCTCCGTGACATACGTCACTCGGAGAGGTAAAAACAAAATGTCCTAAGTCCCAAGATTTAGAACATTTAGAATGTTAGAAGTTCACGTTCCTTCACGGCGTACGACAGAAACAGACCAAACCTCATAGGGGAAAATCCAAGAGATCATTCATAAACTACGCCATGCAATATTGTTTAATTCCTAGGCCCATAGTTACATTGTGGTCACAAATTCACCATATCCTCTACTATAGTTTATGTCACATGGTCTGTGTAAACTCCCTTTAATACGTCTAAATATCTCAGTCACTTCTGAAACCCAAATTTATTTACAATGTAAAAGGTAAAAGCAATATGTGACGTCAGAGAAACATACCTCTCCCTTTCTTCGCTATGCTAGATCGTATGGCAAACATCTCTCCGTGTTAAATTGTGTGACATAATTTATGAAATGTCCTCAATATTGACTCTAACCCTTTAAGAAAATAAGGTCAAGTCTAATAACAGTGATGTTTCAGCATTGCACTGCGCTGCTAGTCGTGGACATGTGGAATGCCTAGATACTCTAATCACTCTTTGCGGAGCCGAAGTGGACTTTATGGACAATAATGGCTGCACAGCCCTTTTTTATTCGGTTACTTTGGGTCACGCGGACTGTACCACCCTTCTACTTAAGTACGGCGCTAACCCGAATCGACAGGATAGGAAAGGAAGAACGTAAGAATGCCTTGCATATCTTTCCAGTGAATAGAAACAATATCTTTGCAGACATTTTGCGTACAAAAAGCTCCGACACATTTAGGATTATACTAACGAATAATCGGCCATAACTTGCCGCTTTTGCGCGCATTTCTCTAGTCTAGAGATGCATTGTACCCTGCATAATCCCTTACCTACGCGACTTCTCTTAAAGTATAGACTAAATGTTCTAATGCATTTGTTTGAAACTTCTCGCATCTCGGCATTATGGACGCAGCTCCATATCGATTTCCTTAAACTAACTTATGCACGCGACAACTTTATATATTATATAGTTCAAGGCTGTGTGAAGTTTCAATTATACATACCTGAACGCACAGCCATTTCCATGGCAGCATTTTCAGACAAGTTTCAATTGAAATTCGCCCATTCTTCTTACCTATGGAGTTCAGAAAGTGTTTAAACATTGAAACACGATAAACTATGGTTTATTGTAATAATTTCGTCCCGGTTTAGTAGTTTAAAAAAAATCCTTTGAATACATAGTTAGGGGGCAGGTAACTCAGTACTTAACCAACTTGACTTACATTGCCCCTTTAGTGGAGACAATTGGTTGGTATTAGTTGTCCAATCCTAACGTTTAACTTGGATGAAAATTCTAGACTGAATTGTTATTTTGTTCATAATTTAGTGTAGAAGATGGGAAAAGATTTAATTTTTATAAGGTTCAACAAAAAATCGTAAATAACAATTACTCAGTTAATTTTTCATCGTTAGTTTTTCAAATTAACTGAGCACCTTGGTACGCTGAACGTCTGTACAAATCTTTTGAGACTAGCACCAAGAAGTTGCTAGCACCTTAAAGCAGTGTTCATTTCCCTATGCTCTTAAGACATTAATTAAAAACTTAAAAATGTGTTAGGCCTGCTCATTGCGGCGCTGCCAAGGGACAATTAGAAACGATAAAGATTCTTTCTCAATACGGCGCCAATATTTGGATGAGAAACATTCGAGGAGATCTACCGCTGCACGAAGCCGTTCAGTCAGGAAGAAGAGGTAGGAAAAAAACCCGAAAGGAAATTACGTTGTAGAGGGTTGGTTTAAACAGAAAACAGGTCACTTCTACATAAAATCAATAACTTCCCCGTAAACACGCTTATTTTACCCCTTTGCGTGTTTGCCTGAGTCAAAGGAAATCGTTTTAATGATTGCCATTTCGCTTAAACCTTAAAGGGATGGCAACAGAGTAGTCAGTGGGCCAAGCCACCAAATGATTTTTCTTGTAAACATTTTCACCCCACCATAATTCATGCGGTTAAATTATTTTGTTTTCAAATAAATGTAATGTTCCTAAACGGTGGCACATTTTCCAGCAAAAGGCAATTATAAACATTGAGCTATACAGGGTGTTTCTGATGAGTCTGCCATAATTGTGTTCTTTGGGTCAAACACTGTTTAAGTGTGAAAAAACATGTTTTCTACAACGTTTAGTTTCAGAGATATGGGCTACCAAACATTGGACCCTAAAACAAAGAAATATTAACACATGTGGAGTATTTAGCTTTACTTTCCAGCGTACACACATAGAAGCCCATTAAATATTACACTTCTCTACTAGATAAAGGTTCAATAAGGTTCTTAGATTGAAGACTATTATGTTACTACACATGAATGACCATTTATTATTTTAGGCTAAAATGTTTGAGAGCCCATGCCTCTAACAACCCTTGTTCTTTGACACTTTCCACCCAGTTTGACACTAAGAACGCACCCTTTAATTTTTGGACAGTTATCAGACACACCCTGTATAAAAATGTGAATGCCTCTTGAGACTCGGATATCTAGGATACGTTGACTTTAGGTTATCACGAAAGCACCTTTCTTTTGCAAAATGACGCTTGTCACCTTTCAAGCACAAGCGTCTTGTGACGTGAAAACTATTATTAGTCATGTCATTTATTAGTTTCAAGTAATGGTAATACGATACTATCATTCAAGTGTTAGTTTTTAGATTCAAAGTAATATTTTTGAAAGTTACTGGTTTTCATAAAATCCAAATCAAACTTGACTAGCATTTTCAAATGCAATAAAAAATTGCAGAAAAAAACTAAAACATATCAGTTATTACAATCAGGGATTGATATAATTTGAGAAGCAGGAATGGGAACGATTAGTATTTACTTCAGTCCGACTCATAGCCCAATATAGAGCCCTCCCTCCAACAAATAACGAAAATTTTAAATTATCTTATTGGCTCACTTAAACTACGTTTTTGGTGACGTTGTTGACGGGGACGGCGAAAAATACGCAATTCCTTTTAGCTCTGTCGCTATGACCAAAGAGGAGAGAGAAACGGAGAGAGAATCAATATAGGCAGCCGTGATCCATGCGTGGTGAAAACGGGGGTAAATCTACGGCCTGAGCGCAGCTTTCCCCCTCCCCTCATGCGCAAAGGATGTGCTTCCTAAAACTAAACGTACCGAAAATTGTTTTTACTACCCGCTATTTTCCCATTTTTCGGCAGATTTTATAAAGCGCGTTTCTATCTCCCTCTCTCTCTCCTCTTTGCTATGACCCGCCTCTTCTTTCCAGCAGGGGGTCCGGGACTTTGACGCGCGCCCAGATTACTCTGTTCTCCATTCCTGCTTCTAAAATTACGTTACAATAGATTTTTTCAACCGTTATGCATGGTAATAAAAGAATGTTGTTTGTTCATTAACATATTTCGTTCATGTAAAATACGTCATCACTAGTGTCAATTGATAAAAATAGAAACTAGACTTGATTTCACGTGATCCCTTACATGTAAAAATTATTTATTCGCTTTAACTCGTGAAATGCAAATTTAATTGGAATATTCCAAAAATATTTACAGTGAACCATAAGATCTTCAGAAATGCTACTGTTAGTTTGTGCACTCTCCAAATTTGTGTTGCCTAGGCTTTTTGCTCGTAGAACGTTATATCCTACAATATCAATATTTGCCTGTACAGAAAGAAGTAATTTTAATGAGAAAATTTATATTTAAAGACTTAGTCAGGTGGTTGCTGGAACAACTGCCTGTGGCGGTTAATGCTGGAAATAGTAACGGACGAACGGCTTTGCACATTGCGGCGGTCAACAACAATATCGAAATGTGCAAAATTTTGATGGATTTATCCGCTAATGTCAACCCTTTGATGCGAAATAGCAAGGTAATTTGTCAACAACTGTTATTGGCGAATATAAATTCCCTTATAAAATCTTTATCAATTTGCAGAGCCAATTGATGTCACCCTTGGATGCGGCGCTTCAGAGAGGGAATCAAGGTTGCGCCAAGTACCTTCAGCTTCATGGCGCTCTTCCTGCCACTAAATTACTAGAGAAACACGGAGTCAACAGGTAAAAGCTTTAACCGCTATTTGTCGTGGCGTTAAACGTAATGCGAAGTCAATCAATTGAATCGATAAACTGAGCTTCTATTAACCGAAATCAATCGTAGAAGAGTTGATCATTATATAGGAAAATAAATGGTTTCCTCGTTCAATGAGCCACCAATCAAAACATATCTTATAACAATAAATGAGACGCGGCGCCGTCTATATGAAAATAACTGGTTGGCACGTCCAAACAGTTATGTCTATTGCGAACAAATTAAACTTGGACAAGTGTATTGAATACTTGTCGGTTTTTCTCCAAGAAAAATCTGTAAACAAATCAATTGGCCTTCTCGGGTTTAGTGCCCATTAATGGGCATAATTTGTTTTTCCCTATTGTGTTGGGTCCCCAATAGAATCCACGTATTCTTATTATAACTTTCCTAAAACACAATCGCTTGTAAACCGGATAATGTAAATCGATAATGTTCAACCAGTTTCCAATTGAATTTGTTTCTTACCTATTGACCAGAAGGGTGTGGCTTTAAATGACGGCACACCCTAAGTTTAGTAGAGAGGTTTTCACCCCTTTGACTAATTCCTATTACCAAATATTTATTTAGGCAATCGATTTCCCTTCCATTGGTTAAATGCGCTCAATACCAATAGACTTTCAATTAACCAAGCGGTAGGACTATTCAAAATAAAACTCCCATTGGTTTTTGTAGGGTGTTCTCTGCTTATAGTGCAATATCGATTTAGCGTTTTTCATTTTAGCGTAAGAACTAGCACAAATGACATATCCGCAAAAATTAAATAAATGAATAAATAATTACTTTCCTGTAACGTTTTCATGAAATAGAGCTTTCCTGGCCAGCATCGAGACAAGAAACAGAGTTCCTGTTCCAGAAATGAAAATTAGGTCTCCCTCTGATCATGAACTTACACAGTATGTTCCACGAAATACCAGAACCGAAAGTTCAGCCCAAACAGATATCCACAGATACTCCGGGACCGATCGGGAAAGTCAGGCCAATCAGTCGGATTTTATCCACCAAAAACACGTCTCTGTCGAAGTGCATCGTAGTTTAGATAGTGGTGAGATAACGGAAGCTCGAATCGAAAGAACAACTTACCGCAATCAATCGCCTTTGGAAGACAACGATGATCACCAAAAGACGGAAATGACGACTGAAGGTGAACCAGAGTCTTTACGCGATCGAGAAACCAGCGCGGAACTAGGCTTCGCCTTGGACGATAAAGACTCCGAGCTCTTTTCCTTGCAAAATATTGGAGAAGAAGCCAGAATTATGGCCATCAAAGATGAAACGCGTCGACTACAGAAAAGAAATGGGTCTAATAAGTTCGGAAGAAATGGAGCTAAACACAAAGTAGAATTCGAAAGCATTAAAGGTGATGGGAACGAAAGCGATGGAGATATGCCAAATGATTCGATGACCGAAGTGGAAGGATCCTACGCTGCTCCGTTGCGGGCTAGAAGAGCCAAGAGTGAAAATGCTCTCCGAAAAAGAATAAATCGAGACTCGAGACAAATGGGTCGTGAAAATAAACAACGATCGTCTAGCGAGCCCAGGTCTAAAGTCAATTACGTACGAGTTGTTAACGGAAAACTAGAACCCTATTACTTGAAAGACGACCGCGTTTTGACCATCGAGATAAACGAGAATCAAATGCCCCCTATCATTCCAAATGTCGCGAGACAAAGAAGCCACAACCAGAATCAATTAATGAAACTGAAATCCGATCAGTTTGGGACGGGTACCACTTCTGGAGCGGAGAATTCCGTGATCTCTCCCAACTCTAGCGTCAAGAGCACGGAATCCAATGCCACGACCGTCAAAGATTCCGGTTTTAGCGACTACATCGAAATGATACAGTCAAACAGGTGTGAAATTTCTTCCGAAGGATCAACAGAAACACTAGCGCCTCAGAATACCGATCGTTTCTGGACGAGCGATAGCGCTGCAGATATCGTGGACTTCTCTAGGAGGAGGCGGGTCAAAAGAAGACCATTTAAAGTTGATGATCTCCGAGAAACGAGGAACTATGGAGACGAAAAAGGTTCGGACATTGTTACGGAGTATAAAAACGCGGGACCAAGAGTTGCCGAGAGATTGCAGAAGGATAAGATTGGTAGCGTCAATTTGAATCAAGTGAAATCGAAAATAGATACGGGCTTCTATGGTAGGCGAGCCACGACCATTCCTTCCAGGGAACGTGCCAGAGTAGTCAAAGTGATACGGCCAGCTTCCGAAAGCCAGAAATACGCAAACCCAGAGACGATCGCGCAAGAAGTGCAACAATCTCTCAGAAAGTAAGCTCTTAAAGATATGATGGAACAAGATAGTTTACAATTCACAAAAATTTTACATGTTTTTCATTGAAAGGTTTGAGCTGGAAAGGAAACTCTTTCAGGAGTTACAAGACTTGAAACGACAACAAATAAGAAGCGGGAGAGCTAACGAGGCCTTCATGGTGAAGCGCTTAGTCGACAAATTCCGGAAGGAAATCTTTTGTCCAGGAATAAAAGATTTTGAGCCGCCATATAGCTACAGGAACTTTGAACGATATCTCTACGGTAATTTCTTTTTGAAGAGAAAATAAAGCCTGATAACAACCAATTCTGGTTAGATAATGAATTATCGTTAAATTAAGCATCGTATTTTGCATTTTTGGATGTGATATAGTGGTTCCAATTATTCCAATGAGAAATCTTAATTTTAAACAAATCGTTCGTGATAAAACTGTTAGAACTTAAAAATAATTTGAAGTAAAATACGTGGGTAGAGCCTTTTCGCTGTTGTTCGAAAAATCATAGAAAATAATGTATATTTACAATCGGAAGCATTTATCCATATACAATATTAAAGGAGATACGAGTAATTACGTTTTCTTGTTGCATCCTACGAGGTGGGCTTCTCTGTAAAGGTTACAAAAGAGGGCTATGAAATTCGATTGGACGACTAGTAGTAGCACCTTGATGGTCAAGTCCATTTGACTTCTCTAGCTTTCTTTCGTCATCTTCGCATAGAGACCTCACTCGTAGGGTCCAGCATGAAAATTCAATTACTCGTGTCTTTATTAATATTGTAAATGGATACATGCTTCAATTAATTTGACATATACATTATTTTATATGAATTTTTGGAATGTAAAGAAGAAATTACTCCCTGGGATTTTATTTTCTTCCAACGGTTTTGAAGTAGATTCTACCAAGATCTCATTCAATGGAATGAGATCTTGATTCTACTAATAAATTAGACCCATAAGGAGCCGACAAAAATCTTATTCTCAGGCTTCACTTTCTCCTTAAGGAACTTTAAGATGAATAGTGCGTAACCGTCATTTTGAGTATTAAATTTTAAATTATAGACGTATTGCGACAACTGTCAAGTTCCAACCACGGAAAAGTGCCCAAGTTAAAGGTACGTAATTAGTAATTTCTTTATAACTGAAGCTTATTCCTTATTAGCCCGTTTAGAAGCGTGGCGTCTTGACGAGTAGTTTTCTCGCGTCCTTTGCCATCGTCATCAATCTTAACGGGGAAACGCTCGCTCAGAGCTACGCTTCGAAACGGGAAAAAATATTGGTGGTAAGCTTTAGAATGGAAGGCGCGTAACGTCGGTTATTTTATTGTGGTTTATTTAAAAAAGAAATTATTTCCAAAGTTAATTAAAAATCTGCCCAAATTAAATGATATTAGAGTTTAAAAGAATAAAATTCTTTTTGGAAAGATTTGGATAAGAGACGTTGAATATGAGCGTAAACTTCCTGAAGTGACATGGCAATCAAACGTTTTACCGGTACATGTAGTTACAGGTTAGTTAAAGCTAAAAACTTCTATGACATGTTAAAAGGTACCAACGGAGATTTACATTCTTAAAACGCTTAAAAACGGGACCAAGTTTTCGCGCACTGAATGAAAAGACTAATAGATTGGCTGACGAAGTAACGTATCCAACTTTTAATCTTTCATTGTCTAGCCAGTACAAGAAGTCAGTCTGAAGAGCGCCCTAATCCAAGAGAACGACCTAACAAGTCCATCACAATGCGTCATTCGCACCTACAAATGCACCCATGCTTCTGAGGCTTACAGCGGATATCCTGGTAGGCCTTTCTGACAAAAATCGTCTAACACTGTCTCTCTGATGTCTTTGGTAGGAATAGTTTCCTAGTAGATGGCATGTATTTGCACTGTGACGCCCTTTGAACCGCATGCTTTGGCCACAAACTTAAAATTCAAGAGCTTTTTTCTCGATAAATGGGCATTAAGAGATAAGTTTCGTGACAATCAGTTTTCTTGTCAATAATCTTGAATATAAAAATTTGTGTGTGAATGCCGCTAGCTTGTGGCATCATTCACCACGCATTTCTTTATCTATTACGGAATAAATATAATTTAATTTTTTCACTTTGAAATTCGCAGCAGCTTCAGCCGAATCAGTCTTCCATAATAAAAATTATACCAAATTACCAGCAATAAACAATGCCAACAAACAGTTGGAAAACGTAGGATCTAACAGTCAAGAAGACGGGGCTTTACCATCAAAACCCACCGAAGGAACTGGTAGCGCCGCTTTGAGCAAAGCTACGCCGAACCATCGCTATTCAATGTCAAAACTTCACGAGAAGCGAACGATATCGTCACTCCAAAAAACGACGAAGAACGAAACCAAACGAGAAAAATTACCCTTAAAAAGACCACCGCAACCGCTTAAGATGACTTCCAAAGGCGTCAATGCCCAAAAAAGTAAATCGATGAAAAGTAACATCATGACCAACCCACCTAATGGATGGATATCGAGCACGAAGGTATCGCCAAAGTTTGGCAAGCCAAATCAGAAGCTGACGAATAATACCAACGCGAACGCGACTCCTAATGATGATGATAAGAAAGAGAAGAAAGTTAAGATAACCAGAGATCGACGTGATTCTTTGGATGAATATTCGAAAGAGATGATTCTAAAGGACACGACGGTTGTTTTGGACGAAATACTTTCCAAAGTAGTGAATGACGTGGGAGCTGGAAATCCTTCAGATCAAGTAGTTAACAACAAGGACAATCCGTACTACAACAGCGATTCAGGATCCCTTCCGATTGAAGGGAACAACTCTGTAGAGAGCAAGCATCCGGTTTTGACATCGCTTACAACTATGTTCACTTCTCCCATTCGATTTATCAAAGGTTTCGAGAATAAGACACAAAACAGCAAAGACAACAAATTAATTGAAAAATTGGACGCAAGATTGGACTTAAAAACGGTGAGATAAACATTACCTTTACATAAAAAACTCTTTGAAAATTGAAGAAATTTACGCCGCTTGATTTAGGCAGATACAGAAGGAACTTGTTCGATATACAGAATGTTTCTGAAATATTATAGGGTGTGTTCTTTGAGTCGAAACTGATTCGAAAGTGTCAAAGAACAGGGAGTCTACAACATTTATAGTTACGGAGATATGGGCTCCCAATAATTTTTCCTCTAAAACAAGGATATAGCCACACATTTTTAATAAGACCTATCACCCTTCTATAGCCTTCAATCCAAGAATGAAATTCAACCTTCATCCAGCAGGAGCGTGCGTACGCTGAAAAGTAAAACTAATTACTCCACCTGTTAAGGAGTCCGTATCTCCGTAACTAAATGTCGTAAACCCCATATTGTCTTAGGACTAATCACGAGCCGAGCTGAGCGAGCTTTTTGAAAGCTCGGCTCGGCTCGAAAATGATCGAGCCGAGCCGAGCTGGCTCGATTAATATACATGTTTAAAAAATTTGCTACTACCAACGTCAACCTTGAGAACGACTATAAATGCCATCCCATGTTTAGGAATGTAGTGGTTAAGTAAAACCGGCTCGGTAAAAAATGCTCAATGTTAGAGACGAGAGATTATTTCCCACGCTTCATGTAAAATTACGCTATTGGTGGAGAGAATAAAGGCTAAAAGGAAAGCACTATATCAGTGACTCAGCTCGCGAGTCGTAGTGGCTCGATGCCTGTCGGCTCGGCTCGACCATAAAAAAGCCCGCTCGTTAATTAATCGAGCCGCAAAAGTGGCGGCTCGGCTCGCTCGTCACGAGCCCGAGCTGGCTCGAGCTCGTGAACAGTCCTAGTTTGACCCAACGAACACACCCTTTGAATTTATGGCAAACATATCAGAAACACCCTATATTCTAAACTCAAACACGCATCTTTTTTCAGCCAAACTATATTCTAAACTCAAACACGTATCTTTTTTCAGCCAAACTCTTCCAAGAACGACGCAACGGTCTCCAATTCGAGTTCAAATCGAGAAGGTAGCGCCGTTCCATCAGTGGTGTTGGAAGCCGTTTGTGAAAATTTGAACAGTGATGCGAAACCAGATGATTTGGTAACAGTACAAGTTTCGACGGAAGGTGACGAGTATAGCAAATTGAGTCAAACTCTAACGGTGCAAGAGCTAATCAAAGCTACCCAAAGTAAAATTTTACGCGAGAAAGAGTGGGAATACCCGGAAAAAGGTTGTCCCAAAGTAAAATCCGCCACGGAACCATTCACTTTTGAAATCAAACACGGCAAGGAAAAGAACATCTACAAATTGCCATCTGATAAATTCCAAGAGAGCAAGAAATATCAGATTACGTTTGTCATTGGAAGACAAAATGGAAACTCCAGCGGCGGCACTCTTAAAACTGAAAACACTGAAGTCATATGAACGATACTCTATCTGAGAAACAACCCTCGCTAGATTGATGACATCCACTGGTTATTTTCGTACAGAAGTTGGCTATTCATTTAAACATTTTGAGGAAAACTGTATATTATTTTAATAGGAATAGGTCTATTATCTCTTTTTCGATGAAGACCTGGTACAATACGACCAAATTCATAGACAGGTCTACGCATAGTTTGGATTGTTTTTTTTTAACTATTTAGATTAATATTTTAATATAAATTACAAATTGTTTTTAAAAAGCACCGCAAAAATATAGTAAATCGAAAAACGTAAGTGAACTTTCTACAGCCAAAATTATTTCATATATTACTGTTGAATGGAAAATTTTGTAGTCAAAGCCTATACAGTCAAGTGTCGATGCAAACGTATTTCAAATCCTTTCCGCTATGCAAGCTAGATATTATAATATTAAAGAGGGAAATAACAAATTGCGGCCATCCTCAAAGTTAAGAGAGATTATAAACGATTTAAACCATGGCGCCGTCTGATTTTCAATTGATTCCTTATCATTATAATAGATCCTATAAGAAGGTAAAAAGCTTTAACGTTAGAGAATTCATATCAATATTGTTGAAAAAGCCGAATAGTACGTCTTGATACTATATAAAGCCAAGAAGTTATATCAGTATCTCAGAGAGAAGGTATAAGATGCCTTTTGTATTCGCGCGCCATAGTCCCAGTCCCCCTTTCAAAATACAAGGGGGGACGTAAAAGGAGGCGCCGGGCTATTTCGCCTCTCCTCAGTCGGAAAATACGTAATTTTCGGCGTCGCGCTGACGTGAGTTTTCAAGAACCAATGAGATGCTGGTTGTAATTTAGAGACGGAGATTAACTCCGGACCTACGTTTGGACTGGAGATAAAGCTGGAAATCTGGCGAATTTATACCTTCTCTCTGAGATACTAGATATAACTTCTTGATAAAGCGGAGAGCCAATAAAAGACTTATGGTTCGCTTCACAATGGTACAATCAACGGGAGAATCCAGAAGATTGACCAAGTGGGGGCTGAGGTTTAATGAAGGAAATTAGTTTGATGGCACCACGTATTTTATTTTTTTAAAGATTAAACTAGAATTTCTACAAAATATTTAATTTGTAGAATTTGTTTAAGCTGCTTTAGTTAAAAATTCTGAGCCTAGTATTTAAAATTCAAACAATATTTAAAATCCAAATATTTCTAGTATTTAAAATGGAAAATTCAAATATTCTTTTGAAGTGTTTAAAATTCAAAAAATCAAACATTAATTCCTAGTGTTAAAAATTCAAAAAATCAAATATTAATTTCTAGTGTAAAAATTCAAAATATCAAATATGAATTTCTAGTGTTTAAAATTTAAATATTATTTTCTAGCATTTAAAATACAAATATTTTAGGTCGTCTGTGGTTTAGGTGCTAGCTTAATCTTCAGACTGATCAGCTTAGCTTAGCAAAGGCTAGTTTTGGCTCATTCCTCGTGGACGAGTTCCGATTGATTCCTGCCTTTGGCAAGGTAAAAATTGGTGTTTAGCCAGCATGTTAGAGACACTACGGGAGCTCAAATGTTTACTAGTTTTTAAAATTGAAATTTGGTTTTCGAGTATTTAAAAATTATAATTATTTCTTGATATTTCTATAAAGACGGCTCTGTAGCCTAAAATATTGGTATCAACTGATTTGATCTGTAACTTAACGGTATAGGCCGGGCCATTTTTATTTTTAGTGGTTTTGTAAACACAAAATTGGTTATAAAATTTCAGTTCTGAATAAGACCTAGTGACAAGGAATAAAAGAAAATCAGCTGGTAACGCTACAGTCGGACGCATACAAATGAAATGGTTGGTTCAAAAGCCAGCACTCCCCCAATAACAAGCAAATCTGCTATTTAGTCCTTGTCAATTCTGCAAGCGCTGAGCCTCTGAAGCAGCGATTGGAGCTCAACAAAACACAAATTAGCCTTTCCCTTGTTATTTATTATATAAAAATATTATTATACATAAGATTACCACAATCCAGAAGTTAATGAGCCGAGGAAACACCTAATGGCGTTTTTCTTACGGTCCCTCTGACCTGATCCCAGAAACCATTAACGCAACGTATTTTTGAAGGCTCTAGGGGCAGTTAGAGTAGCCGCAAGTAAAACACCATACAAAACTAATTTGATGCAAAGAGGGAGAGTAGTGCCTACCCCCTCCTTAATCTGAAAAGGCGTGATAAGGTTCAACTGTCCTTTAATTATACCCCTAGATCCTACTATAGTCGAGGGGTGGAGTTAATTGGACCGCTAAGCTTAGCAAAGGCTAGTTTAGGCTCCGCCTTCATGGACGAGTTCTGGTTGGTTCCTGCAAGGTAAAATTGGTGTGTAAAAGATTAGCCACCATGTACAAGTGCGAAAAAGGAGCCGACATTTGCTTCGAGTCTATTTTAGTTGTTGTTTAGGTATTTGGTGAAATGTTCTTAAATAAATTGTAATTATTTCACTCTATACGGGACTTACGAGGTTACCGCCCCCTTTTCGGAGAGTTGTTCTGCCAAGGCTACAGAGCGCGTTCGACGACAGGCAATGTCAGCCACTAACTAAAGGCCGCCGACAGGTTATGGCAGCGCCCACAGAAAACCTCTCGTAAATCCCGTATAGAAGAAGGGGCTTTCCGCTAATAAAACGTTCACTTTTTACACTGGTTATATTATGGTGGCTCACTTTCAATCGTGGTTTCTGTAGATCTAACACCAGAAATGATGAGATTTATATCATCTATTTCTGCTAACACTAGAATGCTATTAAAAATAGTTTAATTTAATGGTTAATTCTAGTTAAAATGAAATTAAACATGGAAAAGATTAAGTTTCCATGCTAGAATAGATTAATACGAAGCATTTACCTAAGAGATCGGTATTAATCAGGTAAAATTAATAATTTTGGCCAGCGAAATTTTTGTACAATATCTATAATGGAGTGTTATGATTGTACGCGACTTACAGAGAATAAAATTCAAGTCAATTGTTAAATGAGAAAAGTGTTTTAATCATTAAAGAAATGATGTACATTCTTTACAATACAAAATGTTTGCTATTGCTAAACAACTTCAAATGAAATAATCTTTATAGTTTAAAAAGGAGCAAAGGGAGAAGTGCCAGAACCGATTTATTTCAAATCGTAGGTTTCCCATTAGTTACCACGCACTTGTCAAAAGAAAGCCGCTAAGCCTTAGTCCGCTTCAAAAGCAACCCAATTCAAACATTGCCCCGTAATACAAAAGACAATTTCTCTAAATAATAGGCTTGGCTGCCATGATGCAAACAGTGCGTTTTCTAATTATTAACTACGTTAATTAAGCATAAAGATCTTCTTGACCCTTTTTATTATCCAATCGAAGTTTATTTAAACTAAAATGAAATGAAATGTATTATAATCTTTAAACGGATTTGAAAGACTTACTTCCTCTGAAAACCCGGCGTTTCTATAGAAATCTTTCCCTTTCAAACCACTTAAAGACTATAAAGCATGCTTTTAGGATTATAATTAAATTGTCGCGGGAAAAAGAAGTTAGCATTAATGCTTTTTTTTAATATAATGGCTCTTTGGCCAACAGACAATATATGGAGTTGGAATAAAGCCCTTTTCCTTACTGTAAATTTTCGTACAGCTAATAAGCTGTTTCAAGTCTTTCAGTCTAGTCGCTGTTACAAGGTGTGGAAAAAGCTGGCTGGCGATTTACTATGAAAACCGAGAGTGATTAGTGATACCTTTACACGATGGAAGAACTTAACTTTCAGCTCTAGTCTTATGACTTAAAAGCCAAGTTGATATTCACAAATAATTCTACACTCTTAGTTAAACAAGCTTGAAAACACCGGGATTTTCCATAAAATACAGGAGCCAGCTCTTCAAAACATTTTATCAACGCATTGCAAGCGATAACTAACGATTAAAGTGTTAGCGTTTATCTCGCACGTTAATATCTGATTGTGTAAGTGCGGGAGGTATAAATCAGTTATAGCAGTCAATGGTGCCCTTAAATCTTGAACACAAGCGGTGTTACCCCATTGATTCCGCTCTTGCTAATAAACCAACAAATGGAATCAAAATCATCACGTGAGTGACCACTAATCAACGATCTTGGTTAACTTATTAGCGTGGTAGTTAAAAACGGAAAAAAATCTAATTCGACCCCTTGTTGTTTCATTAGCACAAGGGAAATCTTCAGACCACAACTGATTTTCCTTCGAGATATAATGGTACCAAGGACTCTTCACTTATTTATGGCTCGCGGTTATTAATTAGCGAGGTTGACACTAATCCTTTAAATGATAGTTACCACTTCAGAAGTTACAATAACTTAATAAATGTTTTTTTGAGAATTTGCCCCACAGCCCGATGGTTCCGAAGTTGCCAATGACTATACAATAAAAAAAAAGCCTTATAATACATAACTCTTTGTCTTTAATGGTAAAAAAAATGGTTATGTCCTTAATCGTAAATAGGCTCAAATTCTTGATCGCCAATGGGGGCATCAAGTGGCTTTCCACTTTCCACAATAGGCGTAATCTTATCCTCGCTTTCTGTTTGCATTGGCAATTCTTTTGGTTCAGTGGGAATGCTTTCTTTTTCAGTTTCCATATTACTAACGCGATTATCTAACAGACTCGAACCATTATCTTCAACTTGCGTTAAAGATTCCTTTTCACCCTCTACTACCGTCGCGGGTTCATCAGTTATGATGGGATTAACAACAGGGTCAGCTTCTTCCTTGAGAGTCAAGGTCCTGTCACCATCAGCCGCAGCAACTGCCTCTTCAGCCGAGGGTCCTAAGTTTTCCTTGTCGTCTTTAACTGGTTCAACAGTTTCTGTTTCGTCCTCATCCTCTCCACCATCTTTATGGTACAGTTCGTCAATCTCGGCCAATTGGGCGAAAATGTTTTCTTTTTGCTGTCTAATATTTTCTGTGGAAGTAAACGAATGATCATACGTTGGTCAAAATGTAAAACGCAGAAATATCAAGTAAGCTTAAAAGGAAATAACTGAAATGGTCAGACAACCATATATCACGGAGCTGTATTGAAGGAGTAGAGACTCGTAGCTACTACTAAAAAAGCTAGACATTATTTGTCCACAAAAAATGGGTATGAATTTTGACCCTTCCTCCAAACCTAGACGTGAGCTAGACAAAGATGGCATGAGACATTAGCAATTTAATTTCAGCTACCTAAGGTTTTTGACATGACGAATTTTAGAAATAGATTTCTAAAAACTTTCAAAGTGTACCTAATTAGCAAAGACTTACACCAGGGATAGATGTAATTTTGGAAACAAGAATGGAGAACGGTTAGTATTACTTCAGTCCGACTCATAGCCCAGTATAGAGCCCCTCCCTCCAACACGTAACGAAAATTTTAAATTATCTTATTGGCTCATTTAAACTACGTTTTGATGCCGTCGCTGACGGGAACGGCGAAAACAATTAATTTTTACCGCTGTCGCTATGACCCGCCTCTTCTTTCATACCGCCCCACCCCCGGTCCCCGGAAAAGGGCAGCCGGGACTTTGACGCGCGCCCAGATTACCCTGTTCTCCATTCCTGCTTCTAAAATTATATCTATCCCTGCTTACACAATTCAGCTCAACCCATTCTCCCATATTGGATGTTCGGCAACAAAAGCCTGGGTAGCGTTGGGTTTAAATTTTATTATGCTCTATTTTTCCTCGCGCAAGCATGGCGTAGAGATCGCAATAAAAGTCACAAAAGTGAAAAGGTAAGCCCTAACAGTTATACTGTAAGTTCATAAGATTTGTTCTTTAAGTTTGTCCATGAACCTTCAATCTAGAAGGACCAGAAACTGGAAGGTTTTTATCTGCTTACCAGGGTGGGAAATAAGAATTTATTTTAAACTGGACATTGGGCAATTGTTAACCCGGTCATTTGCCCAGTGCCACCGCTGGATCCGCCATTAAGATTCGGGTCCATTATATAGGAAGGTTCATGGTTTGTCACTGGTTACTGAGAGCTTGTCATTAAGTGACGTAGGTGAAACGTCATAGACTCTCGTAAAGCTACGCCTGGTGAAGCGCTGTCAAAGGCTTAGTACAGTCACACTAAAAACTAAGATAAAACCGCGTGTAGTCATTTCTGGCTTGTCATTCTCGAACTTGCTCTAAGTAAGACTTTAGCATTACGAAGGAAGGGGTGTCTCACACATATGGAACATATCTTATAAACTTATGGTTATACTCGTGTTAAACTAGCTCTAAGCAGGTCGCTGGAACAATAATGCAGGGCGACCACAACAAAGCCTTGAAAAAAATATGGGAAAATAGGAAATTTACAATTGATTTATAGGAAATTATAGGAGATGTTTCATTAAAAAAATAGGATATTTGCCATTGAAAAAATAAGAAAATATAGGTTTCAAATGATTTGGAATTAATAAGACATGATTTTCAATACATACTGAAACAGTATTAAACAATTCAATTTAAAAAGATTAAAAAAAATTCGATAGCCAGGTACCTCATGGAAATGACGGAATACTAAACTCAGGGCCCGATTAAGCAATTTTGCACACGCGGGCCGAGATAATGTGCGCCCCCTTAAGTCGGAAAAAAAGGAACAGCAAATGTTCCTTAGGGGAATAGTTTAACTCAATGCGCCCGCAACAATCCTTGCGCCCGGGGGCCAGCACCCCTCGCTCCCACCCCTTTAATCCGGTCCTGACTATAACATACTCAAAGGGCATCTCCCTATCTCTGGAACAACCAGAGTTACGAGCCTCCAAAGTTGGGGGTAATCATGCTATTCCTATGGAGGGGGTATGTTAGTGAACATTTTGCTTAATTACTCGGCCCCTGTTTACTCGATGCCCAAGTTTTTAGTATGGTTGGATGGGGGGGCTATATAGGACTATAACATAATCAAAGACCATCCTCGTATCTCTCTTAGAACCAGAGTTATGAGCCTCCAAAATTGGGTGTAATGCTGTTCCTATGGAGTGTATGTTTTTGAAAATTTTTCTCAATTACTCGGCTCCTTTTTACTCGATCCCTAAGTTTTTAGTATGGTTGGATGGTGAAATCAATGCGCCCCCAACAAGCCTTGTGCCCCATCGGCCTCCCTTTTATTCCGGCCCTGACTAAACTAAAACTGAAAACACGATCTGAAGCAGACAAGTTTTTTTAACTCTATTTTTGCCGCTTCCACATAACGTTTTCCATGGTGTAATATTATCGGAGTGCGAATTATGTTTCCTTAAAAGTGCCCTACATTGCAGCTAAGTTTCCTAAATAATAGTTCCATGGTGGCAGGCTGGCAGCATGGATTTATAATGCAAGCTAAACGTTAGCTTGCATTATTAATCCTTGGTGGCAGAAATGTAAAACTGCATTCATGTCTGTCACACTTCAAATTTTTGAGTGACATCTACTAAAAACAACAGTGAGCGCGCGCAAAATGTGAAAAAATTTCGAAAAATAGGAAAATATAGGAAAATTGACTAAATTATAGGAACTAATAGGAAGGTATCGAAAAAATAGGAAAAATTATAAAATATAGGAATTGTGGTCACCCTGAATAATGTTGACACGAGCTTGACATTGAGTTGAGAAAAGTACCACTAGAGTAGGCTTTGCGTTAACTTGCCTATTGGGGTACGTGGGACTGGGACACTTTTGAAAACATCGGGACAGAAGGGACAGCTACCATGTTTATCACGCGATGGCGTCGCCATCTCGAAGCCTAGATAAGAAATGTATAAATACATGTATTCTGGAAATCAGTCAAATTTCCCGCCTTTTCTTTTAGTTCCCTTGGTTGCACCGGGATGGATGGCGCCACAAGCGCGTGATATAGTTAATTGGGTCTTATATCCAAGCGGATGAAAGGCCACTCTAGTGGAACTTTTCTCAACTCGATGGAGCTGGATGCAAAATAATCCGTTATGGATGCTAAGTATTTTGAGACGGGGTGGGAAAGAAAGTTTCTTGAATATCCTAGCCCTAGCAGCAGCTACTATCTCTAATAGGAAGTTATAAAAAAAAGTTGGACCAAATATTACGTGTCCTATGACGTCCAAATTGAAATCCAGCCTAAATTGGGCGCCGCCATCTTTAAAATCGGCAAAAACGATTTATTTTGCCCAGAGATGGCGCTATATCTATTTCCGTTTTGGTCCAATAAATTGGGGGAATTAAGAGGGGAATCAAGGAATAATTCGGAACATGTAGTTGGCGATAGCAATACATGGGAAACCCGGTTACTGAACAATCCCTAGCGTTAGTTAATCCATATGTGGAACCATTCAGCCTCCGGTGGGACGCTAGAAAATGGGGGTGGAATACAATAAAAAATTGCGGGCGGTCTTCCTGATTCATCTGACGTAGGCCACCCTCCATTTTTTCGCGTATTCTACCCTCACTTCTAACGTCCTGCTAGAACTATGCGTGCCGATTTCAATCTGATCATGCATCATCCTTGTGAGCATGGATAAAGAATGCGCGTGAGGAAATTTGTTTTCACGCTACAGGATCGGCAACTCCCTATCTCGAACGACAGCTTATTCTGTATATACTCTGTTACAACGTCGGTTGTCAGCACGTGCAAAGCTATTTCTCTATGTAACTTAGCTTTGTACGTGCTGTCAAGAGACAAAAAACTTCAGGTTCTTCAGGATTTAAAATATCCGCGAGTTTTTTAGCTCGAGTGAACGGACCTCTATTCCTTAATTTCAAATACGTGTAGTAGGCTGTAGGCAATTTCACACGTATTTGAAACTAAGGCCTAGAGGTCCGTGCATTCGAGCTAAAAAACAACTTCCGGATATTTTAAATCCTGAAGATCCTGAAGTTTTTTGTCTCTTGACAGCACATACAAAGCTACGTTACATAGAGAAATGGCTTTACGCGTGCTGCCAACCGACGCTGTAACAGAGTGTATACAGAATATTCTGTCGCTCGAGATAGGGAGTTGCCTATCCTGTAGAGTGAAAACAAATTTCCTCACGCGCATTCTTTATCCATGCTTGTGAGTATGAGAGATTTTCAGCGGCCCTATTAATTTTTTTAAAGCAATTACCATCTTCAGAATTTGTTGCAAAATGGACTTTGGCTTGGCGACCCTAACACAACTTTGAAAATTGAATATAATTTAATAAGAAAGTTTCGGTGAGTTATCTCCATATTTTTACGCATATTTTAACACCCCTAATCAATTTGCCTTATTCCTGATCAGCGCCACCCACCCATAGCGGCGACTTTGAGTACTACTGTAATCGGCAAGCCAACCAGATGTCGCTAAAAATCTGGTGACGTCACTGACGGGCACTCCCGGGGTCTGACCAAAAATTAGCACGCTTTAAAGCTCGTTGAAGTTAATTTCAGCGTCATTATTTGAATTATATTATGAAATGGGACTAAATCAGGCTCCAAACTTCTTTGTCGACGATATCCAACACTTACCTAAAGGTAAAAACTTGTTTTATGGCGTTTTTGGAGCTTTTAAAGTAGCGCTACTCGCTAAGCCTTGGCGTGCTACCTTAAATTAAATAAAGCGGGCCAATTTTTGGTCAGACTCCGAGGCTGCGTTCATTAACGCTCAACGGAGGCTCCGTTGAATGCGCATTCGCCACTGAACAATTTTAGGAACTTCCGGTTTGACGTCACGATTGTAAGCGGAGGAGAGGCATCGAAGTCACCGGCTATAAGAGCCGATTACTCCGTTGAGCAACGCAATTTGTGACGTATCGTATCAGCAATGGCGGAAACTTATCTCCCTGAAGGATTTCGAGAAATTAATTTGACGGATAATTTCGGCAATGTTTATAAAATCGGTTTAGCAGCGACTGAATGCGAAAGAATGTCTGATAGAGTTTTATGAAATTTTTTCGATTATATCTATGAAGCTTAAAACGTTATTGGGTTTTAAAGTTTAAGCCTTGGCTAAGTTACTGGTCAGAGTTTTCTCCTATTTCAGTTAGCAGGCCCTCGCATATCCATTTCCATGAACAGTAAGCAGACGACACAACGCAAAGTTTGCAAAAAACCGTTCAGTAGCCTAATACAACGGAGCTCAACGCGTTTGGTCTCCGTTGAGCGTTACAGAACGCACACCGAGAGTGCCCGTCAGTGTCGTCACCAGATTTTTAGCGACATCTGGTTGGCTTGCCAATTACAGTAGTTCTCAAAGTCGCCGCTATGGGTAGGTGGCGCTGATCAGGAATAAGTCTAATTAAAAGTAACTGTTTTTTCTACTTCATCACCCCTTTAAACGTAGTCACATTGATATTATAATGAACTGGAGTTTAACATTGGTTTAAATGGAGCTGCTAATTTGCAATGGCAGTTGAATGGAACAAAAAAAAAAAAAAAAATTATACGAGCGTAAGTTTGTACTTTACGAACCTAGAATTCGTTCTCGAGATTCCGCGAACCTTTTTTCACTTTCAGGACAGGGTTTTTTTGGTTTGTAGGCGACAGATGGAGCACACTTCGTCATGATAAAATTCAGCAACAACAGCTGATTCTTTTCCCATTCATCATGCTTAATAAAGGAAATATACAAGAATTATGATAAAATTTAAAAGAAATAACAATTACAAATGCTAAGACTAAGACTAAGACTAACCAATTGCACAATTTCCAATTTCTGTTCAATTCTGCGCATTTGAGCTTGTTTCTCTCTCCTGGTGAGAAAGAGACCTTGCCTTTCCTTGCGCATCTCTTCCTTCTCCTTATTGGCGGCTTCTTCCAACTTCTGTTCAATTTCCGCTCGCTTTTGGAACTAATTAAAAACACTAACTTTTAGTATTTAATAAGATTTTAAACAGCAAATTAAAAGTAATAAAGTTTTTGTTCAACAGGCTGAGGGCAGCTAGCATTCATAAACAATTTTGTAATATTTATTAATTAAAGTGTTAGAGTCACCAAAAATCGCTATTTTTAAAACTAAAAGGTTTTATTCCCATCTGAAAGATCAAATCTTTCTGATTCAGAATATCAATTTATATATTGCATTATAACTTTTCAAATGTTATTAAACCCCGGCTTTCGGAACCTACTCGCAGAATTTTTTAAAATTATTTTGACAGTTAAATTTCGCGGTACCCCTGGTGACGTCACGATTGGAGCGCGCGTGAACCGCGACTCCGCAAGTCCTATTTTTTTTTATTGATAGGTGGTGCTTTCAAAGTGATCGAATTTGACGCGCGCGCTATGTTTAAAAACTAGGCTTAGCTCTCGTAATGAAATCTGTCTCGCGCTGGTCAACCTCTTATGACGTCACCAGGAGTATATTTATAACTTATTCCGTCTTAATGAGGTATGTGAAATATCAATTTTCCTTTTCATATTACAAAATGAATAAATTTCTAAGACTTTTTTCTTTGGATCTACTGTTATTATAACCCAATTGATGTTTTAAAACGAAAATTAGCCACTTTTCAAAAAACGTGGCACTAACACTTTAAAGTGTTAGTGACATAATTTCCGTCATCCACAAACTTAAATTGCGCTAAAAATCCTTCAAAAATCTAGTTTATTATTATATGTTTACTTTTTTTATTTGGTTTCGTAGCAATTTATAAAATTGCAATAAAAGTATTGTGTTTGGAAAAGGCCTAGATAAAGTTTTGTTTCGTTTGACGACGTAGTAAGGAGAAATTTTCTCTCTAGATGTCGCTCACGTGACGCCTGTCTCAGCGCCGCGTTAAGCCTATTTTATTCAGATTCGCGCGGCATTGGTATACTTGGGAGTCTTGGGCGCTCGCGCTTGGCTTTTCCGCGAGATGCCGTGAGTGACGTAGCAAGAAGAAAAACCCGCCAAAAATCTTCTCCACAAATTTGCTTTTGCCCCCCAAATTTCAAGTTTTCGAAGCGTTTTTTTTCTGTGTTTAAATATCTATCAAGCATATTTTTGGAATCAGAAGAGTTTAAATAAAAGTAAGGTTTTCTTTAGATTTGAGATAATTTTTAAATAACGTCACTATTCCTTTAATTTCACCATTTTGATTCTCTAATTAAGTTCACGTGATTTTTTAAATCCTTTTGGATCGTTAACAATATCGTTATTTAAGTTTAATCAAACTAACGAAACATTAACTGCAAATACGCCCAAGAACACAGCGTAAAACTAATTTAAAGGGACTGTGAAATAGGCATCAACGGGCGCGTAAAAATTATCTGAAATACGTCACAGGCAATACGTGACAACAAGATACAAAGACTCCACATAGAGTGGGACTGGACACCTAGTCCTTGTTTTTCGCGAGATTCCAGCGCCAATAGGACTTTCTGAAAAAAACCAAAGGAATCCTGGGTAAAAGGTCCGACAGCAGTTCATTCGAGTCAGTTCAGTTCTAGCAGCAGCCAATCAAACCTAATTATACTAGCTCAGTACTTATGCAGGCCGCTTTCTGTCCAAAATTTAACGTCATAGTCGTATTTTTGTACATTCGAGTTTCCAGTTTCTGTTAGTTATTATTTATACTTAATTTCGTAAAATAGTGTAAATATTATCTATTTATAACAGTTAAAAAATCCGTTAAGCCTAACTATATCCCGGGGACCTTTTAAACAAGGTGCCCCGGGCTCAGAAACTTTTTCGGAAAGGCCTATTCCCGGAAGCGGTAGTTTTCGAAATAACACGAACTAAGCTTCATTGAACCACGCCTCAAATAATTTTTACCCACCCGCCGTTGCCTTCTTTATAGTCCGTTTAAAACAAAGTCCCTATGGATCACGCCACTTTAACTTTTCCCTGACTTTGTCCGCTACAGTGTGAATAGCTTGAGCCTTGATTCTGTTTCAAGAGTTACGACACTAACTTCAGCAATTTTTATTCAAAGAAAGCGGACTAAACTCTGAACTACTATTTTGTTCTTCACGTGTCGCTCAGGACATCACAGCGATGACAGAAGCTCGTTAGCCAATCAGGGAAGGAAATGAAATTTAAGGTTTTACAGATTTGTTAGGGCGTGTGCCATCATTATTTATTCCCTTCTGCTGATAGTACCATAAGTTTATAAGATATGTTCCTTCCATAAGTATGACACTTCCTGTAGATCGAGAGCTAGTTCGAGAACGACAAGCGAGAATTGACTACACCTGGTTTTGCAGTCCATATCCCTATTAATAAAAACTGTCATTGTAGACAAAGACTGGAAAGTGTAAAAGATAAGGTTTGAAAATGAACTGCCTGAAGTAACAGATATTAAAATTTTCACTTTTGAAGACATCATTATAAAACATCAATTATTTTAAAAAATTCTTATCTTACTTTTTTTCACCAAAATTACTTCGGGAAAGTATTTTAAAAAGGAACATGCGCGTTATTTTAAAAATACTACGGCTTTACATTTTATTTTTTATCAAAAATTTAAAATTAGGTAGAAAATTGACCCTATAACGTGAGAAAATCGTTGAGAGCTTACAAAATATAAACCGTATTAAAACTTTACAAAACGTATTCTTAAATTGTAAAGCTTTCAAAGTAATAAATATTAACGTGCTGTGTTGCTCTCAAAGATCACGATTAATCTACAGATCTTTTCGACACTAATAACTAAATCACAAAGAAAAGACCTATATTATTTTCCGCTTCGCAATATTTTCAATTTTAAAATATAAAAATTTAAACTCTTCAAGAGAAATCTTTTCAGATATCGAAGCATTTGAATCTCCTAGAATCAAATGTTAGTTGAAAGTAAAACCAGTACCAAGCTAGTATCCCTTAAACCCTTCTAGGTGACAACTACTATTGAGGACAAAATACTTGGTAAATATTGCTGAAAAATATTTCGGGAAAATGAAATTTTGGTGAAAAAAAGTAAGATAAGAATTTTTTAAAATAATTGATGTTTTATAATGATGTCTTCAATAGTGAAAATTTTAATATCTGTTACTTCAGGCAGTTCATTTTCAAACCTTATCTTTTACACTTTCCAGTCTTTGTCTACAATGACAGTTTTTATTAATATCTGTCACTTCAGTCTTCATATTAATTAAAATTCTTTAAAATATGGGAGAAAAAGTCCTAGGCCGTTGCGCGTCCATCGGTAATCTAGCTTAAATACCAGCCGTCGGTAATACGGCTTAATTACCGGTCGTCGGTAATCTAGCTTAATTACCGGTCGTCGTTAATCTAGCTTAATTACCGGTCGTCGGTAATCTAGCTTAATTACCGGTCGTCGGTAATCTAGCTTAATTACCGGTCGTCGGTAATCTAGCTTAATTACCGGTCGTCGATAATCTAGCTTAATTACCGGTCGTCGGTAATCTAGCTTAATTACCAATCGTCGGTAATCTAGCTTAATTACCAATCGTCGGTAATCTAGCTTAATTACCAGTCGTCGGTAATCTAGCTTAATTACCAATCGTCGGTAATCTAGCTTAATTACCAGTCGTCGGTAATCTAGCTTAATTACCGGCCGTCGGTAATCTAGCTTAATTACCGGTCGTCAGTAATCTAGCTTAATTACCGGTCGTCGGTATTACCAGTCGTCGGTAATCTAGCTTAAATACCATTCGTCTGTAATGTAGCTTAATTACCAGCCGTCGGTAATCTAGCTTAATTACCAGTCGTCGGTAATCTAGCTTAATTACCAGCCGTCGGTAATCTAGCTTAATTACCAGTCGTCGATAATGTAGCTTAATTACCAGTCGTCGGTAATGTAGCTTAATTACCAGTCGTCGGTAATCTAGCTTAATTACCAGTCGTCGGTAATCTGGTTTAATTACCAGTCGTCGGTAATCTGGTTTAATTTCCAGTCGTCGGTAATCTGGTTTAATTACCAGTCGTCGGTAATCTAGATTAATTACCCTTAATTGGTAATCTAGATTAATTACCCTTAATTGGTAATCTAGATTAATTACCCTTAATTGGTAATCTAGATTAATTACCCTTAATTGGTAATCTAGCTTAATTAGCCTTAATTCGTAATCTAGTTTAATAGCCTCTAATTGGTAGTCTAGTTTAATTAACTCTAATTGATAATTTATTTTAAGAACGTTTAATTGGTAAAGTACTTTAATTATTTAAATTCGTAATCTAGTTTATTTATCTTTAATTGGGAGTCTAGTTTAATTATCTTTTATTGGTAATCCAGAATAATTAGCAGGGAAAAGTTAAAATGTCCATTAAGCTAGTTTGAATTTGACTATATCCGCGACAATTTAGACCCGTGTGTTTTGATGGCGTCGCTGTAGCGGCCGCGACAACGTCACTGCAGCAATATTAAAGCCGTCTTATCTCACTATCGATAGGTCATTCCAACCAAAAGGCATTAAGAAGAAACAATCGGATTATTATGAGGCACTATACGTCAAAAAAGGCCAACATTGGTCTCGCTGATATTTCCTAATAAAACAGTGTATAAATGCTAAAATATCGCAGATTGGGGTAGTTTTTAAAATTTAAAATTAAACATACTTAAAATTAATTTTTCTCAAAAACCTTAAAAATGGTCCTAGAAAAAGGTTTAAATTTTGATATAAAACCGTTCCCAAACACAACAAACGAATATTTCATGTCAAAAAGGTGGCCACAAAATGGCTAAATTTGAAAAAAACTCCATGTTATTTCTATGGGAAAATTTAACTTTTTCACCAAAAGGGCTGATTAATTTTATGGAAATGAAAACCACCCTTAGCAACTTTATTTTTCATACAATAAACTAATGGGTGGATCTTCTTGAAATTTTAACCACATATTGAGGGCCCGAATTGTAGTTCTGTGGAATTTTTTCAAAGCAGTTAATACGATACAAAAAAAGTTATAACCAATCAAAAAATCATCCTTATACATTAAAGTCGGTATGAAGTCTTATCTAAGAGAGCTATCGCTCTCCTAGAATTTACTCTGCACTAAGCCTTTGACAGCGCCTCACCAGGCGCCGTTTTACGAGAATCTATGACCTACGTCACTTCATGATTAATCGGGTAGCAATGCCGAATCGAATAGTTTATTTCAAATCGAATACCGAATAGTTAAGCCTTGGTAAATATTTTACTACGCGATTAATCGCGAATACTTGACCCCAATGATCGCGAATACTAGGCTCAACTATTCGCGATTAATAGGGTAGCAATGCCGAATCGAATAGTTTATTCCAATTCGAATACCGAATAGTTAAGCCTTGGTAAATACTTTACTACGCGATTAATCGCGAATACTTGAACCCAATGCTCGCGAATACTAGGCTTAACTATTCGCGATTAATAGGGTAGCAATGCCGAATCGAATAGTTTATTCCAATTCGAATACCGAATAGTTAAGCCTTGGTAAATACTTTACTACGCGATTAATCGCGAATACTTGACCCCAATGCTCGCGAATACTAGGCTTAACTATTCGCGATTAAATCGGGTAGCAATGCCGAATCGAATAGTTTATTCCAAATCGAATACCGAATAGTTGGTATATTTTATACTACGCGATTAATCGCGAATACTTGACCCCAATGCTCGCGAATACTAGGCTTAACTATTCGCGATTAATCTGGTAGCAACCCTAATATTCGCGAATAGTTAATACAAAGCAAGGAGAAAAACTTTTAGAATCTCCTATATTTCAAAATACCTCTCCTAATTGGTGGCCAAGTATTTCTTAAAATTTTCCAAGGTACATGCTGGTAGTTTTTGATGGGAGACAAATAAAATTGGGAGTATACGTCGTTTACCAGGGGGCCCTACCATTACGTCATAGTTTTCGCTACCGCCATCTAGCGTCGAAGTAAAGCTTTGTAAAATTCGGTATTTTTGTCTCTTTAAACGTCGGTGTTTAAACAATGAGATAGAAATATGTATTGAACCTAGAGTTACAATTCAAATCGGCTTACAGCGAAACACATTGTTTTTATCAAGCACGTTTATCAAAACATGACAGCGCCATCTGTGAGAATTTCACGGAACCAATTACAGCTTTCACTTGCCAGGGAGCCCAGTCAGAAATTTAAATTCCTTATATAGGAAATATAGGAATTTTTTCCCGGTATTATAGGATTTTATAGGAGAAAAAAATGTGTTTTTATAGGAAAATATGGGACTAAAAATGCTCGTATATAATACAATTTTGGGGCTTAAACTATGTAGAAAAATCTCAAAAAAAGAAAAAAAATAATAACTAGGCCTAATTGGATTTTACTTGAAAAATTCAGAGGAACATAATTAAAATATAAGAAAATATAATATATAAAAAAATCCTAAGCGAGCTCCGCAATTTCGGTGTCTATTCAAATGTGATCTCGATAAAAACGGCGAAATTTTGATAAATTTGATGCTAAACTATACGACAACTTGGACTATGTCAAAAATATAGGATATTATAGGACCTTTCGTGAATATATAGGATAATACAGGACAGGTTCAAAAATATAGGATTTTATAGGAATTATAGGACCGCTGGGCTCCCTGACTTGCTAATTTGCAATCAGAAACATCGTTATGATTTTTATTTCATCTATTTATTAGATTAAAAAGGACTATAGAGTTTTTATTATTTAACTCGCGTATTTTATTTAACACGTTTAAAGAACTGCCTTGATCAGTCTGGAAAATAGCAGTGCACTTCCTCTGGTCCAAAACCAGTTTATTAATTGCTTGGACTAGTTTTTTAATTCAAAAAGTGGGGGTTACTGGTAATCGGGACCAGTTTATTAATTGCAAATTTATAGGAGAACAAAGGCTGGGACCACTGAGAGACCAGTTTATTATTTAGGACACTAGGGGGGGGGTCACTGGTCCCAAGGACTAGTTTAAAAATTATCCTTATTTCCCAGACTGGTCTTGATAGCTTGCTACGCAGATTATAGCAGCAAACTGTAATAAAAAAGTTCTTCAAGTGATTAATAGGTGGCGCCACCCGTATTTGATAAAGATTCATGCTCGACAAAAAGTGTATCGCGAAACGTCGATCTCAAGATCCCACGTTATGACTCTAGGTTTAATACATATATTCTATCTCATTGTGTTCAAAACCATCGTCTGAAATCCTTTTTCGCGGTGAATCCGATGATTTGAACATATTTTTTAATTCTCATTGGTAATTAGTAAGTTTTGAAAAATAAAAATGGCAAGTTGGGGTAGAACATGTTCCGTTCTTGGCTGTAAAAGTAGTGATAGGGATTTAAGGAAGTGGAGATCGCGGGTTTGCAAACTTCATTCTGGACCTGACAAAGGGTTAACTCTGTGTTATAAAGATTGTTGTTGTCCGCGGTAATTTTTAAAATACGGAATAAAATCAAAGTACAGAATTCGCTCACTAGATGGCGCTTACCAAAAACTACTAACATTTAAAACATCGCGTATATTTTTTTAAACAAAGTGGGTCTTTCTACTCTGTAGAGAGAGCTACAGTGCCAAGACGGCAAAGCCCTAAATTTATGGCAGTCGGTATTTGATATTAGTATTAGTAACTCTCACTTGGGTCGGGCGTCTCTCGGGTACGAATGTCAAAAACCGTTCTTTCCTTCAACTTCGATCAGAGCACCAGTTTTTTAATTTTTCGGGTTTTAGAAATGAAAGCCCAAAACGGAATCAGTTTTTTAAATCACAAAATTAAAATTGCCCAATATTCTCTACCATTCAGTCACTTAATTTTTGGTGACGCAGTGAGTCAGTGAAGTCACATCCTTAGCGTGGCTAGTAAAAGCTTCAAACTTCGTCACTTGTTAATTACTGAGCTTCGTTTGGCTTCTAGCAATTTGCCACCATGGAGCAATATCAAATGAGGCATAGAGGCATATAATGCAATTTTAAAAGAGCTTCCGTTCTCACTCCAAGAAAATTAAACCATATATATATTAATTTATATGGATGGGTTAAACCGGGGGGGGGGGGGTAAGTCGACCTTCTAACCCTTGGGTCAATAACGAGTGATTATTTGTCACGCATGTCGGGTTCCTCTCAAGTCAATAAAGGATAATTATTTGTCACACATGTCGGGTGTCTTTCCGATAAATAAAAAATGATCAGGAGTCGCGTAGCTTTATGACGACAGATCATATGATATGATCTGTGCTCATCTTGGTGTGATATGTTATTCTAACTTTAGAAGGAAAAGCACTGTCCTTTTGGCATTATTTAAAATATATTTGACAGCTGATAATTTTATTCAGTTTTAAGGCGACTATAATTAATTTTAAACATCTTTCTGACCTGATCTTTTCTCTTGGTCTCCTCATTTTGAAATTTTTGAAGAGTTCCCAGAATCATTCCAAACATCCTCCGGTTTCTAAATTAAATAAATAAATAAATATTAAAATTTATAATATCCTTGATTAAATTGTCCAGTCAAAGATAGAGGGTGCTGAGTACCCGAAGCGTCACCGCATCCAAGTGACGTGAGAGAGCTTCAATTTTATAAAACCATTTGGGATATATACGCTTAAGACCAGAAGGGGATAATAGAAGAAGGATGCCACTCTGTATCATCTTAATACATTTGTTACGTAACGTCATTCTTCCCAGGCGAAGGAGCCCTTTTTGTTTGCTCTCCCGCTTATCAAACTTCAGATGGGCATCGCACCGAGCTAGGGTCAATTCTCTAACTGTTTGGTATTTACTAAATCCTCGGCAATCAACTCCCTAACCTCGTCTTGGAGTGAGACAAAAATCCACAAGTGCGTCTTGCCAAATAGTTTAACGCAAATAGACTAATGATGAGGGAACTATTTATCGCGTATGTGATTCGGTTTAGTAACCTTGCTCCAAATGTAAAATGATGTTGAGAAGAATGACGTTACACTTATCCCGCTTTGTGCTGGTACACTTCTCTCGAAGAGAAGTATTATATACTTCTGTTAAGACGTAATTTGACTACAATTCTCATTTTCTCACCTAAGATATATTTGACTACAACGGCTTTAATTTTCTGACGCGCCTGATGTGAAACGTCACAGTGATGCTGCAAGTGTATTTTCTCTCTAATAATAGAGCTATTTCAGTGGGGGAAAAATTTCGTCTGCTACGAAAATTGGGCCTGCCTTTGAGTGTAGGGCGGCCATTTTATGAGGGTTTTCTCTATGGGCAAATAGCATTGGTGACGTAGCCATTACCCCCTCTGAAATAGCTCTATAAGCACAATTAAGGCTATACTGACGATACATCACACATTCTAGTACAGAAGCAATGAAGGTAATCAAAAGTATATAGATATAAAAACAAAAAGTACATTATCATTAACAATTCCATGCCTTTGGATGTAGACGACGTGCAAACTGAGAAGCAAACTACCCTACTCTCAACCCCCTACACGAACTAAGCAATCAGGGATGAGCTTCTTGAAATCATGGGTTTATAGAGCTATATCAGTTGAAGGGGGGAAACGTCACAGTTGGGCCTGCCAATAAACGGAGCCGGTTTTCACCCTCCCTCCCTCCGTGCGGGCCGCTGAAGAACTCTATGTTTAATTTCCCGCACGATATGGCGCCTAGGCGGGGACTAGCGAAACCCCGCCTCAAAATCTCTCCTTTCCCCCGAATTGAAATAGCTCTATAGAAAGTAGTACATGATGCTGGCGATCCAAAACTTTAAGTCCATTAAATTAGCCTAGGAAGGGGTAAGACATGAACATTCTATATAATGGACCACAATCATAATGGCGGATCCCATGTTAAAGTTTTCTCGCTAAAGTGTCCCAAAATAATAAAGAAAAAAAAAAGCTAGCAGACGACAAGGTCTTGGAGAAAGACGGTACAATGGCCGCGTGGTCTCATTTCGCTAAGCCTTGGGACTAATGATAGTTTTTTTGTATCCATTTAAAAGTAAAGTTTAATAAAGTAATGAAAAATAGGAAAAATAAAAGATTTGCGCGTTTGGCAACTGTGGAAGTGATTCTAGGTTTTGTACCCTTCCGAAAACCGTCACGTTTGTTTACGCTGTACCGCGGTGCGCGTACCCTGCAAAATTGGCGGGCAACTGCGCAGACGTTGTAATCAGAAAAAAACCCTCTAGATTGAAGGTTCATGGGTCAGAACACCTTTTAACCCCATGGATGGGGGGGGTTTGTTTTTTGCCCCTTTCCTAACCCTGTTAGAAATCTCGAGCTCCTCTCTAGGAAGACTTTCTTCACGTGAGCGGGGCGTGACTTCTTTAGCCCATGAACGCTGGATTCTAGAGAGGTTCGGTTTTACAGTGGAAGGGGGGCGTTTTCCAGTCCCTTTTGAGATCCAGCGTTCATTTTCAGCCAATAGCTGTTTCTCTCCCAATAGGCAAATTTAGGCGTATGAGTCGCGCCTAAAGCAGAGATCTGAGAAAGGTTATGGCGAGGTGGCGAATGAGTCGCTCTTCTTTGATTACTTCCTAGGCTAATTTAATGGACTTCTGGTAATAGTAGTAGGCTGCTAATTTATAAGCCTATTCACCCGTACACAGATAGGGGGGGGGTCGACACTATTCTGAGATGAAGGAGGGATTCTCATATTACATCATGGCGCAAACAAGCTTCAACGAAGGGTACTTTTTGTTTTTATATCTATATACTTTTGGTACAATGATATCAAACTTGAAGACCCTAATATTTCTGACAATATTGCCACTTGTCAGTGCAGGCGCTCTTACACGAGGCTAGCAAAGGCTAAGATATAAGAGAATGTCTATTAATTGTTATGTAATATGTCCATTTAAAGGAGGGTAAATTGGAAAATCTGCATAGTGAAACATTCAGGAAATACAGTCTCCGAATGATTCTAAAATTCAAATTAGGTTCAGATTTTTAAGGATAATTTAAAATAAGCTCCACCCACCATGCGTAACGGCATGCCTTTTTGTTAACAAAACAATCGTGGCAGGCTTCGTGTCGAATTAAATTTTAGGCGAGATTTGATAAAATTTGCGCGCGATGTTATAACGGGGTTCGTACAAAATTCTTGGAATGTAATTCCCTGACTTTTTTAGGTTTTCTCTGACTAAATTCCACAAAACAACGTAAAAAAAAAATCACTTAAATTTCCACTTCACTTTCCCTTGAAAACTATTTTTTCATTTGTTTAAGCAAAAGCGGCTCCATTATCACCCTAAGCATTCTGGCCAACCTTCTGGACACGAATTTAATCTTTCCAAAGGCAGGAACCAATCAGACCTCGTCAAATTCATTAATATTTTTTTCAGGGCTAACTTCGTTAAATTGGAAATTGGTAAAAATCCACGCGCATAAAACGGCGAGCTTTAAGGGCCGTACACACTAAGCTACGCTTTGGCACGCGCCGCTTCGCGTAGTTTCCGACAAGCGCGCAAACGCGATACAGTGCGGGAAAAAAAATAAAAAATACTGGACGTAAGAACAAAACCCTCTGTTTTGCTTCAAGCAGACGACGCTACGGAAAAAAAAACATTGAGTTGAGAAAAGTTCCACTAGAGTGGCCTTTCATCCGCTTGGATATAAGACCCAATTAACTATATCACGCGCTTGTGGCGCCATCCATCCCGGTGCAACCAAGGGAACTAAAAGAAAAGGCGGGAAATTTGACTGATTTCCAGAATACATGTATTTATACATTTCTTATCTAGGATTCGAGATGGCGACAACATCGCGTGATAAACATGGTAGCTGTCCCGTCTGTTCCGATGTTTTCAAAAGTGTCCCACGTACCCCGATAGGCAAGTTAACGCAAAAGCCACTCTAGTGGAACTTTTCTCAACTCATTGGAAAAATTTCGAATGTTTTCCACGCGCATAATTCATCAATGGACTGAATGCAGATGTTTTCAGGGATAGATTTGTTGGATGTAGATTTTCATTTTCATAATTTGATCCCAGAAATGCACTTGGCCCATGAAATTAAACATGATAATCTATTCCTGAAATATATACGCGCCAGCGCAGCGGGGTTGCCACGGAATTTTCAGAACCAAATTCCCTGACGTTTCCAGCTTTTCCCTGACCTTTCTCTGAGATTTTCCTAAAAAGGCCGAATGTGTAAATGTTTACAGCTCGTTTTAAGCGCTTATAATTAAATAAACTCGATCTAGATTAAGTTTTCCAGTGTATTTGACCCACCAAAATAAAATTCCCTGACTTTTCAATGACCTTTCGGACCATTTTCATATTCCCTGACCCGTGGCAACCCAGCAGGCCTGTATCCAATTCAATTCGAGTTTTTTACAGTCATTGGTTACTCTTCTACTTGAAAAGTGCACCTCAAATTACAGAGAGCCTTAATTGGATTGTCTCCTTCCAGAGTAATTAAACTCAAGACAGTTCGACATTTTAAATGTCTGAACTAAACTACAGGTTGGCTTTCCTGTCTCGTTTAATATTCCTTTCCTCTGATTGGTTGTCACTAGGCGCTTGCTCAGGGTTCATGCAACTTTTGGAAAACAAATTACCCTGAGTTTTCAGGCTTTCCACATATACTCCCTTGAGTTTTCAGGTTTTTTGGTTTCCCGTATATATTGTATCCTATAGTGCAAATGTTGACGAAGGAGGGGGGGGGGCAAATGGGACTATAACATACTAAAAGGGCATCCCCGTATCTCTAATATAACCAGAGTTTTGAGCCTCCAAAGTATAGTGTAATGTTAATCTTGTGGAGGGCATGTTCACAAACATTTTGATTAACTACTCGGCCCCTGATTGACGCAAATTTCCCTGGGATTTTTGTCAACCATCTATTTGCCTGATTTCCAGGTTTGTATGAACCCTGCTGCTAACCGTGAAGCGGAAGTTTTTCGCTCCTAGTCCATTCCTCGCGCCTTGTAGTGTTTGACGTGCGTGCAGCAACGCGAAGATAAATGTTTTCGCTGCCAATGTGGATACTGTTACCTACGCAAAAAGGAGCAAAGCAACGCTAAACAGCTCAGTGTGGACGGCCCTTTAATGACGTTCGGAGAATATTTTATCCTTCTCAAGCAAGTTCCAAAATTGAATAAAACCTATCTTCCCTAACCTTTAATTTTTACGCTTCTTCTTCTTCAAAAAAAGAATTCGGAAATGTTAACCCTTAAAATAGATTCTCAACAAACCACCTGTAACCCAACCCTTAATAATAAATGAGTATTTTTCAAGTGATTACCTTTCAACGACTTTTTTATCACCCTTCTGGATTTCAATCGTGTCCTTCCTGCTCTTAACCTCCCTGGGGGTTGCTACCACCGATGACTGGACGCTTACCTAGAGAAATATTTTGTTCAAGTACTCGAAAAGTTAGATTAACCGAAAGAAGGCCAAACCTTGCGAGGCGGTTCGTCTTCATCCGGGCTTTCGTCTTTGTTTGGGCGCAAAAATCGGGCGTTTCTTCCTCTAGCACCACCCATCCTGCAAAACATCACGTCAGTTTTTATTACCATTGGTGTTCCAAAACTTATGATAAAAAAACTATGAAGGAATTTACTATAAGAAAAACATAAGTAGCGAGTTTTTACGCTTCTACTCTTACGCCAGTGTTAGTGGACAAGTAAGCCCCACCCCTTTCATGTCCGTCATTGCTCCGCCCTTTCCCATTGGATCCCGTCATACGGAAGCCAATGACGTATTCCGACTAGAGAAGAAACCCCTCGAGCATAGAGAGCTTTCAGATGGGACAGTAGTAGTAGGTCACACCCTCCCAAGTCTCACCGATGTTCTGGTAGCCATATTGGGTGGTCTCAGCTTCATTCCCGCTTTGCACCCAGCCACCCACCAACCAATATGACAGCGTAAATTATGTCACGAGACTCGGCTCTTCCTCCAATTGAAAGCTCTCTATAATAAACAGAAAACGGAGGCTGCCAGCGGTTCTGAAACGGTTCGCGAATGGTTTTTAATTGCCATTAACAAGTTAGTTAAAGGTTTTGAACCGAACTTGATGGATTTTGAATACGTGTCTATACGTGAAAATCGTTCGTTCTATAATTGTTTCTAAATCGAATCAAGTGTATGATTTCGTGAGTTCCAAAAACCAAACCAAGGCTTAACGAAAAGGTAAACGAGATAGACGGTGGAAAATATTAAGTCCCGCCTCCGTTTCCACGCCATGAGGGGAGATTGTCGACTATCACGCGAGAGAGCAACGGACGCTTTTTAGGCCTTCCTACAGTAAATTCCTTCTTGGTAAAACCGAACTACAGTGGATCGTATGAACAATTTAGAGTCGCAAATGCTCTACTACATTTCGCTCCAAGTGCCCCCGTTTACAGTTATGATTAGTGTTTTACAAATGGCATCTTCTTAATTAAATAAACATTTAATTTTCTTACGTAAATAGTAAGTGTCTAAGTAAAAGTCACGTGCTTAGCTTTGACACCGATTTGGTTATATGGGTGACGTCACACTAGACACTCCGATCGTAACTTGTTTAGGATGTCACTTGGGGTAAAATGCCATTAACAGTTCTGAATCACAATCGTTCATAGAACCCAATCCTTTTCGTACATCTTGTATATTAACTGTTTACATACCTATTAGGTCCTGCTCCTCGCTTGCCACGAATCGAAAATTCATTTCCTCTGTAAATGTAAACCAGTCTTACTATTTAATATCGCGTACATCAACACTAGCATTAAAAAATATATTATTTGGCGTGGGCTCTTTGAAGGGAGAATGAAATGGCTGCACAACCATTTTTTAATCGTTCCAGATAACTTCATTTCCAAACATTTTCAAACAAAATAAAGTTTCAGTAGTTATTTTTTAAATGAAGCGTGTTTTGTTATTTTTAATACCAGAAACCAATTGCATCACGAGGATCTTTGTAAAATGTCTGCTTTTAAGTTCAAGTGGTACGCAATCGCTAATTGGCGTCAAGTCTCCGAGATAAACACGCACACTTTAAACAATACATAATTTTAACACTTAACCGAAAGCGTTTAGTAAGTTAACTGATTAAAGATGACTGCCAACCATTTCAGGGTTCATGCAACTTTTGGAAAACAAATTTCCCCGATTTTTCCAGGTTTTTCTCCCATATGGAGTATCCTATGGAGCAAATGTTAACGAAGGAGGGGGGGGGGCAAATAGGATTATTACATAATCAAAGGACATCCCAGTATCTCTAATATAACCAGAGTTATGAGCCTCCAAAGTATAGTGTAATGTTAATCCTATGGACGGAATGTTTATGAACATTTTCCTCAATTACTTGTCCTCTGTTTGACGCAAATTTCCCTGAATTTCACTAAAAATTCGAAATTTCCCTGAGGTTTCTGTCAACTATTAATTTCCCTGAATTTTCCCTGATGTTTTTGTCAACTATTAATTTCCCTGAATTTTCCCTGATGTTTTTGTCAACTATTAATTTCCCTGAATTTTCCCTGATGTTTTTGTCAACTATTAATTTCCCTGAATTTTCCCTGAGGTTTTTGTCAACTATTAATTTTCCCTGAGGTTTTTGTCAACTATTAATTTCCCTGAATTTTCCCCGATGTTTTTGTCAACTATTAATTTCCCTGAATTTTCCCTGAGGTTTTTGTCAACTATTAATTTCCCTGAATTTTCCCTGAGGTTTGTATGAACCCTGCATTTCCTTTTCCCCTTTGATGATCTACAACTCTAAAAATACACGCCTGTTGCCTTTGCTGTTGCCTGTTCATATTAGCGTACGTGTCACCTTTGAAACTTGATATAAAATTAACTGAAGAGTTTGGTAAGTTTTGTTGAAGATTTTCCATCTTTATTGATTAAAAACCAGCTGTTAAGTCATTTCAGTTTTCCTTTTACAGCATACAGCTCTAACATCCAACGGAAAAGTTTTCGTTGAGATAGACTAGGCGGGGCTTAAAATCGAAATTAAAGGGAGTCCAAAGAAGGCAGCGCTGGGTGGTTAAAAGTTATTTGAAGTACGTCAGAGGCCTGTGACTAAGGAGAGGCGTGGTTCGTTTTATTTCAAAACTACCACTTCAGGGAATTGGCGCGGCAATATCGTGAAAACCAAGGCTATGTTAACGTAGTCTTTGGACCTACGCGTCACGTGGTCCCCGTCACAAATTTCAAATAATTTTATTCACCCGCTTTTGCCTTCTTTGGAGTCCCTTTAAAAACTTATGTAAAGCACATTCAGGGTTCATAGAACTTTTGGGAAACAAATTTCCCTGAATTTTCCAGGTTAACTCCCCATATATTTCCCAGAGTTTTCCAGGTTGGGGTATCCTATGGAGCAAATGTAAACGAAGTAGGATGGGCGGGCAAATAGGACTATTACATAATCACAGAACCAGAGTTAAGAGCGACCAAAGTTTAGTGTAATGTTAATCGTATGGAGGGGGTATGTTAATGAACATTTTGCTTCATTACTCGCCCTGGTTTGACGCAAATTTCCCCGATTTCCATGAATTTTCCCTGAGGTTTCTGTCAACTATTTCCCTGATTTTTCCAGGTTTCTATGAGCCCTGATAATAACTTTGGTTTGCTGTTGATGCTAAATTTAGGACGTCTCAAATTAGTACAAATTTCAGTTGAAAACGACGCCCAAAGAAGTACATTACTAAAACATTTAGCGTAAGACCACGCCCCTCTAAGTACTTAGATGTAAAAACCCAAGCCATCTTCATCGAGGATATCTGGCTAACTCCGTCTAATTTATTCAAAAAAATTACCAGCTCCCTTTCCTAATAGACCCAACCAACAATTAAACAAGTTGCTTTGGTCTAAGCCCCGTCTAAGGGATAGGATCAAGTGACTAACAAAATTGACTGTTGTTGAGGGACGAAAATAAATCTCTTATTTTTCTGATTGGTTTAGAGTCTGACTCTTGGGGTAAAACGGGCTCCGCGCATGGCAAAATCTAGCCAATCAGGTAATCCCTTTCTCGCCTCAAAACCCAAGCTCGAAATGTGAGCCGTTATAAAAATTCAAAAGATTTGTTGGTTGGGTCTACGTAAAAAAAGTGGGAAGGGTTTTTGATCTTCTAAAGTGATTGAAAAAATGGTTGTCTGCATGGTCAATTCATTCTTTCCTTAATAAATAACTAGAGGTGTGCGGTTAACCGTTTCAATCGAATAATTCGATCGAATACCGAACCGAATTATTCGATCCGGAATTCGATAAACAAATTTTCACTATTCGATACGAATATCGAATACCGAACTGACTATTCGGTTAAAGTTCGACTGCCATAAATTTAGGTCCTTGGCACTAGAGAGACCACCTTCTTTTAAAAAATATCATCCCAATTTTATTTGTCTCCCAACAAAAACTACCAGCAAGTGCCTAGGAAAATTTTAAGAAACACTTGACCACCAATGAGGAGAGACATTTTGAAATTTAAGAGCTCCTAAATGTTTTTCTCCTTGCTTTGTATTAACTACCCTTACCCAAAAATAGACCTCCAAGTATTGCCTAAAATTAGTCCAATATAGACCTGCTATTTATTTATATTTCACGTTGACCGTTTACGTAAAAATTACGTGACTTACACTCATATTATCACTCGTTATAAACCTGGGTGACACCTGATCACTCATTTTTCACTAGACACATAATCACCCGTTATTGACCCAAGAGACAGCCAACATGAATGAAAAATAATCACCCATTATTGACCCAAAACACCCTACATAAGTGACACATTATCACCCATTATTGACCCAAAAGACACCCGACATACGTGACACATTATCACCCGTTATTGGCCCGAGATGTAAAATAATCACCCGAGATGACAGATAATTAATCACCCTTTATTGACCCTAGATGACAGATAATTAATCACCCGTTATTGACCCAAAAGCCACCCGACTTGAGGTGACAAATAATCACCCGTTATTGACCCAAAAGCCACTCGACATGAGTGACAAATAATCACCCGCTATTAACCCAAAAGACACCCGACATGAGTGATACATTATCACCCGTTATTTACTCGAGATGACAAATAATCACCCCTTATTGACCCAAAAGCCACCCGACGTGAGTGAAAATAATCGCCCCTTATTGACCCAAAAGCCACCCGACATGAGTGAAAAATAATCACCCGCTATGGACCCAAAGCCACCCGACATGAGTGACAAATAATCACCCGTTATTGACCCGAGATGTAAAATAATCACCCGAGATTACAGATAATTAATCACCCGTTTTTGACCGTAGATGACAGATAATTAATCACCCGTTATTGACCCTAGATGAAAGATAATTAATCACCCGTTATTGACCCAAAAGCCACCCGACTCGAGGTGACAAATAATCACCCGTTATTGACCCGAGATGACAAATAATCACCCGTTATTGACCCGAGATGACAAATAATCACCCGTTATTGACCCGAGATGACAAATAATCACCCGTTATTGACCCGAGATGACAAATAATCACCCGTTATTGACCCGAGATGACAAATAATCACCCGTTATTGACCCGAGATCACAAATAATCACCCGTTATTGACCCGACATCACAAATAATCACCCGTTATTGACCCAAAAGCCACCCGAGATGAGTGACAAATAATCACTTGCCATGGACCCGAAAGACACCCGACATGAATGACAAATAATCGCCCGTTATTGACCCGACGTACGTGACAATTTATCTCTTGCAACAGACCTGGGATACACCTGATAAAAGTGACAAATTGTGGCTTGCGATAAACCTGAGATACACCTTAAATAGTTGATATTATATCACTAGTTTATCTGAATTACACCTAATATAAGTGACACACGAAGGTTCTCCCCCATTCAGCTGTACCCAAAATTCAAACGTCCCATTCAAACGAAACCCCGCATGTTGGGCGGTTTTCGAAAAATATGGACGGTGTCAAGTGGCTGCACTTAACGATAATTGAGTATTGCTTCGATATCCACGATTGATTTAAAAATCCGAGGACGCAATGATCGATTCATTCAATTACGAGATACAGGCTTATCTATCATTATGGGAAATGTAAAATAAGGCACACTACGAAATTGGTCATCTGTTATTATGCTTAAATGATAATTAAAACGAAAAAAATATATTTATTTCTCAGCTAACAAACTTAATGAAAAAGACTTCTGATCTTTTCTTTCATTTTTATTCAAAATCTTTAATATAATACGAATTAAAGGAAGCACTATCATACCAAGATAGGGCAGAATAAATGACACAAATGATATCACCTGTTATTGATCTGAGATAAACCTGAGATAAATGATAATGTATCACTCGCTATTGATCTAAGCATATGTTACTTCTGATCTAAGTGATATCACTCGTTAGTGATCTGAGATACACCCGACATAAATGAAAATTTGTCACTCGTTAGTGATCTGAAATACACCCGACATAAATGAAAATTTGTCACTCGTTAGTGATCTGAGATACACCCGACATAAATGAAAATTTGGCACTCGTTAGTGATCTGAGATACACCCGACATAAATGAAAATTTGTCACTCGTTAGTGATCTGAGATACACCCGACATAAATGAAAATTTGTCACTCGTTAGTGATCTGAGATACACCCGACATAAATGAAAATTTGTCACTCGTTAGTGATCTGAGATACACCTGACATATATGATAATTTGTCACCCATTATTTATCTGAGATAAACCTGGCATGAATGAAAATTTGTCACCCATTATTTATCTGAGATAAACCTGGCATGAATGAAAATTTGTCACCCATTATTGATCTGAGATAAACCTGGCATGAATGAAAATTTGTCACCCTTTATTGATCTGAGATACACCTGACATATATGATAATTTTTCACCCATTATTTATCTGAGATGCACTTGACATAAATGATAATTTGTCACCCACTATTTATCTGAGATGCACTTGACATAAATGATAATTTGTCACCCATTATTTATCTGAGAAGCACTTGACATGAATGAAAATGTATCACTTTCTATTAATATGAGATACAAGTGATAATTTATCACTCGCTGTTGATCTGAGATACACCAGACATAAATGATAAGCCATTAATTCACGTATATGCAGTTGGTGAATTTCGGGTGAATATCGAATCTTCAATATTCGCTACGTTTCATATAAGTTACTGTTGGTGGTTCTTGGATGAATGGCGGACTGTACATTAATTCACGAATGTTTGTGATGTGCGCGGCTGGTGCAATTCGGGTGAATATTGAATGTCCAATATTCAACAAGGTGTACATAAACCCAGTGAAGTGTTACTTGATGTCAGATATTCATCCGACATGCGCTCACTGAGTTCTTAACAAACAGTATCGACAGAGCCCCGAAGTGATTTTTGGATGTTATTCACCTGATATTGCTATCAGGAACCCTCATTTCATAAAGGCTTTGCCTTGAACGTGACCGATATCCATGGGTATATATAAGTGACGCGAGTGTCACCCATGAATCACCTTGAGTATGAAAAGTCATCTAACGTGACACTTTAAAGAGCTGGTATTCACTAATGAAATACTTCTCAAACACAAGTGATAATCATTGACACGTTGTGTCACGTAATATTCACTTGTACTTGGTAACAATCACGTGAAATTCATGTAATATCACCTATTTATCATGCAATATTTTAGTAAGGGTATTCGCGAATATTAGGGTTACCACCCGATTAATCGTCAATAGTTAAGTCTAGTATTCGCGAATACTAGGCTTAACTATTCGCGATTAATCGGTAAGAAAAAAATTTACCAAGGCCTAACTATTCTGTATTCGATTTGGAATAAACTATTCGATTCGGTATTTGATATGGAAATTTTTTTAGTATTCGATAACCGGTTCGATATCCAAAAAGTGGTATTCGCACACCCCTATAAATAACTAAGCTAATCCCCAATTTTATTCTCAATACGCAAACTTGTCCTGCGAGTCTACTTCATAAATCCACGCCTATAGTTGAAAGAGTAAAGAAATAAGGGAGTTTAGACATCTTGTAAAATCCTGCCTTTAAACTATATCATCCTGAAAAACCAGCACGTGCAAAGTCAAGCTCGGAAATACTTCAAATAATCACACCAATCGGAAGATGGATTGCTTCTAAGACCATTAAACACAGATGGACTAGAATGATAAGCTTAAACCCCTATCTTGAAATTTCAGCGCGTATCGTCGCCCCTAGCGGGAGACTCCCGAAACATTTCAAGGCATCTTTGTGACCTTTATTATGTCGTCTGCTCTGTTGAATTTTTATGATTGTACGGTTAAGGCACGGTTAGGTTTTTCCTCTCCGCTTTTTCGCCTTTTATGTTCGTTTTATTATAAGTAATTTAAAGGATTAGTTTGGGTATTTAAGATGCCAAGCAAAAGGCGCGCTTTCGGAGTTTGTAAAAATGATCAACGTTATTCTGATAAATCCCATATGAAAGGCATTACTTTCTACACAATACCAAACCCCAAATATCAACTTTCTAAAAGTGAGCTATGGATTAAGGCTTGTATAGTAATTCTTATACCTATTTAAATAAAAAATTTAATTGAATGTAACTTACATTCAACTAAACACTTTCTCTAACTTAGGTTACGTTCTAACCTAATATAGACTTTCGAGCTTTACCGGGCCTAATGTCGTCTGCTATTTTACGCGCCTGTTTGTTTGATTGGAAATAGTTTCAATATTGGTCGCGGCGAGGCGCTAGAGAGACGCTTCCCACAAGCACTGCCAACTCTAATACTAGGCCTTGAAATGTACGACAGAAGCATTTTTTATGTGACATTTTGAATTAGCGCTTAGTAACCGTTAGATGGCTCTTTTCTGAGGCGAATTTTTGCGATGACGAAAGTTAATTCGTACTGCGCAGTCTCGCATGACGTCACGTCTTTCTCTTATGGCAGACCAGGGTGGGAAATTAATGATTTTTTTAAACTTCTAAATAACCTGGTCCATGACCATTGACCAGGGCACATCGTCTGCTAAACTAGAGAAGTGGGTAATTAAAATATTGGAGTTTATAATGTCTGTGTCCGAATTCAGCTGCCAAAGAAATCTCCTCCTACCTCTCCTAAGCTCGCTCATTGGTCAATCCAAATCAAACTTAAGGCATTTCATTGGCAGTGGCAGATTTTGGGAAAAACTTAAGGGCTGTGATAGGTTGAAATTTCCATGCAGCCGCCATTGACACGTGTCAAAACGTACACAAATTTAAACTAGTATTTTTCGAACTCGGAAACCGTTCAGCATCATGAACCGGTTTATTGACCGGTTTTTTGCTTTCTTTTTCGAGCCGAACTTAGCAGATTACACTTCGTCGTTGGTAACAATTTCCCATAGTTTTGAATTTGCCGCCAGTTTAAAACCTCAGAAAAGCGACATCTAGCGCCATTTGTGAAATCCTAACTGCCACCCCCCTTTTATTCCTATCGCAAGGCCTAGTATTAGAGAAGGCAGTGCCACAAGGAACCACCCGCCCTATCTCCATTCCAGTCCATCTGTCTTTAATGGTCTTAGATTGCTTACACGTTACATGTTTTAGTCTGAACTCGGGTGGTGACATGGGCAGGGTTCATACAACTTTTGGAAAACAAATTTCACTGAGTTTTCCAGGTTTTTCCCGTATATGGAGTATCCTATGGAGCAAATGTTAACGGATGGGGGGGGGGCAAATAGAGGACATTCCCGTATCTCTAGTAGAACCAGAGTTACGAGCCTCCAAAGTATTTAGTGTAATGTTAATCCTATGGAGGGTCTATTTACGAACATTTTGCTTAATTACTCGGCCACTGTTTGACACAAATTTCCCTGATTTCCCTGAATTTTATTAAAAATTCAAAATTTCCCTGAATTTCCCTGAGGTTTCGTTTACCACGCGCTTGGATGGAGGTCCGGAGGCAACTCTGTAAGGACGTTTTGGCGGAAAGAAGCTCCGGAAATGCCAAATATTTATTTTCCCCTGAGCAATCTGGGAAGAATCCTGGCGCTCTTTGTCAGAGTTCATGACGTAATAAAGCGAATCGCGAGCATTCTAATAGCGGGTAAATTAAATACGCAATCAAAGCGAGTAGCGAGTGTGGCTTAGTTTAAACAAATGTCACTAGATGATTTGTTCTTGCATTTAGCTAGGTAAAATTAGTGTGTAGAAGATTAGGCAGAACGTTTCGGGAGCGAGGACAGGTGCTGACGTTTGCTTTAAATACACTTGCGGAACTGTATCATGTCAGTACAAGTTTCAAGGGGGGGGGGACTTCTTTCAAATACTCTCGTTATCCCAAAATTTCCCCGACTAGTTTCCACATACAAGCGTTACAATTTGGTAGATACTCACGTCAAGGCTTGACCTTGCATCCGATCTCCCTTTTCTCGGCCTCTAAACTCTCCATTAGCCGCTTGCGCCATTCGTCTAGCATTTTGCCTAAAAAGAACAACAAACAAATGAAATGTAAGAAATTCATTGAACTCTTTTAAGTAGTAGAAGGGAGAACAAGAACTTTTTTGTCCTTTTTAGAATTAAAAAAGCGTAGCAAATGGTTTCCATCTATTTATATAAATTTTTATTACTCTACATCAGCACATGCGAAACTAACACACCCTCACCACCTAATTAATAGAGTAGTGTCGGTAGAGGGGAGTAGACGGTGTATCCCTCCCTCTAGGCGCGCTTTTGTAAGAGGGGATACTGTACTTGCCTGGTAGGGGGGATGACACTGAGCTAAGAGATAGAAGGGTGTGACGATTGCATACATAGAACTGACATTACTCTATACGAAAAATGATGCATTGCAGTACCTTTTAGTTTTAGACGGCTTTTAAAAAGGTTTTAATCAACGTTATACTTTTTTATCCACATGTTTTATCAATGCAGTCAGAAAACACAGAAAGCTGAACTAAAAGATACCATAGTAAGATTCTAAAAGGCCGAAAAGTTTTGGATCTAAGCTTCGAATCGTAATACCGAACAGGGACTGAAATCGTGCTACAATTACCCCATTAAATATCCTAATTAAAACTCAAACACCAAGTTACACCATCACATTCATATTAGGGAAATAGCTTAAGCCTTGGCATACCTTGATTCTGCTGGATCCCGTCCGGTAATCTTTTTAATAGACTCATCAATTTCTTTCAAGTTAGTGGTTGCCGTTTCATACTCAATTTTAAGTTTACCAAACAAGTCATTGTTATCCGCAACAGCAACAGCCATAGTTTTAAATTATAATTTGATCAGCACCAAAACCTCGACATCAGTGTGAAATTGGGATTCTTTGGGAAGTTGGGACTCTTTGGGAGCAGGGTAGGAAATAAGACGGGTTTACAAGTACAAAACCAGTTTATTAATTGCTCGGACCAGTTTATTTATCCCAAAACTTGGGGTCAGTGGTCCCAGGGACCACTTTATTAATTATCGTCTTTGGAAAAAATAGACGGTGGGACCAGTTTATTAATTCGGGGTTTCTTAATAGAATTTTTCTAGCTCAACACATATTCTACCAATTCTACTCCTATGTAGTTAGTACTCCTTGGCTAAAACTTCCCTACAAAAATTTTGTAGTCTATTGCATAGCCCCCTGGATCACGCGACTCGCGGACGCAAGCTGCTCGCGCTATAGAAGCCCGCCCAAAGAATTATTTTCCTATGTTAAAGCGCGTATCGGGGATTTTTGCTCGAAAAATCAAAGCCGTCAGCTTTTAACATGGTCGGCTATGGGGGGAACTAAGTTTTTTGGCCCTAATTTTGCAAATACTGGCTCAAATCTCTTGAAATTTTAATGAGAGGTGTAAAATAAGGTTTGTGATTTTTGTGCAAAGTTTTAAAAGATTACATCTTGTAGTTTTTTTGTAAAAAAATTAAAACTTGGCCGAAAATCAAAGCCGTCAGCTTTTAACATGGCCGTCTATGGAAGGAACACCATTTTTTCGCCCTAATTTGGCAAATACTGGCTCAAATTTCTTGAAATTTTAATGAGAGGTGTACTGAAGGATTTTTAATGGTCGGGCAAAGTTTTAAAGCTCTAAAACCAATAGTTTTTCCCTGAAATTCAATAAAGCTTTGTTTGTACATGAGCACAACCCAAGGTCTGTAAATGCGCAAAAAATTGCACAACCAGAAGAACTAAATTGCTTCCGGTGACCTTTGACACCTGTCGGCTTTTTTCAGAGCGTGTTTGGTCAAAAACCAATATGATAATCATTTCTTCCTAGATGCTATTGAAAAGATAGGAATTAACATACGGAATTCAGGTGCTTGCCAATGAACTGATGTGGTTCAGTTTAATTTTAAGAGGAAAATTCACAGCTGACACAAAGTTATTCTAACTGAAATTTCCCAACTATTTGAAGGGAAAACGAACCTATTTCTAAGATTTAAATGCTTTAACCATACAAATATAAGTCTAGGGAACTTCTAACTGTGGATACTAATTAGCATTTCAGGAATTATAACAAATTGTATGCGCTTATGAATTTTTTATTATCACTAGAAAATTACAAATTCTCTCTGGAAGGATGGAGGATTGAAGGTGGAAGGAGAGTGGGAGGTAAAGTGAAAACCAGTTTTTCTCATCAATATTTCGCGCCGAAACCTTACCGGGAAATTTGATTGGAATATTTGAGAGAAAAATGGAAAACGCCTATTATTTTTAAAATGATATATAAGTGTCATATTAAAATATTTTTACTTAAGTAATTTTGGTGAAAAAAACTAAGATAAGAATTTTTACCTCTCTGAGTGACGTATGTCACGGAGAGGTATTACACCGGCCGTATCTGTCTGTCTGTCTGTCTGTCTGTGTGTCTGTCTGTCTGTCAGACCCCACGTGACCGCGTTAGCAGTTTACAAATCGGAGCAAACAAATACCCGATTTCCGGAACGCGTTCGCGGTTCACGGAAATTTGGTCATTCATCTACCAACACCAGTCTTTACTAACTGGCTTCTAAGGATCACAATCTGCTAGTCTTTGTCCATCCCACATGGACACTAGTCTGTACGTGCTTGCTTCCAAGCACCACCAACTTCTGTTCTTCGTCAATTTCACTTTGACTCCAGCTTCTATGCACCACCATCTTCTTTTCTTCGTCAATTCCACATTGACACCAGGTTCTATGCACCACCATCTTCTGTTCTTCGTCAATTCCACATTGACACCAGCTTCAATGCACCACCATCTTCAGGTCTTTTGTCCATTCCACATGGACGCCAGTCAGTACATTCTGGCTTCTTTTCCTCCGTCATCGTTTGGTTCCAAGATATACGCGGCGATCGGCTAGGGTTACGAGAAACGTCTAGCCTCCCAATGGCAGGGCTTCCACCATCGGTTCACGCAAATGCGTTTTTATCTATTATTTGGTTTTAAGATATACGCGGCGATCGGCTAGGGTTACGAGAAACGTCTAGCCTCCCAATGGCAGGGCTTCCACCAAAGGTTCACGCGAATGCGTTTTTATCTATTATTATAATGGAAACGAAACGTATATATACCTCAAAATTTGAAAAAAGCGGGCAAGAGGGGTACCCTTCACTTTAAACATCAATATTAGCAAAGTTTCGAAAGATAATAGGAACAACTTTATTTTAAACGATTTAACTATTTTTAAAGTTATTTACTGGCGATTAAAATTATTAAAAATAATTATATTTATTTAAATATTAAAGATAAACCCAAGTACCGAAGTCGTTAAATCATTGCCTCCTATATCTATCAAGGCCCGTGCATTGCGTTATATTTCGTACATTGTCTCTTATATCTTTTTAGGCCCGTGCATTGCGTTATATTTCCTACATTGCCTCCTGTATCTATCAAGGCCCACGCATTGTGATATATTTCCTTCATTGCCTCCAATATCTATCGAGGCCCGTGTATTGCGATATATTTTTGAGAACAACAACCAAAATGGGAAGCTCCTCTCAGAACCATAATAATTTGTTTTCTCAGTTATATGAAATGAAAATATGGATAATATTTTCGGCAATTCGATTTGAATGGCTCTTTCTGATGTATCATTCTCTCAGCACTGTTCATAATGGACAGGAACGTAGAGATTCGAGACACTAGGAATTACGATAGTGTTTCAAATCGTCTGTATTGAGGGCTTAAAGGCTTGGAGTGAGTCGAAAGATAAATACACATCCTATTTTTTATTTGTACCATGCGTACCACAATGTTGCCAGGCGTTTATTGAAGGATGCTTGGGTACTTGGTACAGACTGTTACGTCTACCAAGTTTCCTAGCATCCAAGAATAAATAGGATTCATAGAAGCCAGTGTTAAGGGCATGTCATGGGTCAAGTCGTTAAATATATCGACGCAGTTAAATAGCTGATGGCATTATTTTATCCACTTTCCCATTGCCTTTCGAGTGGAAGTTCAACTTTGGCACGGACGACAGATGGCGCTCTTAAACTTCTACCCCCAAAAATCGTTGTTGTCTGCTCGTTTTCCCCTTCCGCGTTTTTTCGTTATAAACTTATGATTTAACGAACTGTTAAGATAAAATTTCATATTTCCTAAGACAGATAAGCTTCTACTCCTTTCATATTACTCCCAGTTAGATTTAACGCTTAAAAAATATATTTTCAATAAAAACACTGCTTCCACTAGTGGATTTATACTCCTTGTTAGATTAGTGTAGGTGTAGAGAGTAATCATTACAAACGCTAAAAAATATATTTTCAAAAATGAAGAACATAGAACATTTATTCTATATCAAAAAATATTTTGGTGGTAAGATTGCTTTAGAAAAATCCAAACGGCTAGATATTGGTAAAAAAGAAATGTGTAAGCTATTTGTAGATGAGATAATTGTTTTACATGTTTTAAATGAGACTAAAACTTCCACTATTGTGTCTAAAAAAGTGTTGGCAATGTATATTTTTTAAATATGACGGAATTGCGGTTGATATGATAGCGCCCCATTTGCGAAAAAAACCTTTTTTTAAACAAGTTGAATCACTCTTTGATAGAATTTCAAGAGAAGAAGTTAAGCGTTAAATTTGCTCGATTAATTTTGTTCGGAAAATAATATATTTAAGCGCTATGTATTACTGAAGGAGATTGATTTTGCCAATCTTTGTGAGTATTTAACTGTTTAATAATTATTTTGGTTAAGTGGGAGCCTAGCTTATGTGTGATTGGGTTGTGGCTTCCATGTTTTGGGGCATTTGCTTTTTGTGTGGTGAGGTATGATTCAGCTTTGATATGGACAAATGTTACAAATCATACTGGTAGACTAAGAATACGGTTGAGGTATAGCGAGAGAGTAGAGTTTCCACAGCAATTGAGAGATATTGAAAAGGCTTGAACAATTGACTATTTTAAAATTAAATTCCAGCACTTGCAAAGAATTAAAAAAAGCGATAGATGCATATATTTAGGTAGTTTAAGGGGTAGTGATAGTCATCTCCACTCGGAGAGGTAATATTTTGGCTTTCCCAACTTGTTTCAAATAATTGATGTTTTATAATCATGTGTTCAAAAGTGCAAATTTAATATCTGTTACTTCAGGCATTTAATTTTCTACACTTATCTCTTACTTTTTCCCGTCTTTGTCTACAAAGACAGTTTTTATTAATAATGGTTGTGCTCATGTACAAACAAAGCTTTATTGAATTTCAGGGAAAAAACTATTGGTTTTAGAGCTTTCAAACTTCGCTCGGTCATTAATATTCCTTCAGTACACCTCGCATTAAAATTTCAAGAAATTTGAGTCAGTATTTTCAAAATTAGGGGCAAAAAACCTGGTTCCCCCATAGACGGCTAAGTTTTAATTTTTTTTACAAAAAAACTACTAAATATAATCTTTTGAAACTTTGCACAAAAATCACAAACCTTATTTTACACCTCTCATTAAAATTTCAAGAGATTTGAGCCAGTATTTGCCAATTTAGGGCCAAAAAACTTAGTTCCCCCCATAGCCGACCATGTTAAAAGCTGACGGCTTTGATTTTTGTCTAAGTTTTAATTTTTTTTACAAGAAAACTATACGATATAATCTTTTGAAATTTTGCACAAAAATCACAAACCTTATTTTACACATCCGATTAAAATTTCAAGAGATTAGAGCCATTATTTGCCAAATTAGGGCCAAAAAAGGGTGTTCCTCCCGTAGACGACCATGTTAAAAGCTGACGGCTTTGATTTTCGGCTTAAAATGCTTGATACGCGTTTTAAGGCCCATTGGGCGGGCTTCTATAGCGCGAGCAGCCTGCGTCCGCGAGTCGCGTGATCCAGGGGGCTATGTCTATTGACTCTTCATCTTGACCATAGCCCCCTGGATCACGCGACTCGCGGACGCAGGCTGCTCGCGCTATAGAAGCCCGCCCAATAGGCCAGTCTGGGAAATAGCACACTTCCTCTGGTCCAAAACCAGTTTATTAATTGCTTGGACTAGTTTTTTAATTCAAAAAGTGGGGATTACTGGTCCTCGGACCAGTATATTAATTGCAAATCTATAGGAGAACAAAGGCTAGGACCACTCCGGAGACCAGTTTATTATTTAGGACACTAGGGGGTCACTGGTCCCAAGGACTAGTTTAAAAAATATCCTTATTTCCCAGACTGCAATAGGCCCAAAAACGCGTATCAAGCATTTTAAGCCGAAAATCAAAGCCGTCAGCTTTTAACATGGTCGTCTATGGGAGGAACACCCTTTTTTGGCCCTAATTTGGCAAATAATGGCTCAAATCTCTTGAAATTTTAATCGGATGTGTAAAATAAGGTTTGTGATTTTTGTGCAAAATTTCAAAAGATTATATCGTGTAGTTTTTTTGTAAAAAAAAAATAAAACTTAGACGAAAATCAAAGCCGTCAGCTTTTAGCATGGCCGTCTATGGGGGGAACCACGTTTTTTGACCCTAATTTGGCAAATACTGGCTCAAATCTCTTGAAATTTTGATGAGATGTGTAAAATAAGGTTAATGAGTTTTGTGCAAAGTTTCAAAAGATTATATCTTGTAGTTTTTTTGTAAAATAATTAAAACTTTGTCAAAAATCAAAGCCGTCAGCTTTTAAAATGGCCGCCTATGGGGGAACTAAGTTTTTTGGCCCCAATTTGGCAAATACTGACTCAAATCCCTTGAAATTTTAATGAAATCGGCCAAAACATTAGTACAAGAAAAAAATGCTTAAAGCTTGTCAAATAGTATGGGACACATCCTTGCGTGGTTCTGAAAGTATCAAGGATCGTGCTTCAAAACCTAGCATAGCAGAGAATATTCTATATAATATGGAAATCCCCTTCTTTCTTTCTATTTCGCAAAATGGAATGAACCCACCAACGAGGACTGTTCCTAATTTTCAATGTTTTTAATACAGTGCGTTAACATTAACAAACGCTTATCTCTCTTCAAACTATGTTCTTTAACTAGACGGCGCGTTGGAAGGCAAACTTTAATATCCTTGGAAATAATTAAGTGCGCCTATGCTATAGGTGTAGTAAAGAATCAGAAACGAATTTCCGATTCTGAAGCACAAAGCTGAACTCGAAAGCAGAAAGTGTACAACCAGTTTGCGCTTCTGTACAGCGGATTCCGCTCGTTTGCGAAGGTACCTTAAGGAAGAGTTTTTGATTGGATATAACTTTTTTTGTATCGTATTAACTGTTTTAAAACAATTCCACAGAACTACAATTCGGGCCCTCATTATATGGTTAAAATTTCAAAGAGATCCATTTAATAGTTTATGTTGTCGGTAATCTAGCTTAATTACCAGTCGTCGGTAATCTAGCTGAATTACCAGTTGTCGGTAATCTAGCTTAATTACCAGTTGTCGGTAATCTAGCTTAATTACCATTCGTCGGTAATCTAGCTGAATTACCAGTCGTCGGTAATCTAGCTGAATTACCAGCAGTGTTGGCCAATTACATGAACCTTAAATTACAAATTACTAATTACAATTACAAATTCTGAATCATTCAATTACAAATTATAAATTATAATTACATATTTGTGATAAACCCAATTACAAATTATAAATTACAATTACATATTTGTAATAAACTCAATTACAAATTATAAATTACAAATTATTAATTGAATTATATTTGAGATTGAAATTACAAATAAATATGTTGCATTTAATTTGTGAGTTAACTCGCGAATTATCAAAAATAAAAAACAAATAGAATCTGTTGACTTTCAACAATGTATTTAATTCAAAATTTCTATTGCTGAGTCTTCTTTTTACGTAATTGAAAAGCCGTTCCACCGGTGCGGACGATTGTAGTGGGGTGTTATACTTTATAAAGATTAGATTGCTTATCATGGGGAAAATTATGTACCATCAGTGGAGTCAGATCGAATGAATGTAAAAATTCTGAATTGGTCTTGGTATCGATTGCAGTTGAAAAATAAAATATAATCTTTGGAGAAAATACTAGTTCAAAAGTGAACAGTGACTCTGACTCAGTGAGCAATGCCAATGCAATAGAATGTCACCCAGAGTGGAAAGTACCAGGCTCGTGGGGTCGGTCATTCAACGATATGCCGTACGCTTCCGCGATATCACATTTTTGACAACTACCACTATAAAACTAGTTAACTACAAACTCATCCGAAATTGTTGATAAAAATAAAAAATCACGAAATTCGTACCATAAACAAGAGATCCGTAATTAAATTTCGAAATCAGTCACATCACAGAAATATAAATCATGAAGGCAATTGAAAACCAAGGTTCTTTTCAATAAGGTAACTTACCCTCTCCTCGAACGCCAAGAGCTACCGTGAGAAAAAAATTTACTGTTCATTGCGTTCAAAGCAATTCAATTTAGCCTTATGCTGTACAAAATTTATACCCACTTAAGATGATACATTTCAGTCAGAGAATCTGATTCATACTACCTTATCATTTGTTCGCATATTTGTAATTGTAATTGACTAATGTAATTGAATTACTTTTTCAACGTTTTAAAAACGTCAATTACAAAATACCAATTACAAATTACAATATTTGTTCAATTACAATTACCAATTACAATTAAGTTCAGAAAAAATGTAATTGAATTATAAATTACAATTGTAATTTGTAATTGTATTTTGTAATTTGTAATTGCCAATTAGTAATTTGGCCAACCCTGATTACCAGTCGTCGGTAATCTAGCTGAATTACACGTCGTCGGTAATGCGGCTAAATTACCAGTCGTCGATAATGCGGCTAAATTACCAATCGTCGGTAATGCGGCTAAATTACCAGTCGTCGGTAATGCGGCTAAATTAATAGTCGTCGGTAATGCGGCTGAATTACCAGTCGTCGGTAATCTAGCTGAATTACCAGTCGTCGGTAATCTGGCTGAATTACCAGTTGTCGGTAATCTGGCTTAATTACCATTCGTCGGTAATCTAGCTGAATTGCCAGTCGTCGGTAATCTAGCTGAATTACCAGTCGTCGGTAATCTAGCTGAATTACCAGTCGTCGGTAATCTAGCTGAATTACCAGTCGTCGGTAATCTAGCTTAATTACCAGTCGTCGGTAATCTAGCTTAATTACCAGTCGTCGGTAATCTAGCTTAATTACCAGTCGTCGGTAATCTAGCTTAATTACCAGTCGTCGGTAATCTAGCTGAATTACCAGTCGTCGGTAATCTAGCTTAATTACAGTCGTCGGTAATCTAGCTGAATTACCAGTCGTCGGTAATCTAGCTTAATTACCAGTCGTCGGTAATCTAGCTTAATTACCAGTCGTCGGTAATCTAGCTGAATTACCAGTCGTCGGTAATCTAGCTTAATTACCCTAATTGGTAATCTACTTTAATTAACCTTAATTGGTAATCTACTTTAATTAACCTTAATTGGTAATCTAGTTTAATTATTCTTAATTTGTAATCTAGTTTAATAACCTCTAATTGCTAGTCTAGTTTAATTACCTCTAATTGGTATTTTATTTTAAATACGTTTAAATGGTAAACTACTTTAAGTACGTTTAATTGGTAACTACTTTAAGTACGTTTAATTGGTAAACTACTTTAATTACTTAAATTCGAAATCTAGTTTATTTATCTTTAATTGGGAGTCTAATTTAATTATCTTTAAGTGATAATCTAGTTTAATCATCTTTTATTGGTAATCCAGATTAATTAGCAGGGAAAAGTTAAAATGTCTATTAAGCTAGCTATTTGTTCTATTAATTGGACTATATCCGCGACAATTTCGACCCGGTTTTGATGGCGTCACCGCAGCGGCCGCGTTAACGTCACGGCGGCACTATTAAAGCAGTCTTATCTCACCATCGATTAATCAAAAATGTCTTGATTAGAATCAAGACCTAAAAAGTATCGATAAGACTGAGGTTATCACTTGTCTGAATGATCAGATATTAATTTTTCTTTTTAATTGAAACTTGAATGCATGCTTAAGAAAAAACAACGTTCCATTACCGTTTTCCGTTGAAATAAATTATTTTACTGGTAATCAATTTCAAAAATTTACTTACCTCGGCTTTTCGACCACAATTCCATTCCCCGAAAACATTTTATCATTACATTAATTACTTTTGGGAGAGTACGTGTATGGTTTTGCGTTTTAAAAGGTTCCTAAAGACGTTACATCCCCATTTCTGACCGGCACGCTTCGCAGTGGAACATTTTAATTATTCTAAAACCAATGGCGCCAAATTCAATAGGGACAGTAAGATTTTTACTCGCGGTTTTGCAAAATGATGTAATATTAAGTGTACTTTAGTCAACCGTCGTATTGTTCTTTCTCATAGTTCAGGGCATGATCAGTGTTACCAAGAGCCTATAGTTTAAAAAGAGTCTGTCTCAAACGCTTTTTCGTACCTTCTACCATAGGTTTCTTGAAAACTAGCATCTTCGCTATCTACCCCCTTACCCCCTATATAAGCTAGCCAATCAAATAAGGGGAAACAGATATTGATTTTTTTGGAAAAGTAGTACCTCGACATCAGCGACGCCTGTAGAATCTTTGTCAAGCTCAAGAAAAATCGTCTGCTTTATTATTTGGGTCTTTGGAAGCGGAAGCGGCTGTAGGATGAAGCGCTTAGTTTCGAATCCTAGGCCACAGCCGGTACACACTTATTTTAATGAAATCAACAAAAACATAAAGGAACGAATTTATTTTACTAAAATCCTAAAAAAAACATCATATTCCTAGAAAGACCGAAGCTTAGCGTAAGTTTTGCGGTAGGCTGCGGTAGCTGGAAATCCGCGGCCGCGCCGGCACACCTTCTTTTCACAACCGGTACGGGAGGGACTCGTTTCCCCGTCGACTCAAGGCGGCGTGCCAAGGCTTAGGAAAAGGCACACTCAAACGCCAAATTTAAATCGTTCAAACTCATTTTTCAAAATAAAGGAACCAAAAACTAATATTTCTCGCTTATTTTACGCTTCAAGTCGTTCTTGTACTATCCCATCACACCTGTCTTTTCTTTCACAACCTCTTCCTATACTAGCACCCCTATCTCATACACTCCCAGCACAAGCTTTATCACAAGCCGGCAAATCTCCTATCACTCCGGCGAAAAACTCTCTCCTTTCCCGGTAAAGTAATCCTTAGCTTAAGTTTTTGCGACAGCTGGAAAATCCGCGCCGGCACACCTTCTTTTCACAACGGCCTGAACTTGAGCAAGCCCTTAGCCGGTACCCATCCCTATGAAAAGGCCAGGCTTCGCGTAAGCGACGCGCTTGTTATGAGTGCGCGCCGCGCACACCTACTTTCACAACGACCACGAACCATAAGCAATTTTAGCTTGGAATACCCGTGGAATACCGAGGCTTAGCAAAATTTTTGGAATTTTGACTTTCCAAACACCATAACTTCCAAAGACCAAAAATCTAAGTATACTAGCAGAACTACTTTTCGCGGCCGAATAACGCATTTTTCAATGTGCTATGGCCCTCAGCTCAAGGGGGGGTAGGCACTAAGGGAGATGTTGTTAGTTTTCATGGCGCGCGCTAACCGCGGAGAGGCAGACTCTTTTTAAACTATAGGCTCTTGGTTATATTAATCAAAACGCGTCTTGGATTTAACCAAGACCTACAAAGTATCGATAAGAACAAGGTTAATCACTTGACTGAATGCGCAGATATTGAAACTTTTTTTTTAATTAAAACTTACATGCTTAAGAAAGTATGTTCCATCACCCTATTCCATTGAATAAACTTACTTTACTGGTAGTAAATTTTTTCCCTCTCAATAATTTGAAAAATTTACTTATCTCGGGTTTTCGAGCACAATTCCATTCCCCGAAAACATTTTATAACTACATTTATTATCACTTTTAAGAGAGTACGTGTATGACATTGTGTCGTTAATAGGTTGCTAACATATCCCCGTTCATGCCCTGAACGCTCCATAGTGAAACCTTTTGTTAATTTTAGTGCAAATTTCAACAATGGCAGCACATTCAACATGGACGTTATGATTTTTACTCTTGGTTAAACTGACTTATGTTAATAGACCACTTCGACATGGAAAGACACGGGGGTAAAACTTTGCCTTCCATCTCGCTCGAGTGAGTCGAGTCGATGGAAAGATCATAAATAGAGCAGAGACGGCGAGGGGTCAAACCCCCCCCCCTCCCATATGTCCCGATACTAAGGACATCTCTTTTTTACGTAAAAAGGGTCTATAGCAACGGTACGACAGACAATGGTCAAACGGTTCTGCCATGGCGTTTCTATGGTTCGCAAGCAGTAGGGGCGTGCATGATATTCGTAATTTTTTGATTTTCTTTGTTGTAATTGTTAACTTAAGTGTGGTCGTAGCCTGAAAATTATGACTTGGTTATTTTGAAAAATAGCCCGCGTTCACCGAGTCGCGTGATCTACAACGCTGTGGCTCGACTCTGCCACTTAGTCTGTATATCTTCAGGAACAAGGATAATGCATTAACGGTTTTTAAAGGAATATGGGATTTTTAAACTTGTCGCTGCGAATCTTCCTATAGTAAATGTTGTATTTCTAGTAGCCCCAGAGACTTCTGGTAGCACTCTTTATGCATTTGGTAGAACAGTTTTATAGAAATTGAAATGGTAGAAGATATTTATAAAATAAGATTTGTTCGAATATTTAAACTTCAATTTGGTCGAATTATTTCGTAGTTGTCCTATTTCAAGGCGAGGAATGCTCTCAAAAACAATTACTATTTGCCGACGAATACCTTAAAAAGTGATTCACACAGAATTCTCGAGCAGCTTAACGCGTAATTGAGTGGGCTATTGCCTTGGTGACGAGGCCAGCGAAAGACAAGGCATGAGAATGGCACAAGGCGTACTTCTATCAAGGGGGGTATACAACTATACATCCTCCTTGTTCGTATCGGGCGCAGCAGAAGCTAAAGCAGACTACCCCCTAATCGTTTTTCATTGTTACGTGTAGTTACTAGTTATGAGGTATTTTTCCACACGAAAACTCTTAAAAGTGATAATAAATGTAGTTATAAAATGTTTTCGGGGAATGGAATTGTGCTCGAAAACCCGAGATAAGTAAATTTTTCAAATTATTGAGAGGGAAAAAATTTACTACCAGTAAAGTAAGTTTATTCAATGGAATAGGGTGATGGAACATACTTTCTTAAGCATGTAAGTTTTAATTAAAAAAAAGTTTCAATATCTGCGCATTCAGTCAAGTGATTAACCTTGTTCTTATCGATACTTTGTAGGTCTTGGTTAAATCCAAGACGCGTTTTGATTAATATCTGTTACTTCGGTCTTAATTTTTATTAATTTTGCGTACATGCGGTGGTGATTAATTTATTTCAGTGCTCATTCCCGCTAGCTGCAGAAAAGGAAATAGTTTGTCATTCAATAGACTGAGAGTTATTAGCTAAGGGGACGTCACATCAATATTTTTAGTCTTAATTTAAGCTGATGAAATTCGTAGATATACGAGGGTGTGATGTCATGACAAAGATTTTAGTTCGACTATTTCTGATGAACCCAGACCAGAATATACCAGTTGCTTTCACGTTAATTTTGAACCCCATTTCCAATGTCATTGTGTCAACAAGATCTTATTCAGAACGGATATTTCTCTTAACCTTTACACGAGATTCAACATATAGAATACCATCTTTTGTGATTAACTTTAACCTAATTTAAGAAACTAAAATAGTAATTTTTTTTGTTAAAAGTGGCATTAAATAAGACAACTAGCAATAATTTGGCAATATTTCAGGGGAAAAGAAATACAATTTTGTAGTGTTTTGGAAAAGCTGGCAATATCATAATAATTATAATATAATATAAATATAACGCGTCTTAAAAAGATTTTCTCTTCCGTATAGTGTGGTAGTTTGGCATATTTTATTTTTCGCTCTGTCCTTAAGTACAATTTTAATTGGATTTAGCCATTGGGATAGATGATAAATGATTAGCCAGCGTACTACGGGAGTCTGGCAATGGAACTGTGCTTAGATTTATCATTGAATATAGGAAATAATAGGATCAACAAATTATTTAGTAGTATTTATGAAACTAATGGTAACTATTTTACCTTTGATAAATAAAGTGAAATGAGAGTTACAGTAGTTTATTGATGACAAAAGTTAGGGTTAATAGTATTATTTATTTTATATAATAGTTAAATATAAATTGTAATTTTTTAAAGTTATGGCTGTTCAGTAATTACTTAAAAGTCATTAAAACAATAAATTGCTTTAAGAATATTTTTGTTAAACTTTTTTTTCAAAGTTAAAACACGTATGATTATTATTTTATTGGCATGTGCTAAAGATTTATTTTAAAAACACATTTGGTTTGATAATTGCTACATTTATTTATAGGACGCAATTTGGAATTGAATTTCCCTGGTTGTTATTTGTATTCATTATAATTATTTTCCAGTAAATAAAAATTTTATTTTTCACGTTTAAAGCTAATAGTTGCGTATTTTTTAAAGGGTTTCATTCGTAACTTTATAAGGAAAATTATTTTGGACACCAGAAAGGCTTTTGAGAATAATTAGTGATAGCGTCCTAACTGTCAAAAAATAGACCTTAACAGGGAAAAGCTAGGAATAACTATAATTAATTTTAACTGAATCTAAAATGTAAGTTTCACTATGAATACATGAGAGGGATTAAAAAATGTTCAAAGAGAGTCATACGTGAAGGTTGGATTTAAAAAGTGTGAAAAGTTCAACATTAACGTTAGAGCACCAATAATCATTTTGTTAATCTCTCAAGTGAATAATTCAATGATGAAAAAATATTTATACACATGTAATCCTAGGACTGTAAAATTGAGAATATATAATAGCCAGAAAAATAGTAAGCATGGGTTTTAATGTTAAATTATTTTAGGTATAAAAAAGGGAAGGGGGAGTTTGTTAAAATACTGCTAATATACTTAAAGATGCTTTTTAAAAAGGGTAGTGATTTGTTGGTGTAGAATCTGCAGTTTAGCTCAGAGAGTTAATGAAGCGCCTTGTATTTCGTTAGTGACATCTTCAATCCAGTTGATTTATTTTTTTTCTATATTTAATACTATTGAACTAAGATGGCGTTAGTGGTTAATGTCATTAATTGGTAGCTTTTTTTACTGGTTCCATCGCGCTTGGTTTTGTTTTATTGATGTAGAGTCTGCAGTTTAGTTCACAGTTAATGAGGAGCCTTGTGTTTCACTATTGAACTAAGATGGCGTTAGTGGTTAATTTCATTAATCGGTAGCTTTTTTACTAGCTCCATCGCGCGTGATTTTGTTATGTTAATGTAGAATCTGCAATTTAGTTCAGAGAGTTAATGATGTGCCTTGTGTTTGGTAGCGACATCTCCAGTCCATTTTATTTTGTTTTGATATTTATTACTTTTGAACTCAAATAGCATTACTGCTTAACGTCATTAATTGGCAGCTTTATTTTACTAATTCCATCGAGCTTGTTTTGTTTGGCAAACGTCCGTAAAATAACGTTCATAAGGCGTTTCGATGGAAATTTAAATTGAAGTCCAAGGTGATTAGGCGGTTAATCACAGTTGGGTTTTTTAGAGTTACGAGTGAAGTACTTGAGGTTTAATCGGGTGGTGAAGGAGGGGGGATTTGGGGTATTTCACCACCCGCGGACACGGGGTAGTCAGTTCCTGTAGGGTAGGCATGCTGACAAGTCCCTTATTCCCTCAAAACTTTGTCGCCCAGAAGCTTGGCTTACAGGAGTGCGCCCAAACTCCCAACATAGTAAAGTACATAATTTTAGTAACAAACCATTGCTGTTCTAAATTTTAATAACGTTGAAGCAACTTTTGTTCAAAAAAGTTTTTTTAGCAAATCATATCTGTTATGAACTTCTATTGTGTTGATGAACTTGAAGGCAAGGCTTGCCAAGCCGTTATATAACTATGCAGGGAAATTAAATAATTGACACGTATTATTTGGCCTTGGTACAGTTTGACGTTCTATAGACACTCACTCAACAAATACGAGGGTTATTTCTTTGAATATCTTTGCTGTTTTTAATCCAAAGTCGCTCTCATTCTTTGCACACGCCAGTCTAAAGTGTCTGTTATTTCGGCATAGAAGTTGAATATTTATATTTCTTGATCTGTCTATCGAAGTCTTGTGGTGTTGTTTTATATAATGATGATGTTCATACTTTTTGGCTGTGTAGTTTTAATCTTTTATTATACTGGTAAAGGCTATGATGAATTATCTTTCTGTTGAAGCTTAGCAGCTGGCACGTGTTGATACAATACGCTTGTAGTTGTACGAAAATAGTCTTTAAATTGCATGTTTCAAAGTTGAACATATGAACTGCTCGTAGCATTTTTGTCGAAATAATTTTGTTCTTCGGTATATTAGTTATGTAAAGGGGCGGAGGGGGAGGAGGCGAAAGAAAACTTTACCATTTACTGGCTATTATATGTTCATTTAAATATGAGATTTTGAGGGTCAATTTTTATAAATTATGTCAGGCAACTCTTAGCTTTAAGTTTGAAAACAGTGCTGCTAGAACATGACAATTATTGTTTTGCGCGTGGGTTACCAAAGGGACAATGAAAAGGTTATAAAATTTTTTAAAAAATTATTCCAAAAGGCTTTGCAAATTCTACCCCTGTTGGTTTTAATCAATGGCACCCGTCACTCAGACTACTCCAGCTGGTGAGAAACACAAAGAGAATATGCAAAACTTCCTGGAATATTAATTGAAAAAAAATGTTTTAGTTATTTTATTTACACGGGTAATGTAATATATATATATATATTTTTGGTAACCGCAATTGGGGAAATAATTCTCAAACTTTATAAAAACAAATTATCCAACAATAGTAGGATATTAGTTAGTGGGACAAATTAATAAGTTCATATGGCTATTAAATACTTTAAAATAAATTTTTGTAAGTGGTATTAGATTGGGTCGGGTACACATTATTGATAAGTTATACAAAGAAAAGGTTATATTAATAAATAATATTTAAACACAAAATCTTCGCTACAGGGGTTGAAATTAAAACAGTATGATATTAGATTAAATTAATTTTGTTTATAAAATCTCGTGGACTTTTTTGGAACGGTTTGAAATTGTTAATGCAAAAAAAAATTATGAGCGTCTTAATGTAAAAAAAATATAGCGCGCTTAAAAGAGAAAAATGGTAGTTGCGAAACTGATATTTAGAGAACTCTTGGAATATATTAATTTTAATCAGTATTATTATTTAAAATTTGGGTACGAGTGTCTAAATCTCAGTTCCAAAAATCTGTTCAATGTTAACTAATATATGAGTTTGTCTCAATAGTAACACCAGCTTATTAAAGAATTATATTTAATCACATAGCATTACCAACAGGGCTACGTTTTTAACTTGTTTTTATATAAAATACCATTGGGGCAAGGCAAAACCCTTCACTAGAAAATTTAAAAATTAATTCAAGAATCATCGCCTTTTTTTCGAAACAATAGCATGGCCCTACAATCCTCCTTCCTCTCCCATTCACGGTTATTATAGTCTGGGCAACATCAAAATTTATCTCGAACCATTGTAAACCTTTAACTTGCTCGAGAATTAACAAATTTACCCAATCATAAATTACTTTAAAGGGAATATGAAACTATTAGTATATCTTTGACAGATATGATGCTCCTTTCTGGTACGAATATTGAAATTTTAGCTTTACCCTTACGGGTAAATTTGATATGGATTCTTCAATCACGTTAGATCCTTTAATGTGTCTGGACTTTTTCCAAGAGCAGAACAGTGACGTCAGTCAAGTTACTGACGAATCTCTCCCTTTTTCTGATTATTGCATCACTGACCTCGTACCAGCCGTTGTCTTTTCTCACAAAGTTCACATAATGTCCCTCGGCCAACGATTGACCTTTATGAATAATCACCCTTTAGTTTTAAAAAGCTTTGCTCAAAGTGACATTTGATTTTCAAAACTTGATATTTGGTCGAAATCTTAACGGGACGACCATCTTTGTAATCGCCACGGAGAAGACACAAAAATACGTACTTCCCGCTGGATATCAATACATCACGCTCTTGTATTTTTGGGTTGTTACAAAATACGCATGCACCTCTGTTATCTCATCCAATTTTTTCTAGAGATTTCCAATCAATTTTATCTCGGTTTTCTAGTGAAGAATTGAAATGTTTCTTTCAACAATATTTTCCGAATTTTGTTTCAACTTGACATTTGGGGCATTTGGTAAATTTTCG